>OU015764.1:27437380-27470303 GCA_907173295.1 Fagus sylvatica
ACCCATATACAAGTAACTCTCTCTCTTCTGTCATATAAAGTCGGAGGAGTATTAAGAGTGTATGCCAGAAATCTTTCCACTGACTTGGAGGATGAGAAAGATACTTCACCTAAGAAGCATGATCAAAGATAATCTTGCTTCGTAGGAATTTGATAAAAAATAATCTTGCTTCTGTCTGAGAACATTAAATTGCTGATTTTATGAATCAATTTATGATGCTGCATCTTTTTAGAGTATAATCAAAAGAATTAATGAGAGAGTAAGATCTGAGAGGTGCGATATGCAATGGAGAAGAGAAGCGAATTTATAGGATAGACAAGCGGGTGAATGAACGGTTCAAAAGGCGCTACATGTCTGGCTTATCCAATCACACACGCCAGAGACACCGATGATGCAGGACGTTTGAAAAATGATAGCTGCTTTTTCAAAAAGAAGATCTTGTCGACGCATCGAGTCCTGAGTCAGTTACTTTTCCATATACATTAAATCTCGAATTTCAACAAACGTTGAAATTGAGGAAAAGGTATCTCGGGAGTCGGATGACAGGTAATTGCACAGACTGTTTTCGTTTCATTTAAAAATCTGAAGTTTATTTATCACTCTCTGGTTTTCGATGAACTTCATTCATCATTTTCAAAATTTTATCTTAATCTCTCATTAGATTTTCTAGGATGGCTTTTTCTTCTTCTCAAAACAACCATGATGCAATTAATTTAAATGTTGTGCCTAGCGCAGTGCCAGAGGTCTGGCATCCATACTTCCTATCCATGAACGGCCCTGTCACGGTAACTGATTCTGTGATGCTAAGTGGTACAACTGCAACTGCAGTAGCTGCGGGTCTCCTCACTCTATAGGATGGAAGAGTATTGGTTGGAAGGATAGATCCTCAAACCATTAATGACTCAATGGCACTCACTATTCAGTGTGTTGCTTCTGTTTCTAACATGGGAGGACGTCTGCATGTTAGAAATTATGAAGTTCGAGCGCTGCGCTCCCAAGTTACCATTCTACAACGGTTGCTCAAAGACAACAAGAAGAAAGTAGGAGAGCTTAAAGAGGAAAATAAAGGACTAAAGAAACTCGTAGATTCTTATGCTAATGATTTAGTAGCACGGTCCACAAAACAGAGTAAGACCACAGCCGAGCTTCAAAAGCAGTACAAGAGGCTACTGGTTGAGGTGAAAGAATTGGCTTATCGCCCAATTCCTTAAAAAAAATGTAATGGCCTCTTTTTCTAATAAAATCATATTTGTTAATGATGAGCGTATTTCACATTTCATACATGAACATATACAAATACATACATATAATTGGGCATACAATTTAGTGTTCAAAATTAAATGGATAAACATAAAATCTTTCCCAAGAGAATTAATTTAATTGGATTACTTTACACATATTGAGTTCTCTATGAATTGTATAGGAATGATCCTCTTGGAGAAGTTTCATGAGTATGTCAGCCCATTGATTTACTTAACAAACTCAAGTACAACATGCCCATCTTTTACACATGATTTTTAAGAAGATGTTATTAAATCTCAATATATGCAATTTAATGAGATTCTTTAAACATAACAAAATGTAATAATATGATTAAGAAGAATATGTTAACTGGTATGGATATTCAACTAACAATCAAATTATTAATTATCCATTTGTATCCTAGAAGAAATCAAATGAGTGACATCCATTTTATTTAGGATATAAAAATAACTCATGTGATCTTCTGGATCAACAAAATTTATTGTTAATAATTTCACTTCAGGTGGTAAGGTGTAATATCCATTTTGAGAGAATATTTGAGTACATCCTTCATGATTTTGTTCATATCACTTCTGTGTCCACGACCCTTTAATTATCAAATGAGGTTTCATTTACTTCAGGGAATGGTATATAATTGGTCGGATAGAAGGCAATATTAGTTCAAAGTTCTTCTTGAACTTACGTTCTTGATATTGCTACTTCAGGAGCACTTTTGAGACATGATATACAATTTTCCTTTTTCCAACATGTCTTATTCAGAGATTTTCCCTCACATAATTTTAATTGTGAGCTGATTTAGAAAGTGTAGAATTTTATTCACTTACATCTTTTTAAATTTTTGCAACTTCAGGTGCATCAAGTGTAAAGTTGTATTCACTTGCACTTTTATAATTTTGCAACTTCAAGTGCATTCATTTAAAATTAGTTCTTGTAAAGTGCAACTTCTGGTACATCCATATCTATAATGAGTTCTTCTAAGGTGCAGCTTCTGGTGCATCCATATCTATAAGGAGTTCTTGTAAGGTGCACCAGATCCATATCTATAAGAAGTTCTTGTAAGGTGCAGCTTCTGGTGCATCCATACCTCTTTCTTAAATCATTTCATAAAATTAGGAGATTCCTTATTATAAGGTACTCAGTCCTTTTAATCCATCATATAGATGAAAAAATCATTACTTTTACACGATCCTACTGGGATGCATGGTTGTCATCTTAATAAGTTTAAGATAAAGATACGTGTCACAAATAATTAACAGATATGTATACAAAATTAATAAACATATCTCACATAAGTATAATGGGATTGCATAATTTATAATTGATCATATTTGATAATATCATTAGATATAATATCTTTATTATAAAACCCATGGGATTTCATAATCCATAAAATTTATAAACTATAGATCGATATAATAACATGTAAGTAAGATAATAAAATTATCAATTCTTAAGAATAAAACTTACAGTAGGTTGGAGACAAAGTGAGAACAACTCCTTTCTTAAGATTTGGTTAGAGTTTCGTGCTGATAACGTGTTGCGAAATAAAAGAGATATCAAGAGAAATTAACTTAAAGATGAGAAAATATTATTAGTACTTTCTTTTCATTAAGTGGTCATCCACAAAATAGACTTCTCTCTTATAATAATTGAATTTTAGTTTCTCTACCGCTTGCCAATCTCTCTACAACTTATGTGTCGATCTTCGTTTTTCTGAAGCCATATTTATAGGCGAGATATTCACGGACGAAATAGTTCATAAACTTTAACAAAGTTTCTGAATGCATTTGTGAATTATTAGAAAATATATAGGTCCCGTCGATAATAATTTACAATACTCCTTCTTGCTGAAATGGTTTGTCACGGGTGTCAAGATGAAGATTCCCTTTTGGCGAAATTGTTGACCAAGATATTTACAATAGAAATTAAATACTATAACTTTAAAAATACAAAATTAAATCATGAGATTTAAGAAAAATAACAAATTAAACTAAGTTGTTCAAAACAAAAAATGTTTTTTAGCATATATATATATATATATATATATATATATATATATATATATATATTATTTATTTAGACGGTTGATATGAAATATTGAAAACAAAAACTTTTAATCTTTATCATCCAAAACCATAGCGACATGCCCACATTGCAATTGTTAAAAACGACAATCAACTCAAGGAATCTCTGCGTGAGAACCGAAGGTTCATTTCTTTCAACCTGGTTTAGTTTTCTTTGCTAAATTCTTTAATCAAAGTTTGTGATTAATTTCTTAATGCTGGGTTTTAGGAGGTTGATTGAAGCAATCGAAGAGTATAAAGGAGATGATCCTCTACAGCCATGGCTCGAGTGAGCACTCTCAACTCTGCCTCTTAACTTTTCCTCTGAAAAAATAAGACTGAGACTTAGGGTTGTGAAATTAGAACTTAGAAGAAGATCTTATATAAGCTAGCTCTGTTTTTTAAACACGTTTTTTCCCATATTGATTCCTGCATGATACTGGTTCTTTTCATTTACAATTTACATTTACCCATGTCTTTTTGCTCTTGAATTTGTGGATTTTTACTGCTAGAAATGTTATGTACTCGTTTCTTTTGCGTAACGAATTTAGTCCAGCAACACGAGCATTTCAAATGTTGTCACACATGCTCAAACTGATTCATATTCTGAGCGAAATTTGATGTTTTTTTTTGGGGGTGTTATTTTGGAAGGTGTATTAAGTGGGTTCAGGAGTCATTTCCAATGGGTGGAGACTACTCTGGGCTGGTTGTGATTTATGAACAATGCGTGCGGACTTTTTGGCATTCGGACCGCTATAAGGATGATTTACGCTACCTGAAACTGAAAGTGTGGTTGGAATATGTGGGTTCTTTTTCTAATCTTGTTTTAATTGTTCCCTTTTAATATATAGCATGTGTCAATGCTACTGTTTCCTATTTGGATTGATATTTGAAAATGAAATGCTATTGCAGGCTGAAAATTGTGGTGATGCGGAAATCATATTCAGTTTTTTAGAAGCAAATGAAATTGGGAAGTCTCATGCTGTGTACTATATATCATATGCTTTGCACTTGGAATCCAAGAATAAGATGAAACTTGCCAATGAATTTTATAATCTTGGGATATCTAGGTAAGATTTGCTGTAATATTTTATTAAATATATGGCTTGGTTTTTGTTGCAATCAATCAGTTAATGTAACTTGAAAATGGTGGTCAAAGAAAGCTAAACATAATGGTTACAAATATATGGAAATTTGTAATTTATGTTAAATATAAAGAGGGATATGAAAAACAAGAAAAAACATAAGCTTTGGTTGATAAGAACTCTTTGATTCTTGAATGAATCAAAAGATTGTGCACATTGAGAACTTTTAAGTTGCTTTCTTTTCAGAGTTTGTTTTTATGATTTACATTGTTTGTAATGTTGTTTGCTTGGTGTTTGAGATTTTATGATATTGGTGCATCTGTGATTAATAGTTAGTTTGTTGTTAAGTTTCTAGTTGTTATTTGGTTTAGACTTTATGGTCTGGTGTGGTCTTCATAAAGAGTCAAAACAATGTTTACATTATTGGGAGTGTGGTTTGTAATACTGCCTGCATCCTGCTAGAAGCTCTAATCTTGAGAAAAAAATGTGCTCTCTCTCTCTTATTTTTGTTTTAGTACATCGTTTTCTTTTTGGGTTTGTGTTTTAGATGCATCACATTGGTAATGCAATTCTTGGAGATTGTGCTACATATGTTCTAACCTATAACACAAATGGAATCTGTGGTATGTGCATACTGGGTAAGCTTATAAATTTTTTTATAAGTTATTTACATGTGTTCTAACCATAGAATTCTAATTTTGCAATTTCCGTGTTTGACTTTTAAATCAGATTTATTCTATTTTTTTTCTTCATGCATTTAAGAATTACATCTCTGATTAATTTTTTTGTTGAATAGGAATGCTCAACCAGTCAAAAAATTCTGCATTCTAAAACTCTCCCTAATGTTCCAGGAATGCTGACTACTAAGAACACTGATCTCGTCAGGAAAAATGTGAGGCCAGATAGGTGAGCATATGGGGTTATTTATTTACTCAATTTCCCTAGGCAGAAACCTCAAAATTTGTGAATGAATTTTGCTTTAGTTTGTGGTGAATGGGCATGACTTCTGGTTGTCGAAATGCAATTTTGTCTTAAAGCTTGACACACATATATTAATTAGTTGGCGTTTCACATGTTTTTTCTCATGAAAAGTGCATTAAACCAACCCCCCTTTACTTGGGTTGAAGCCCACCTTCCTGCTTTGAAAGGGGGGAGATTTAACCAATGCAAGTGTCAGGCATAAGTGCTTTAGGCAATCCATCTGTTTGCTTTTCTTTGATATGCAAAGGAGATATAAGTAGCATGTTTGATGCCATTAATATAGCCTAGTCCATTGATGTTTCTTCTTTCCTCTAAGTTGGATCAGATGATGTCATTCAATATGTCAATCAGACATACTAAATATGATTGATGGTACTTCAGCAAGTGTGAACTATACATTTTCCATTCTAAATTTTTTGCTCTGGTTCCAGGGCTCATGCAACTCCACTTGCTATTTATAAAGATTCAAGCATTGTTGATCATCAGCCAGATACGTTAAAGACAGACTTGAATTCTTGGCGCACTCTTGGAGCTCGAGCAGAGAGAAATAAAGAAAATAGTGCAATCCCTACCAAGTGGACAACATACAAGGTTTACCATTTTACCCTTTCCAAATCATACTACATCTAATTAATGATGCCACATTAAACTTTTGCTTCCTTGCATCATTCTGCTATGGCATATAAGTGATCAATTCTGCTTCTTTCAGGTTCCTCAAGAGACCTGGGTCTATAACTGGAGGAGCAGCTGCTAGTGCCTGTATTGAGGTGTTTGTCGATGAAGAATGTGAAGAGTGAGTATTATATCAAATTTTATTAAGTAATATGATATTGGTAATATATTCATCTCTTTTTAGTTTTTTTTTTGGTTTGTGTCAAAAGAAGAAAAAATGTGAACACAGGATTTGAACCCCCCACAACCTTAAATCCTTTCTGGAAAATTAAGTAATATGATATTGGTAAAATATGCAGGAGTGATGATGTATATTATGTGCTAATGCATGCAGAAATTGGTTATGTTTTCAAGGGGTATTTTTTAAAAGGAAATACTAACAGCAAGGTGCAGCTGTTGTGAGTTTGTTTTGGTAAATTCGAGTGTAGTAATAGTTTATGGTTTTTTAATTTACATGTAATCAAAGTCTCAATGCATTATAGATCTCATTCTCATTCTTGAAATTCTGTTCCGATTGGTTAGTAATTTGTTATTATCATATTCCTTTTTTCAGAATGCATAAGAAGAATGATGAGGGTGTTAATGCTTCGATATTGCAACTTAGGCATGGGGATGGCCGAGACCTTAAAAAGTAAGCAGTATCTACTTGAGAATATATGTTGTCCATTACAGTATGCAGGCTATCTCTTAATTGATGATACTTACCAGCCTTCTACTATTCTTAATTGTGCAGGGAAACAGAGCTACTAAGGGAGAACCCATTACGTAACTTCCCCTCAAACAGCCTTCCTAGATGATTTAATCTTTTGTGGTATTGCTTCTTGCAGTGTTGTATTAGTATGATTTCATGCATGGGTCAGCTTTCATCTCTAAAGCTTGATTCATTTATTTCATTCAAGATCTACTTGAAATTTGGATTGATCAGTTATTTCTCCCCTCTAAACATTGATGAATTGTTAAGCAAGCACACAGCACACTCTTTTTTGCTCCAACCTCTTCTTCTACTAAGAACTTTCAAAAATACAAATATAAGAATTTCAGTTAAGTCACTCACATGTCTGACGTAAAACATTCTTAATAAGAATTCATGGTTTGTCCATGGATCTGTGCTATTGTTAAAAGAACGGAAAGTGGAAATCTAACAAAGACATTAATCTGAGGTTTAAGGTTGACTGTCTCTTGAAACAACTCCAAGGACTTTTGTTAGAGATGTGCCATACATGTGAAGATATAGGCCATATAAGAAAACATCAGCTCGGGACAATTAGACAGGCAAAAACTATAGGATTGGCAGGGTTGCAGAGAGTGTTCTAACTCAGAGAATAATGCAGGCCAACTGATGCATCCCAAATACAATCAGAGCTTTCAAATCAAAAGAAAATAATTGTTTGATTAGAAACAGAGAAGTATTTAATGATGAAGATGTTCACATTCTAGTGAAAGAGAATATGAAGCCAGAAGGGTAATCAGAACCAGATTAGCTTCATAGAGCAGAAGTAGTATGAGGTATGACATTAAAAGATGGAAGGGAAAGAATGCCAGTGCTTTCTGGAAGATGGAAGTATGTTGGCAGTTTGGCCAATATAAAGGAGAAAACAGTCTAATTTTATTTTTTTTGGTGAGAAGCTGATACTGGTGATGATAATGTTTGTAGCAAACTCAAATTTATATGGAATGTTTGATCATGGGCTGTTTTATTTATTTAAATAAAAACAACTACTAACTTAAATTGATTGGGCCTTATAACTAGTAACTTTTAGCCAATTACTTTGCCAATTTAATCAATTAATAGCCTTTAGTGGGCTTTCATGAATCATATCCTAAACAATCCATTTTAATAAATTCAATCATTTCATTAGTATTTGTAGCTCGAAGTACTTACGAAACAATCAAAGTGATCAACTACTTATGCCTGCCTAAACACAAAACAGGAGTGATAATTTCTTCTAAACAATAGCAACAAAAAAAAAAAAAAAAAAAAACACAAAACAAAGAAATTATGGAACAGAACTCAATTTGATGAACCCAAAGCTCCCTTATCATACTCAAAAAGTAATGGTACATCAGGCCTTCTGAAGTAATGTGACAGAAACTGAGATATGGCTATTATATACATCAGCTCAAAACAATAGCTAGTCCTACACATAACCATCAAAGAATGATGGTAACAAGAAACAAAAGTGCCTACCAGTCCTACACCAAGACCTTCAGCAGAGAAATTAAGGAGAAGTGCCTAACAATCCTATACAAAGACCTTCGGCTAAATGTTAAATGCAAAAAAAAATTTTTTTGAGAAAATATGGATATATCTATTTAAGGAGTCCTAATATCATCAGATGATGATCACTCTTACCGCACAGGTTTCTTGTTCCTTCTGTCTTTTGATAAAAGTGCTCCTCACTCTTACCACACAGTTTTCGTTGCTGTGAAGTTGAAATGAATCAACGCATAGACATCAAAGTACGAACTCTTTTTTCTCTCTCCGCTTTTTTAGCACCTGGGGTTCTCTTTAGTTTCTGCAGTTCTTCCATCACCACTTTCTCAACAGTGTCAATTGAGTTCAAGAGTTTCTTCTGAGGTGTGAGAAACTCTGATTCTCCAGCATTCTGATCAGTGATTCCGAGAAGAATCTTTGGTACTTTACCAACAGCAGGTGTGCAAGGCTTGACACCAACAGCTGTATTTGGGGAGATCATAGAAATATTGTGCTTGAGTTGAGCACCAGATGGTGTTACAGAAGGATCAAGAACCCTTTGGCCCTCAGGAATAGGACTCTCGATTGGTTGGCCTTCGACATCTCCCAAGCGAGCTCTTCTCCTTTCAATTGCCTAATAGAAGGGAAATGCATCCCACTTACAATCAGTTTAAATGTAGAAGGCAAATCTGGTTACCTCAAAACCTTCAAAAATTAGGAGTAGAGAAGGCCTCATTCAACCATTGGATTTAGGTGCTCACCGGAAATAGGAAAGAAAGATCAAATACAATGAGTAAGGGTGTAGGGTGTTTCTGAAATTTGGAATGGTAAAGATGTATAACACCCCACATCCTATGCTCAAGTGATTGGCCAAAAGAAGAAATTGGATATCAGAAGAACTTCAAAGTATTAAATAAATAAAGCTTCAATTCAAGGATCACTCTTGAATTAAGTTTTTTTTTTGTCACATTTTGTAGTAAGGTTCACTCTTTGATTTCAACTATCCACAACAAAGAAACGATTTCCAACAAAATTTCTCATGGAAATGTATGAATAAATACAAGTGAACAATAATAATATGAATTGGCATGAGCAGAGTATAAATCAAGGAATGAAGTAGATTCAGAAATGATCCACCATCCTGAACCTCAAGAATCATAACATAACAATCTCCATTATGTAATATAGTTTTTTTAACATTCCACGTAGATGTGAAACATTGATATTCATGGAAGAACTCTTACAAAAACAGAAAACTGACACTACAACTGTATATCATTTACTCAAATTACATGAACTAGACTACATCAATCAAACAAACTTCAAAAATACCAAATTTTCATTTATGAGAAAGATCAACACAGTCAAAGAACACTACCAATCAAGATTAAAAAACATGAATATTAAAAATAAAAAATAAAAGAAAACCAAGAATAAGAAATTCAGAAAAAACCCAATTATCCATGGTAGAAACAGAAGTTGTTTGTGCCTAATATGGATTCTAATTACTAAATCTTGTGCTTGACTCAAAATGATACTTATTAATACTTGTTGAAAAAGAATTTAATGAAGTAAATGCAATTGAAATCAAGTCCTATTCCTCAATACAATTAATCAAGATTAAAAAAATTACCCTCACAACCGCAGTGATATCTCGAAGAGGGGCTCTCGGGTACCAAGAAGGTAACACACTGCTCCCGGGCCTGCCCCGAACTGAATTCCGTCGGCCGGTACTTGTACTAGGAGTATTCTCCCGACCGAAATCCGGAGACCCGTAAAGATTCCGTCCACGCATACTTCTTGGAGTTCCCCTTCCACGAGTCAATCGCAAACCCGTTCTTCCACGTGTTGCCGGGGTCGTCACCGTAGCCACCCGCCTGGCCGGTAACGGGGATCCAAACAAGTTCGAACCCATTTCTGGGTCGTCAAGAAGAACTCCAATACCGGCCGATCTGCGGTGAGAAAACACGGCGGCGTAGTCGAGAGGCCTCGACAATCTGTCTCTTGATTCTGGCATCGTTATGCTTCAACTGAAAGAAACAAAGAACAAAACACCGAAAAAGAATTAGATCAAAAAGAAAGGTAGAGGCTCTGAGAAGAGGAAGAGGATGCATTTCTTTGTTACCTGGAGAAGGGTTGGGGTTTGTTCTTGGTAGCATAGGAATTAGGGTGGAATCTAAAAATGAGAGAGAGCAAGAAGCTCCGAATGAGAGACTCAAAATTGGCAAATTTTCAAAATGGAAAATGGGCGCTATTATACAAAACCAAAAACCCTCCCCACCTTCTTTGTTTTTTTTTTTTTAAATAATAAATAAATAAAATCTGAGTTATTCAAATTTCAAATTTGTGTAAAGAGCGGGATAAAATTAAGAAGCCAAAAACAACACGAAAATGGGCTAACGCGGTCCATCTATTTTTCGGCTTTGACCATATTTTTCGCTTTTTGTCTTGGATTCTTTTTACCCCTAATAATACGGATAAGGATCCTCTCCATTTGGAATAAAATGGAGAGTCTCCATTTTATGGTCTAGATTAAATATCACAGATCTAACAGTGTACAGATTGTCATATCATTTAAAATTTTAAATGACAAGGCAGTATATATATCGTTAGATTTGTGAAATAAAATCTGAACCATGAAATGGAGACTCTCCATTTTATTCCAAATGGAGAGGATCCTTATCCTACTCATTTATGGAAAGCTTACAAATTACAACAGAGAGCAAGGATTCAATTTATCTCTATTAAAATTTTGTAAATAATCATCAATTCAGAAGACAATGGGATAAGGCATGAAGTGTCATGTGTTCACTAGCCTAACCAATGTGTGATAATCGTCACATTCATCACTTTTTGGAAGTACACACTACATTGTAGGAAGGTATAAGGTTGGATTTGTGATTCAATGGAGTATAACTTAAGGTTAGTTGAGCTTCTGCAGTTGGGCTCAACTAAGCCCACAATATATAAATCTATAAGGTCGTTTGCGTATCCAAGTGCAGGCCACAGACATCCTTACCAGATCGTCCTCTTAGAAGCTTTATTTGTAACCTGATCTATGTTGAGGAAAATATCATCTAACCAGATCGTCCTCTTAGAACCTTTGGTTTTTTGTAACCAAAGATCACTGAGGTGACGATTCGACAAACGAGTGAGCTCGTACCACTAGCTTAGAACACCTTGGACAAGTACGACCACGTTGGAGGAGCTATGTCTCGAAAGGAAGTCGTGACCAAAATGGCATAGGAGCAATCCTCATACTAAAAGAGAAAAAAGGCCACCATTGTCTTAAGACAAGCATTAAACATGTCAAGACCTGCACCCATCTAATAAGATATTGTTTGCTTTGGCTTGGAGCCTCACAAATTTGTTCTTACCTAGGGTTTCGTTAGACCCACAAGTAGAACATGTTTTGCAAGATTGTGACACATCCCCCTTTATGAATCAAGTCTTGGACACTCACATAAGAGATGTGGGACTCTTGACTCACACAAATGCATCATTCCCACAAAGCGCTAGCCACAATATCTACACTTATACCCCAAAATGACTAGTCAAATTACAATTAGGGCTCCTTATAATTGTTTATAAATCCCAGACCAACCTAGTATATGCATGATGTGGGACTCGGCACACACGCAATAGACGTCAAACACACAAATGCCACTAGTAGATCCCAACAACCGCCAAAAACGACGATAACGGAAAAATAGCTACGAAGGCTTGTGAAGAGCGTATAAGAACTTGCTAGGCAAAATTGAGAATTGATGCGAAGGGTTTTACCTTGGCATATTAACATTGTTTTACTCTACATAGGGGAGCCACAAGATCCTTAAAAAGAGGTTGACAACCATATGACAAGCTGGTAGCATACAAAAGAAATTTGTAGGACGAGGCAATGACCATGGTGGAAGATCTGGTCCATAAGACGGATTCCCCTTTCTTCATGAACATCATTACATATCAACTATTGTCACGGTTCAAATGTTCGCAACTAAATAATTTTGATGAGACAAGGGACCCCATTGACCACCTATAAACCTACAAAACTATTATGAACCTAAAGAGGTTCCGGACGAGATAATGTGTCGAGCCTTTCCCACCACCTTGAAAGGATGTGTCGAGATAACAGACAAGATAATGTGTGAGTGTAGTTCAACATGCTCACAATAGGCTTTATAGAATCCTTCGAATAACTAAGTAAATTGTTCGCTAGCCATTTCCTAGGCGATCAGAGATATGGGAAACCTAGCATAAATTTGCTAAACATCAAGCAAAGGGAGGGAAAATCACCAAGATCCTACTTGGCAAGGTTCAATAAGGAGGTCTTACAAATCAATGATGCAGACGATGTGGTGGTGGCAGTGTTCATGAGAACCTATTGCCTTCGAGATTCTTATTGTCATTGTCTAAAGTTGCACTTGCTAGTATGATCAAGCTAATGATGAAAGCTCAAAAGCAGATGAATGGCGAGGACACCATGAACACAAGATACCACGTAGCAATAACAACAAGAAGAGGAAGAGTGAGGGAGAAGATCCCACACCTGGTTAAAAGACCCGGTTAAATTGGGTTACCAAATGGATTGGGTTGGATTAAAAGAGGGTATTTTAGACATTTCCCTTAGGTTTTGTTAGGGTTTAACTAAAAAATTAACGATTGGGTGTAAGTTGTACATTTCTAATAGATATAGGGGGACATTCCTCAGTGTTATAGATAAAGAAGGAGATTGAAACATATCCCATAGATAAAAGGGGGAAAGTGTATTTTGCCCAAAAAAATAAAAAGAATTAAAGTATCAATGCACCATCACGTCGATGGGGGGCTCTAGAAAACAAAAAACAAAAATGTTAACTAAAGGGTTGGTGGTAGGTGGAGGACAAGACAAGTTAGAATAGTGATCAACTATTTGAAATTAATTTCAATACAACTTTGGGAGAGAGAGAGAGAGAGAGAGAGAGAAAATACGAGAAAGATAGCGAAGAAGAAGAAGACGGGAAAGATAGAGAAAGAAGAATAAGTGTACGAACTATGCTAGAAGAAAGAACGAGATAGGGAGAACGAGAAGCAAATCTACAAAAATACAAGAAAATAAAGCTATCGGCCCAGATCTCATTTTTCGGCCGGTACAGCCCAAAAAATTTATAGATACATTTCAATGGTACTTCCGGTACCAGTATGAAAAATTCCGGCCATTCCGGCCAGAACGGTACAAAATTGACAACTACTAATTGTTAAGGGTTAAGTTTAGGTTATTAGTTGCTGAAAGACAACGAGTTCACAATTCTTTGCCCATATCTTTTACACCATAATGAATTTGTTAGTAACACTTGTTTCATTGGAAATTAGACCTCCAAGTCTTCAAAATGGATGCAAATTTGACCAAATTTGGATTTTAAATGAGTGAGATATAACCATTTGAAATTGGCATAAGTGTGTTGTCTTGAGCCAAACTGAAACTTCACTCGAGCAAATTTACAATAGTGTTTTACTTTTCTTTTTTTTCCCTATTAAGCTCAGACTTTAAACTACCTATAGAAAAACCCTTATTTGCACATTTTTCAAGGAAAGAGGCTAGTCGCTCTATGACCATTGAGAGAGCCTTAATTTTCTTCAGCCTAAACTATCAAAAAACCTCTCCCCATGAGTTTTTCATTCAAATTATAAAAATTCTTAAACCTCTACCTTTTTGGTAGAAACCCTCCAGATGGTTCTTTGGAGCATCCAAGTTAAAAATTGAAGTGAGTTCATTTGTGGAGAAAGTTCTATTGAAGAAGGCTAGAGCTTTAGAGCCTGAAAGCAAACAATGTAAATCTATCTATGAATTGATAAGTGACTGGGTAATTGAGAAAGAATTTTGTGGTGAAAGTGAATGTTGAAATTACCCACACACACACATAAAGTATATTATTTCGTCAATATACATTATGAATATTTTAAGTGAAAGAAAGCTGGTTTTCATTTTATTTCAAACTGTATATTGTATATTGGGTTTGTCATATTGTCCAATCACTCCAATATGACAAAACAAGTATTTCAGTGATGATGACAAACCAATATTACATAGATAAAAATCTTCCAAGAGGAAAAATTTGCCCAAAAGAAGAAACAAGGGGATTTTAAATTGGAGAGCATACTGAAATTAAGCTGAAAGTAAGTAACCAATTTAGATGAGAAGGACTTCCCAGTCTGTGACACTCAGGTTCAGAGGAAAATAATTACATTGTACAGAAGCAACACCAAAAAGAGGTCGGTAGTTGAAATAGAAAGAATTTCAGTTAAGTCACTCACATGTCTTACGTAAAACATTCTTAATAAGAATTCATGGTTTGTCCATGGATCTGTGCTATTGTTAAAAGAACGGAAAGGGGAAATCTAACAAAGACATTAATCTGAGGTTTAAGGTTAACTGTATCATGAAACAACTCCAAGGACTTTTGTTAGAAATGTGCCATACATGTGAAGATATAGGCCATATAAAACATCAGCTCAAGGCAATTAGACAAGCAAAAACTGTAGGATTGGCAGGGTCGCGGGGAGTGTTCTAACTCAGAGAATAATGCAGGCCAACTGATGCATCCCAGATACAATCAGAGCTTTCAAATCAAAAGAAAATAATTATTTGATCAGAAACAGAGAAGTATTTAATGATGAAGATGTTCACATTCTAGTGAAAGAGAATATGAAGCCAGAAGGGTAATCAGAACCAGATTAGCTTCATAGAGCAGAAGTAGTATGAGGTATGACATTAAAAGATGGAAGGGAAAGAATGCCAGTGCTTTCTGGAAGATGGAGTATGTTGGCAGTTTGGCCAATATAAAGGAGAAAACAGTGTAATTTTTTATTTTTTTTTTTGTGAGAAGCTGATACTGGTGATGATAAGTTTGTAGCAAACTCAAATTTATATGGAATGTTCGATCATGGGCTACAATACTTGGTTTACGGGATCAGGATCACAACTTGCAGACCACTCTAGCCGAGATTGAAAGGGTTGCTGTGGATTACATTAATCAGATTTTTTCCTCTTCAAATCCCCAAGCAATTGATGAAGTGATCTCTGTGGTTGATGGTGTGGTGACACCTGGTATGAATGATGAGTTACTGAAACCATTTGTAAAGGAAGAGGTTCAAAAAGCGTTATTCCAAATGCATCCATCCACAGCGCCAGGACCCGATGGTATGTCAGCATTATTTTTCCAAAAATATTGGCATATAGTAGGTGATGACGTCTCAAATGCAATTTTGGATTTTTTATTCTCAAGTAGGATGTTAGGTAGTATCAATTTTACACATATTGTATTAATTCCTAAAGTGACAGCTCCTGAGCAGATGACACAATTTAGGCCCATAAGTTTGTGCAATATTTTATATAAAATTGCATCTAAAGTTTTGGTAAATCGGATGAAGACAATGCTTCCACAAGTGATTTCTGAGAGTCAAAGTGCTTTTATGCTTGGGAGGATGATTACTGATAATGTAATTATTGCGTTTGAGACTATCCATTATCTCAAAAATTTGAGGCAGAGTAATAATGTTCAGATGGCGGCCAAGCTGGATATGAGCAAGACTTATGATAGAGTGGAGTGGGATTATCTTCAAGCTATTATGTTGAAGTTGGGTTTCCATGAAAATTGGGTGAAGCTAATTATGGTATGTGTCACTACAGCTACTTATGCTATTTGAGTGAATGGTGAATCGAAAGGGTATGTCAAACCATGTCGGGGTCTTCGACAAGGGGACCCTTTGTCGCCTTATTTATTCTAGTTGTGTGCAAAGGGTTCGTCAGCTCTATTGAAGAAAGCAGAGAGAGATAGTCTGATTAGAGGCATATCTATTTGTTGAAGGGCCCCCCGTATTTCTCATCTCTTTTTTGTAGATGACAGTATTATTTTTTGTAGGGCCACTAGCAATGAATGTGTGGTTCT
The DNA here is from genome assembly GCA_907173295.1 of Fagus sylvatica. Taxonomy (NCBI): domain Eukaryota; kingdom Viridiplantae; phylum Streptophyta; class Magnoliopsida; order Fagales; family Fagaceae; genus Fagus; species Fagus sylvatica. Next base: position 27,453,564 of record OU015764.1, read on the forward strand.
ACATGGGGTCCTAGCTTTGTATGCGAATGCTTCGGGACAGGTGGTGAATAATGATAAAACTGCTCTTTTCTTTAGCTGCAATACTCCTCAGACTACTCGAGATTCTATTTGCTCCATTTTGGCACCACTCCGACCAACCAGTTTGAGAAGTATCTGGGGTTGCCACTAGTGGTGGGCCGAGCAAAAAAGCGGGCTTTCCATGAAATTAAGGACAAGGGTTGGGCATCGTTTACAAGGGTGGAAGGAGAAGTTGTTATCACAAGCAGGTAGAGAAGTTCTTATCAAAGCAGTTATCCAAGCTATACGAACATATGCAATGAGTTGTTTTAAGTTTTCGGTTGGGTTTGTGCTGAGCTTAGTGGTATGGCCACAAGATTTTGGTGGGGACAGCATAGGGAGGAGAGGAAAATCCATTGGCTTAATAAGAACAAGTTGATGAAGCCTAAAAATGAGGGAGGTATTGGATTTCGGGATTTACAGCTTTTCAACATAGCTTTATTGGCTCGGCAAGGTTGGCGACTGCTTCACCAACCATTTTCTTTGCTTTCCCGGGTTCTTAAGGCTAAATACTTTACCCATACGTCATTTCTCGAAGCTGGTGTTCCAGGCAATGCTTCTTATATATGGCGGAGCATTTGTGAGTCCAAAGAGGTGTTGAATTATGGGTTGAGATGGAGAGTGGGTTCAGGTGATCGAATCAAGATTTGGAAGAATAGATGGCTGCCAAGTTCTTCCACGTATAAGGTGATTAGCCCAATGACTGGGGTGGATGTAGAGGCTACTGTAGACAAGCTGATATGTGGTGAATCCATGACTTGGAATATACCACTTTTGCATAGCATGTTCCTGCCGCGTGATATGGAGTGTATTAGATCCATTCCTTTGAGTAAACGGAAGCCCTCTGATGTGCTCATTTGGAGTGGAACAAAGCAAGGGATTTTTTCTGTGAAGAGTGCTTACAAGATGCTCTATTCTCAATAGACTGCTACGGAAGCTTCCTCATCTTCTTCTGGGAATAATGCACATAAGTTCTAGTCATCAATTTGAGTTGCATTAGTCCCTCCCAAGGTTCGAGTGTTTATCTGGAGAGCTTGCAAAGGAATTTTACCAACACAGACACATTTGTTTGATAAAGGAATTTCCAATACCTTTTCGTGTGTTTGGTGTGGTGGTGCTGCAGAAACGGAAGATCACTTGTTATGAGATGTGAATTTGCACAACGTGTGTGGAAAGAATGTCCTATAACCTTTGCTAGTCATGTTTATGTCCATATGTCTTTTTCTGAATTCATTGCTAGTTGTATCGCAGATTTGTCCTCTCCTGGGTTGGAAATCACTTTTAATATTGCTTGGGCTATTTGGAAGGCTAGAAATGAATTGGTATGGAATGCTCAGGTCACATCGGTATTTGAGTTGTGCCAACAAGCTGCTGGCTTTGCTTTGGATTTTCTAGAATCGGGTTCAATGTTTCAAGAATCGTTCTCTCCATCACGTGGTATGCATGAACTGAAGTGGAAGCTTCTAGGGGTGATGAATTACAAGTTGAATTTCTATTACAAGTTTGGTACTGATAATCATCAAGTTGGCCTAGGTGTGCTGCTGTGTGACTCTACTGGTTTAGTGGCGGTAGCATTGTGCACTAAGTTTGGGGGTAAAGGTGGTGGTCTTCAGGTTTATGCTCACGCTTTGCTGCTTGCACTGGAATTTGCTTTTAATATTGGTTTGAGAAGACTAGAGGTTGATGTTGGAAATCAAGAATTACTTGGTCTGTTGAAAAAGCCTGGGCCGTGTTTAGCATCTGTGGGGGTTGTGATTGATGATTTTCATAGTTGGAATCAAGTGTTTCCTTTCTTGTCCTTTTCTTTTATTAAGAATGGTTGTAACAAAGCTGCTCAAGCTTTGGCTACAGAGGCAGTGTCCTCAACTTTTCAGTAGGTGTGGTTAGATGACCAACCTGACTGCATTACTTTATTTGTACAGTCTGATATTTTGCAATAAAATTCTTCTATCGTTTCTAAAAATATAAATTTGTTTTAAACAGCTTGTAGTATATTCTATATACTAAAGCAAGAGGACGACTTCCTTCTATCATGTGATATCCAGAAGTATTTATTCTTAGGGTTAGTGCTTTTTCAGGAGCACCATCATCTAGGCTTAAGGTTAGATCTGGGTTAACATTAAACCAAATTGGGCCTTGGCTCATATTAGCTTCAACCATTCCTAGACGGGCTTGATTCTCATTGGTGAATCTAGCATCAATTAATCTTAACAAGATAGAGGCATTGATTCCTCGTCGAGTGAGGGGTTTAATTCCAACTTGAATTAATCCAAGATGGATAAACCTAAAACCTTTATTCTTAAATTCTTTCATTTCCCTTTTTCGGAATAAAAGACATTCTTCTTGAGATTTATTAAGAGCATAAGCTCGTTCAACAGTTTTAACTTTGTGTTCAGATTTGAACACACTTGGAACCCATGATGAGGTTTCATAAACTTCTTTTTTATTAACTTTTGGAAGACTCCAATTTTGGAGATCATTATCAGAATGAGGAAGAACTTCGTCTTCTTCATGCACTATATCATTTAATGATGCCAGGCTACTAGATCCAGATCTAGTGCTGACAGTTGAATTAGATCTGCGAAATTTATTCAACATTTTCAAGTTTATCAATTTATTGGGTTAATCAAATTAATCTTTTTAAAGTTTTCTTACTATTATCCTATTTTCTTTCTCTACTTGTATCCTGTCCGCTCATGCCCACCGCTCATGCCACTCTCTAGGGACTTACTGTTTGGAAAAAGGACTCACTGTTTGGGTGAGGACACACAATTTTGAAATAGATAAAATAACAAGAGGTAGACAATATCAAGATTAATAAGAAAAACACAAAGAACTGATTATCAAGAAATGAAGAACAAATTTAGCAAATAGTAACACAACCACCAACAAAAGAAGAAGAACGTGGCTCTGATACCATAAGGGGAAGCAGCGCATATATAAAACAATATATATATAACAATATAAGAATAATATATATAACAATATATTTATTAAGGCAGTAGAACCAGCCAATTATATATATTAAAACAGTTTAATATAATGAGTTAGGCGGTAAAACCAGCCAAATGAAGAATGCAAAAGATTATTAGAAAGTAATTACTTTATTGAAAGTAATAACTTACGGTTTAACAAAGATTTAATCAGATGAACTGGAAGCTGGTAGTTTCCATGGTTACAAGTTTAATATAGTTGTGGAGTATACTAGGGAACTTGAGAAGGCAACCTATTCTAGTTCAAAGCTTCAACACATGAATGCTTGAACTTTTACAAGAGAAGATTATCTACTATGAAGTTTTGAAGATACATCACAAAGGAAGGCCTATATATATAGGCAAATACAATGGAAGTGTCAGTGGAAGACTACTCCATATTCAAACAAAAGGGACAAAAGTTCACATGATTACTATTTACTTTTTTGGAAAGTAAAAGTAATTTTTGTAGCTTTGTCAATTATCAATTTGCCATGGTAGATGCTTCTGGCATATGGCGTACTTTGGCAAGCTTTAGTAAATAGTAGAGAATCTCTACTATTGGAGATAATATCTGCTGCAGGGTCTTGACAGCAACTTTATTAATTGTCGGGCATGCAAATCAATAGTGGCGATTCTTCTAACAGTGAATTTTTCTGCTGCAGTAGAGTGACTGTTAGATTATTAAAGAGAATTTGCCATGAGGTCCCTAACCAAGATATTGTTCCCCAATAAGGGCTTCAACTTCTTCAATTCCATTTTCTGCGAATGGATCTTGGGCATCCTGGAACAGAGATTCTTCATACCAGGTCTTTTTTATTGGAGCAGAAAACTGGGAAAGGTTAATCATTTCAGTGGTTGATCCTTCTGAGGATGCTGGAGATTTTCCTTTACCACTGGCAGAGGCAGAGGCCGCTTGGCAAGCTTGAGCAGCTAATCTACATCTTGGATTAATTCAAGTTGGAATTAAACCCCTCACTCAACGAGGAATCAATGTCTCTTAAGATTAATTGATGCTAGATTCACCAATGAGAATCAAGCCCGTCTAGGAATGGTTAAAGCTAATATGAGCCAAGGCCCAATTTGGTTTAATGTTAACCCAGATCTAACCTTAAGCTTAAATGATGGTGCTCCTGAAAAAGCACTAACCCTAAGAATAAATACTTCTGGATATCACATGATAGAAGGAAGTCGTCCTCTTGCTTTAGTATATAGAATATACTACAAGCTGTTTAAAACAAACTTGAATCCTCAAGCTTTAATAAAAGATCCCCAAGATCAAACTTTGCTCCTACAAGCCAGTAGGGAAGACATTAATGTAAGTGTCCCAAAAATGATTAAATGGGAAGATATCAAACTTCCTGAGGAATGGAATCTCCCAAATGAGATGCCACCCACAATTCCAAACCCAATAAATATTGCCGAACAAGATAACCTAGAATCTGTTATGCAGTACCATGATGGAACTGTGAAAATTAGGTTCGACCATAGTAAACCAAGAATACCCTCAATGATAAAATATTCTAGCTCAAGACGCTCATTTTCTGGTTCTTCTTCAACTAGTAAAAGAGATCAAGATCTAGAAAGAGAAAAAGATTTAGAAAAATATCTTAATGAACTAAATCTTAATAAACAAAAAGAAAAGAATGATAAAAAAGACAATAAAGATATCAAGGATATTAAATTAAAAGGTGTTAAAGAAGATTCTTCTCAAGTAAATTCAGCCTATTACACAGTTGATAATAAAACAAATGAAGCCGTTGAATCTGATAATGAATCTTTAGAACCAACTGCTTCTGAAATACTTGGTGAAACTGATAACCAATTAAATGTTATTAAAAAACCTTTTGAAATAAATTGGGAAATGTTAAATTCAGAATTTGATTCTGAGAAAAACAAGGGTAAGCGAGAAAAACATCGCAAAACCCATGATAAAGAAGAAAAGCAATTAATCTTTAATAAATGGAAATTTGTAATGCAAGATCTAAGAATGAACATTCACTTCTTTGATTTTGTTGATAAATATTATTCAAAATTAAAAGAATTAAATGTTCTATCCACTTCAAAGTGGACAAAAGAAAATAAAACCATTGTTGAATCCTCTCATCCACCAAAAGAAAACATTTTAATAAATGTTGGAAAAAACTTAGTAAAAGCCTCTCAATTTAAACTTCCTCCTAAAATTCCTGAAAAGGATGAAGAAAGAAAAATAATTGAACAAAACAATTATACTAATAAATGTTTAAATGTTATTGGTGATCAACTTGATAAAATTGAAACTAAAATTGATTCAATCAATGTTAAACCAGATTCTATTAAAATAGAAACTCCTTTAATAAAAGCTCAAGAATTAAAAACCGGTCTAAGCCTTAAAACTAGTCAAACAAAAACTAGGGAAAAAATTGACCAAATGTTAAAAGAATTAAATAAAGTAAAAGGAGAACCCTCCACAATAAACGTAATAAGTAAAAATGAAGTCACTGTTGAAACATGCTCTTCAAATTCCGAAACAACTTCTGATGAAGAAATTGATAAACTTGAAAAAGCTTTTGGTAAACTCCAAAGAATAACTAATAAAAAACCAAACCCAACAACTCTCACAAAAAATTGGTATCCCAGGCCTACACCTCCAGATATGCAATTTGAAGAAAGAAGCTTTCAGCACCAATTCTCGGTGTCTGCTGATAAACTTTATGAATGGAACATTGATGGACTTTCTGAACAGGAAGTTCTTAATAAACTTAGTCATTTAACCATGGTTGCTAATAGTTACATGACTAATCATCAATTAAATCATCCTGAAATAATTGATTTATTAGCCACAGGTTTCTCTGGAACATTGAAATCTTGGTGGGAGAAACATCTCACTAAGGAATCTAGAGATCTTATTAAAAATTCTGTTAAGAAAGACGAAGAAGGTAACCCCATCTTCGATGAAAGAATTGGAATGAAAATTCCTGATGGAGTCAATACTCTTGTCTTCACAATAATAAGACACTTCATTGGTACACCTAGTAACATCACCTCTAGGATCCATGGCCAATTAAGTAATCTTAAATGTCCAACCATGAGTGACTTTAGATGGTATTCAGATGTCTTTACCTCTAGAGTAATGTTAAGAGACGATAGTAATAAACCATTTTGGAAAGAAAAATTCATCGATGGTTTACCTAATCTTTTTGCTCATAAGATTAGGACAGTATTAAGCGACTCCAATGGGATCATTGATTATGATACCCTCACATATGGAGACATCATAAGCACTATTAAACAAGAAGGTTTAAAAATATGCATTGAGCAAAGAATTGCTAAACAGCAAAGTGATAATAAAAGAAAAGCTAAATATGAAATGAGAAATTTCTGTGAACAATATGGAATCTTTCCCATGGCTCCTTCACAAAGGAAATATGTTAAACATAAAAAAGAAAAATATGATAAACAAAGAAAAATTTGGAAGAAAAGAAAAAATTTTCAACCAAATGAATACTATAATAAAAATAAAAGATTTTCTAAAAAATCTAATAAAAATTATAAAAAATATGATAATAAAAAATTTGATAAAAAGAAAACAAAATGTTTTAAATGTGGTAAATATGGTCATTATGCCAATGACTGTAAAGTTAAACAAAAAATTAACCAACTTCAAATAAATGATAAAGAAAAAGAAGAATTGTATAATCTTCTTGAATTAAAAAATACTGATAGTGAAAATGAAATATCCCCAGATGAGATTGAATCCTCCTCTGATGAATATTCATCTTCATCATCCTCAACCCCAGATATTAAATTTGGTTGCACTGATAATTGTTGTGCTAGTAAATCCATAAATGTAATTTCTAAACAAGAGGAAAAAGAAGAGTTGCTCCTCGAAGCAATAGGTAAAATTAATGACCTAGAGTTAAAAGCAAGCATGCTTCACAAACTCAGGAAAATGCTAAATCAAAAAGAAGCAACTAAAGATGATAAATTACCCAAACCAACAATCAGTCTTTCTGAAACTCTTGAAAGATTTAATAAACTTAAACCAAAGAAAATAAGCCTTGAAGACTTACAATCTGAAATAAATCAAATTAAAAGAGAAATCATCCAATTAAAAGCTGTAAATGAATAGCTTGAAAGCCAAAATGCTAAATTGGAAGGTAAAAATAATAAACTGGAAGATCGTGTATCTATCCTTGAACTTGATAAAATATTTAAACCCACTAATAATAATGATTCTTCTTCTGAAGATGAAAATCCTGAATCCTCTACAAGAAGAATGAATAAATCTGATGATGAAATAAGATATTGCAATTTATTAAACAAAATAACACCTATAAGATGGCATACAAATGTTAAATTAATAATTGAAGACCATGAAATTGAAGTCATTGTTCTAGTAGATACTGGAGCTGACTTAAATTGCATCCAAGAAGGTCTAATCCCTACTAAATATTTTGAAAAATCAACTGAAAGATTAAACTCTGCTAATGGTAGCAAAATGCATATTAAATATGAAATTAATAATGCTCATGTTTGTAAAGACAAAGTTTGTTTTAAGACATCTTTTGTCCTTGTTAAAAATCTAAATGATAAAGTAATCCTTGGATTACCATTTATCCATTTGTTATTACCTTTCACAACAGATGTGGATGGTATTACAACTGCTCCTTTTGGACAGCCTGTTAAATTCAACTTTCTCAATTTAATTGAGGAAAATGATATTAAAATCTTAAAAGACAATTTGATCTCCCAATCAATTTGTTTGATAAAAAATAAACAAAAACATTTAAAGTTTTTAAAAGATGAAGTTCACTACCAAAGAGTTGAACAACAATTAAACTGTAAAATCCTTCAACAAAAGATTGAAAGATTTCACGAAAAATTAAACCAAGAAGTTTGTTCTAATTTCCCCAATGCCTTTTGGAATAGAAAAACTCATGTTGTTAAATTACCATATGTTAAAGATTTCAATGAAAGAAATATTCCTACTAAAGCCAGACCAATCCAAATGAATCAAGAAATCATGGAGTTTTGTAAAAATGAAATTAATGATTTACTTGAGAAAAAGATAATCAGGCCTAGTAAATCCCCTTGGTCTTGTCCTGCCTTCTATGTTCAGAAAAATGCTGAACTAGAAAGAGGTGTCCCTAGACTTGTAATCAATTACAAGCCTTTGAATAAAGTCCTGGAATGGATAAGATATCCAATTCCAAATAAACAAGATTTAATAAATCGACTGAGCGATTAAGTCATTTTTAGTAAATTTGATCTTAAAAGTGGATTTTGGCAAATCTAAATCCATGAAGATGATAAATATAAAACTGCATTCACCACCCCATTTGGCCATTATGAGTGGAATGTAATGCCCTTTGGATTAAAAAATGCCCCGAGTGAATTCCAAAATATTATGAATGACATTTTTAATCCCTTTAGTAAATTTTGCATTGTCTATATAGATGATGTTCTCATTTTTAGTAAATCCATTGAAGAACATTGGAAACATTTAAATTCATTTCTAGACACTATTAAATATAGTGGATTAGTTGTCTCCTCCCAAAAGATTAAACTTTTTCAAACTAAAATTCGATTCCTTGGTTACAACATCTATCAGGGTAAGATAAGTCCCATAGATAGAGTCATCAAGTTTGCTGATAAATTTCCTGATGAAATTCTTGATAAATCTCAACTCCAAAGATTTTTGGGTTCATTAAACTATGTTGCTGATTTCTATCAAAATCTTAGAAAACAATGTAAGCCTCTTTTTGATAGACTTCAGAAAAATCCTCCTCCTTGGATATCTGTTCACACTTCAATTGTCCGAGATATTAAAAAGTATGTTAAGACTTTGCCTTGTCTTGGCATTCCAAAAATAAATTCTTTCAAAATTGTTGAAACTGATGCCTCCGATATTGGATACGGTGGTATTCTGAAGCAAAGAATAAGCTCAGATTCTCCCGAGCAAATTGTTCGTTTTCATTTTGGTGTCTGGAGTAAAGCGCAAAATAATTATAGTACTATTAAAAAAGAAATTTTATCTATAGTACTATGCATTGATAAATTTCAAATTGATTTGATAAATAAAAAATTTCTCATTCGAATTGATTGCAAGTCTGCAAAATATGTTTTGGAAAAAGATGTTGAAAATATTGCATCAAAACACATTTTTGCCCGATGACAGTCTATATTAAGTATTTTTGATTTTGAAATTGAATACATTAAAGGAAGCCAAAATTCTATCCCTGACTTCCTCACCCATGAATTTTTGCAGAATAAAGATGGCAGGTAAAAACTCCAAAAAAGCCGCCACTAGCAAAGTTCTACCCAATAAACTCCCAGAAATAAAACCAGAGCTAGTCACCCCTAGCCAGCTTGTTAGGTATGATCCCAACCAGGCCAGCCCAAATAAACCATCATCCTCCAGGATGGTATCTCTAGGAAAACCTGCCCAAAGCAGCACTTCCTTTGCTAAAGCTCTCACTGAGTCCTATGACCATTTAATAAAAAGATTGTTCCAGCCACTCCAGTAGCCCCAATTAAAAACAGAAACAACAAAAAAGCTGTTTCTCCTCACCACCTACTCTTCGCAGAAAAACTTTTTCCAATAGAGTTTGAACATCGAAGAATTGAAGATCCCCTTCACTTAATAAAATCCTACTTCCCACCTCATCCCACTGACGGAGTCCAGCAGCATTACTGCCCCTCAGTTCCATACGAAACCATTCACTTTTATCAGAACATTCTCCAGCAAGAAGGTTCTGTTAAGATTAAATCCATCTTTGATAAAACCCCTGGCCCTACAAATAAGGGTCTCCTCTTTCACAAAATAGAAATTATTAAATTTACTTATCTGAGAGATTGGGGTCAGCCTTGGAAATCAAAGCCCCTCAAAGATCATTCTTATGAGTACACATATTATGATTACATTGATGCGTGGTACAAAATACTTCTCATTCAATTTCCTAATATGGCCCATTCCTGGTTCATCCAATTCAACAATTAGTTCCAGTTTATTAAACAAGAATGTCAACCACCAATGTGGTTCCTCAAATGGTGGTCTAAGCATGGTTCCCAAGCTGAGATCATCCCTGATACACTGTGGAATTCAGTTCCTCCTACTAAAAGAAATGATCCTCCATTGAGCACTCACACGCTTAAACAGGCTCTTCACTAATTCATTAAAATGTACAAATGCACAGAATACAACAGCAGGTTTCCTCCAATACAGCTATTTTGTGTCAAATACAAGGTCCCCTGGATTATTAAATGGAGTTATTAGATTAAAGACAATATTTTAATCAGAAACTTTGCGGTTAAATGGTGGGATAATTTCGACAGAGACAGGATAATCAAATTTGTCTTTAATGAATTCCCAAAAACTAAACAGGTTGAAGACAAGCCATCTTCCTCCTTCCCAGATCTCCTAAAGGGAAAATCCCTCAACCTATTCTAGTTCAAAGCTTCAACACATGAATGCTTGAACTTTTACCAGAGAAGGTTATCTACTATGAAGTTCCCTAGTATACTCCACAACTATATTAAACTTGTAACCATGGAAATTACCAGCTTCCAGTTCATCTGATTAAATCTTTGTTAAACCGTAAGTTATTACTTTCAATAAAGTAATTACTTTCTAATAATCTTTTGCATTCTTCATTTGGCTGGTTTTACCGCCTAACTCATTATATTAAACTGTTTTAATATATATAATTGGCTGGTTCTACCGCCTTAATAAATATGTTGTTATATATATATATTGTTCTTATATATGCGCTGCTTCCCCTTTTGGTATCAGATTCAACGGCTTCATTTGTTTTATTATCAACTGTGTAATAGGCTGAATTTACTTGAGAAGAATCTTCTTTAACACCTTTTAATTTAATATCCTTGATATATTTATTGTCTTTTTTATCATTCTTTTCTTTTTGTTTATTAAGATTTAGTTCATTAAGATATTTTTCTAAATCTTTTTCTCTTTCTAGATCTTGATCTATTTTACTAGTTGAAGAAGAACCAGAAAATGAGCGTCTTGAGCTAGAATATTTTATCATTGAGGGTATTCTTGGTTTACTATGGTCGAAGCTAATTTTCACAGTTCCATCATGGTACTGCATAATAGATTCTAGGTTATCTTGTTCGGCAATATTTATTGGGTTTGGAATTGTGGGTGGCATCTCATTTGGGAGATTCCATTCCTCAGGAAGTTTGATATCTTCCCATTTAATCATTTTTGGGACACAAAAACTTTTAATCTTTATCATCCAAAACTATTGCGACATGCGGGGCCCACATTGCAATTGTTAAAAAATTATTGCAGGTGATCATAGTGCTGGGCCAAAACCTGCAAGGGTGCAAATTACCATGTGGACCAACGCTTGGGCTAGATTTGTTTAGGGTCAAACATCTTTTCAAAAGCCCTTTTATAAAGTTAAAAGCTTTTCTCCTTTATCTTTCTTGGGCTAAATGAATGAGTGAACTTGTAAAGTTGTACTGATTTCAGGCCCAACCCAAATTCCTCATCTCCAACGGTTAGTGCAAATGAAATTCAAAGTTTCAAACTCCATCGAAGGTAGGTCCAGCAGAGCGCACAAACTTCCATTTCTATTTCTATAATACTCTTCCAACGGTAAGGAAGCCAGAACCCTAAAACCAATCTGTTTTCAAATTTTGAATCTTCATCAAGAAGAAGAAGAAGAAGAAGAAGAAAGAAGTAGCAGCGATGGAGGAGAGCCAGATTCAGATGGAGCGGTTGGACCCAGAGACGGAGTTTCTTCTCTCCAAGAGACAGACCGGGAACGAGTGGGAACTTTTCAAAGAAAACGTGAGGCCCTTGAAGAGAGGCAGAAAGGTAGAACTCTTAAACGACGCACTCAAATCCCACAACGACAATCAACTCAAGAAATCTCTGCTTGAGAACCGAAGGTTCATTTTCTTTCAACCTGGTTTAGTTTTCTTTGTTAAATTCTTTAATCAAAGTTTGTGATTGATTTCTTGATGTGGGGTTTTAGGAGGTTGATTGAAGCAATCGATGAGTATAATGGAGAAGATCCTCTACAGCCATGGCTCGAGTGAGCACTCTCAACTCTGCCTCTTAACTTTTCCTTCGAAAAAATGAGACTGAGACTTAGGGTTGTGAAATTAGAACTTAGAAGAAGACCTTATATAAACTAGCTCTGTACGTTTTTTCCCATATTGATTCCTGCATGATACTGGTTCTTTTCATGTACAATTTACATTTACCCATGTCTTTTTTCTCCTGAATTTGTGGATTTTTACAGCTCGAAATGTTATGTACTCGTTTCTTTTGCGTAACGAATTTAGTCTAGCAACACGAGCAATTCAAATGTTGTCACACATGCTCAAACTGATTCATATTCTGAGAGACATTTTATGTTTTTTTTTGGGGGTGTTATTTTGGAAGGTGTATTAAGTGGGTTCAGGAATCATTTCCAATGGGTGGAGACTACTCTGGGCTGGTTGTGATTTATGAACAATGCGTGCGGACTTTTTGGCATTCGGACCGCTATAAGGATGATTTACGCTACCTGAAAGTGTGGTTGGAATATGTGGGTTCTTTTTCTAATCTTGTTTTAATTGTTCCCTTTTAATATATAGCATGTGTCAATGCTACTGTTTCCTATTTGGATTGATATTTGAAAATGAAATGCTATTGCAGGCTGAAAATTGTGGTGATGCGGAAATCATATTCAGTTTTTTAGAAGCAAATGAAATTGGGAAGTCTCATGCTGTGTACTATATATCATATGCTTTGCACTTGGAATCCAAGAATAAGATGAAACTTGCCAATGAATTTTATAATCTTGGGATATCTAGGTAAGATTTGCTGTAATATTTTATTAAATATGGCTCGGTTTTTTGTTGCAATCGATCAGTTAGTGTAACTTGAAAATGGTGGTCAAAGCTTAACATAATGGTTACAAATATGTGAAAATTTGTAATTTATGTTAAATATAAAGAGGGATATAAAAAAAGAAAAAGAAAAAAAACGTAAGCTTTAGTTGATAAGAACTCTTTGATTCTTCAATGATACAAAAGACGCATTGAGAACTTTTCAGTTGCTTTCTTTTCAGAGTTTGTTTTTGTGATTTACATTGTTTGTAATGTTGTTTGATTGGTGTTTGAAAATTTATGATATTGGTGCATCTGTTTGGTGTACTAAAACAAAAATGGTTAGTTTGGTGTTAAGTTTCTAGTTGTTATTTGGTTTAGACTTTATGGTCTGGTGTGGTCTTCATAAAGAGTCAAAACAATGTTTACATTATTGGAAGCGTGGTTTGTAATACTGCCTGCATCCTGCTAGAAGCTCTAATCTTGAGAAAAAAATGTGCTCTCTCACTTATTTTTGTTTTAGTACACCGTTTTTTTTTGAGTTTGTGTTTTAGATGCATCACATTGGTAATGCAATTCATGGAGATTGTGCTACATATGCTCTAACCTATAACACAAATGGTATCTGTGGTATGTGCATACTGGGTAAGCTTATAAATTTTTTATAAGTTATTTACATGTGTTCTAACCATAGAATTCTAATTTTGCAATTTCCGTGTTTGACTTTTAAATCAGATTTATTCTATTTTTTTTCTTCATGCATTTAAGAATTACATCTCTGATTAATTTTTTTGTTGAATAGGAATGCTCAACCAGTCGAAAAATTGAAGGATGCCTATAGGAAATTTCTTGCACGCTCAATGAGTAGACCAAAAGCAACTGATGTATGCATTCAACCTTTTGTTAAGAACTGAATATAACTTTTATATAAACCATTCATTGTTCCATTTATCCCAATTTTTAGGAAGATACGATGGAGAAGCATTTACCAGCACGGAGTTTTGGAACTCTCCTCTCCAGAGGAGAAAATCGTAAGTTTTATTGCTCTTCTTTGCCTTCTTGAATCTCTGCATTCTACTTGTCAAAAAAAAAAAAAAAAAAAAAATTCTACATTCTAAAACTCTCCCTAATGTTCCAGGAATGCTGACTACTAAGAACACTGATCTCGTCAGGAAAAATGTGAGGCCAGATAGGTGAGCATATGGGGTTATTTATTTACTCAATTTCCCTAGGCAGAAACCTCAAAATTTGTGAATGAGTTATTTGTTTACTCAATTTCCCTAGGCAGAAACCTCAAAATTTGTGACTGAATTTTGCTTTAGTTTGTGGTGAATGGGCATGACTTCTGGTTGTCGAAATACAATTTTGTCTTAAAGCTTGATACACATATATTAATTAGTTGGCGTTTCACATGTTTTTTCTCATGAAAAGTGCATTAAACCAAACCCCCTTTACTTGGGTTGAAGCCCACCTTCCTGCTTTGAAAGGGGGGAGATTTAACCAATGCAAGTGTCAGGCATAAGTGCTTTAGGCAATCCATCTGTTTGCTTTCTTTGATATGCAAAGGAGATATAAGTAGCATGTTTGATGCCATTAATATAGCCTAGTCCATTGACGTTTCTTCTTTCCTCTAAGTTGGATCAGATGATGTCATTCAATATGTCAATCTGACATACTAAATATGATTGATGGTACTTCAGCAAGTGTGAACTATACATTTTCCATTCTAAATTTTTTGCTCTGGTTCCAGGGCTCATGCAGCTCCACTTGCTATTTATAAAGATTCAAGCATTGTTGATCATCAGCCAGATACGTTAAAGACAGACTTGAATTCTTGGCGCACTCTTGGAGCTCGAGCAGAGAGAAATAAAGAAAATAGTGCAATCCCTACCAAGTGGACAACATACAAGGTTTATCATTTTTCCCTTTCCAAATCATACTTCATCTAATTAATGATGCCACATTAAACTTTTGCTTCCTTGCATCATTCTGCTATGGCATATAAGTGATCAATTCTGCTTCTTTCAGGTTCCTCAGAGACCTGGGTCTATAACTGGAGGAGCAGCTGCTAGTGCCTGTATTGAGGTGTTTGTCGATGAAGAATGTGAAGAGTGAGTATTATATCAAATTTTATTAAGTAATATGATATTGGTAATATATTCATCTCTTTTTAGTTTTTTTTTTTTTGGTTTGTGTCAAAAGAAGAAAAAATGTGAACACAGGATTTGAACCCCCCACAACCTTAAATCCTTTCTGGAAAATTAAGTAATATGATATTGGTAATATATGCAGGAGTTATGATGTATATTATGTGCTAATGCATGCAGAAATTGGTTATGTTTTCAAGGGGTATTTTTTAAAAGGAAATACTAACAGCAAGGTGCAGCTGTTGTGAGTTTGTTTTGGTAAATTTGAGTGTAGTAATAGTTTATGGTTTTTTAATTTACATGTAATCAAAGTCTCAATGCATTATAGATCTCATTCTCATTCTTGAAATTCTGTTCCGATTGGTTAGTAATTTGTTATTATCATGTTCCTTTTTTCAGAATGCATAAGAAGAATGATGAGGGTGTTAATTCTTCGATATTGCAACTTAGGCATGGGGATGGCCGAGACCTTAAAAAGTAAGCAGTATCTACTTGAGAATATATGTTGTCCATTACAGTATGCAGGCTATCTCTTAATTGATGATACTTACCAGCCTTCTACTATTCTTAATTGTGCAGGGAAACAGAGCTACTAAGGGAGAACCCATTACGTAACTTCCCCTCAAACAGCCTTCCTAGATGATTTAATCTTTTGTGGTATTGCTTCTTGCAGTGTTGTATTAGTATGATTTCATGCATGGGTCAGCTTTCATCTCTAAAGCCTGATTCATTTATTTCATTCAAGATCTACTTGAAATTTGGATTGATCAGTTATTTCTCCCCTCTAAACATTGATGAATTGTTAAGCAAGCACACAGCACACTCTTTTTTTCCACCTCTTCTTCTACTAAGAACTTTCAAAAATACAAATATATTGGTCTAATAGCGTGGTCATTACCACTTCTAATCAATTTAAAGGGGAAGAAAACATTGGGAGATTTGAAAATAGTCTAACGGTCAAACCCCATGTAACCTGACAATTGTCGAGTTCATGTGAAGACTATAAAAATTGATGATGCACTCATCTGACGTCTTGAAAAAAAAAAAAAGCAAAAGGCAAGGATACTATTTTGATCGAAGACAGAAGAAGAAGGATCTAAAATCGTTCTGGCATGTTGAAAAGAAAAGGTGAAAGGCTCCAGCAAACTTAAATCTCAACAGTGGTGGTTGTCCAACAGTCCAACAACAGTCTGTTAAGTATTCAAAATTTTATTAAAAAATAAATAAAAAATTTGTATCGGCCGGAAATGATTGTGCTGTTATAACGTTTTTTTTTAAGTGATATGATATTTTCCCATGCTATCTGTGGGTACCTTACGGAATTCACAATTTTGCTTCACTTATATTACACTTTATTTACACATTTTTACATGGCTAATCCTAATTTCTAAGAGCATTCGCAGCCGCCCTCTATAATGGATATTTGGTTAAAAGAGATGATACTATAGGAATAAATCACAAAAAAGAAACTCCCAACCGGCCCTGTATAATAGATTCCGGATTTACAAATTGCTACAGTAACATATAAAAATACATGTTACTGTAGCAACTTATATAATTTTTTAATTCATTTTCTTCGGTCTTCGATCTCCTCTCTCCTCTCTTTTTTTTTCTTCTTCTTTTTTTCCTATCATTTTCTCTCTTGCCCCCTCCTCTCTCTGCTCTGCTCTCTCTCTCTCTCAGTCTTAGTCAACGACTCTCTCTCAACCTAAAGGTCTTCGGCGATGGCGGAGCTG
>OU015764.1:27470403-27954654 GCA_907173295.1 Fagus sylvatica
TGAAATCGACATTAGTGCCTATGGATTTTTTTCCCTATCAATATTTTTTCTTAAACAATAGATATATGAATGGAGGTTGTTGGAGATTGAAGATTACAAGTGCTATACAAATTAAAGGATATGAGTAACAATGAGACAGGCAAAATCTACAACTTTGAAGGAGACGACGCTTGTGTGCACTTAGAGAAACGTACTTTATTGTTTCAAACTTTCAACTAATACACAACTTTACCACAATTGGCATGCACACAATATCTTAGAGGGTGTTTGGTACATCAAACTGAAACTGTGATTCTGTGATTACAATCCATAATCACTGAGTCCCATTGAAAAAAATCCTGTTTGGTACATAAAATTTAAGTGAAGTCTGAAATCGTAACTTGAGTTTTATGTGGGTCTCATGCCAAATTTGAGAACAGCTGATGGGCTATTTTTGGATTCAAGGCGAACTCAAATCCGAACTTAACTTACAATTATTACCGTTACTGGGTCCCACAACCGACTGCTTTCAATTTAATTTTTGCAAGTTCCAGACTCTTCTCTCTCTCTCTCTCTCTGCCGTTACAGAGGGCTCTGCCCAAAGATGAGAACCAGGTCTAAAGCTAGTCAAGAAGACACCCATCTAAATCTTCCTTTGAGAAACCCACATCATGGCCTCACAGAGAAGATGAGAGCACTAACCCTCTTGTATGAGCAGCAAAAGCAAGCTTCTGCAGCTCTCAAGAACCAATCTTTGAGGCCCGAAGAGACCCAGTTCAGGTCCCACCCAAGCATCGATCTCCTTGGCGGTTCTTGTAAGAAGGAAGATAGGGAGTCAAAGCCAAACCATGTCATGAGAGAGAACACAATGCCCACAGTGGAAAAATAGAAAAACAAAAAATCACTCCCTAGAAAACTTGTCTCATTAAAAACTTTTACCATTTTTTTTTTTTCACTCCCTGGAAAACCCAATGGTAGACCTCATGTGAATAGAACAGTTTTGGGTGTTGGGTTATTTTTTGGATGGTTTGGCCAGAAGTGTAATCTTCATCCGTATTTCCAAAGTTTAGTATATAAAAAGAGTGTAAAGAAAATAATAAAAATGAAGATGATAAGCTTGTGTTTTAGAGAAAGAGGGAAGACGTTAAGAGAGACAAAGAATGGAAAGAGAGTGAAAAAAAATGGAG
The DNA here is from genome assembly GCA_907173295.1 of Fagus sylvatica. Lineage (NCBI taxonomy): Eukaryota > Viridiplantae > Streptophyta > Magnoliopsida > Fagales > Fagaceae > Fagus > Fagus sylvatica. The sequence goes on from OU015764.1 coordinate 27,471,570, forward strand.
AAGATGAGAAGAGTAAAAAAGAGAGAGAACGGTAAGAGTGAGAAAATGAGAAGATGAGGAAAAATAAAATAAAGAAGAGATGGATTAGAAGGGAGGGGGTTGTGTACGTGTCAAAGAGAGGGAGAGTTTTGGAGATTTGTGAAGAGAGAAAAGAAGATAAGATTTATTTATTTATTTTGTATTTTTATTATTTTAAAAAATTAATGTAATGATAAAATTATAATGAAAATATGAAATTGTTAATAATAGATTAAAGGGGTGAGATCTTCTACAATTATTATAAATGCAACCAAGTCTAAAAATCAAGACTATGTACCAAACATAATTTTTTTTTTTTTAAATTGTGATTTCAGTTGTGAAACCAAAATTATGTACCAAACATGATTTTTTTTACAATCTTGAATTCAAATCAAGATTAAAGTTTCAAGTTGGATACTAAAAAAAGTCACAAAACCAAAACAGAAAACGAAAACACGTACCAAACAGGCCCTTAGATTCTCTTTTTATTTTTAGACAACCGTATACCATACGAATCTTCTTCAACCTTGTTTTTCAGGAAAAATACAAGAAAAAGAAATTGGATTATATATGATGTTTCTTCTTTCCCTTCCCTTTCGAGAAGGGAATGAATCCTGAAGAAGCAAACTCCTCCATTCCTCTTCTTCTCTTTCAAAGAAAAAATCCAAAAATGAAAAAGAAAAACGCTATAGTATTTCAAATTTTAAAGGCAACTAAACAAATGTCATGTCGTGAGGGACCCTTTCGTGTATGAGCTATACCATCATTTGGTACCCAAACACTATAAAAAGTAGAATACATAAATACAATTTATAAAATATCTGTGTTTATTATATTATCCCTAGTTTAAGCTTATATATATTCTTTTAGTTATATATGTTTATTCAGAATACTCAATAGTAAGATATTATCTGTCTCTATGCTTCTCCCTCTAAAGTTAACATGGTATACCGTTCAATAGCGTTCAATAGTGTCATCAGATTTGATCATTGATCTTGTAAACTCATTTGCAATCAATGACAAATTTACCATAAGGCAAATCAACCAAATCTCAAATGTGAGTCTTCTCCAAAGTTTAAAGTTGCTCTGTCATTGCTTTCTGCTTTCTGCCAAAGAGGATATGTTCAAAAATATGGGATTGATTATTAGGAGAGAGTAGAGAGAAAATATGAAAGAATCTAAACAGCAGTGCCTTCGTAAATGGTGCTCAATCTGAGTCTAAATGAACGAACCGCCAGCTTAGCCCTTTTAGAAGAATATCTCTGCAACCTCCTTACCGACGCAGCTTTAGATAATCCACCGGCACCAACTACACCCTTCGACTTAGCGTTAATTACAGGGGTTTTGTTCATATTACTGGGTCCAAACCCATAATTTCCAAATCCATCATTACTTTCTGAAGAAACCGATTGATTAATTACAAGAACCGGAGATATACGAGCTTTCTTGCGGCGATGACCGTCTTTGGTTGATGCATTTTGAAGAGCAACGCTGGCTTTGACTGCCAAAGCGGCCATATCGGACGCGCTCAAACGGTGTTGTAGTTTAGACACGGGAAGCACAAAGTAGATCTGGTTGGCTTGAAGTTCTTCGTCTAAATCCAAGGTAGGAATGTAATCTTCGTAATATAAACGGTCAGAATTGCAGATAAAGTACGATGAAGCAGTGGCATCCTCGGATTCAAGGACTTGTGAAACATTGACAGGGACAGGATAGTCGCGATGAACACCGTTGACGGAGATGATTTTAGCAGCTGGCTGAGCAGGCTGAGACCTCACTGAAGAGAAGCAACCACCCATTTCCAAAACCCAGATTATAAAATTAGTTATTTGTGAATTGTGAGAGAGAGAGAGAGAGAGAGTGAGAGAGAGAAATATTTGGTGAAAGGGAAAACGAAACGAAATGAAATGAAATGAGAGAAAGAAGGAAGCGATACGGTTTGGACGCGTTTGTGTTTGTATTAAAGAGGTGGTACTTGGGGAGTACTTAAAGGGTGACGAAAGCGGATCCGTCATCAACGAATTCAGTTGGAGAAATGTACAAATAGACAGCATATTCGTTGGTTTTTAGTCATATGCTAGTCCTAAGCGATGACGTGTACACTGCTTGGTTCATCCAATACGAGAAGAGTGGACCGCAACATTTAATGATGTCTTTGACCAAAAAAAAAACATCTAGTGGGAAAGGAAAAGGAAGCTTGCTTGGCTGGAGTCTTCGACTCCACTACAGGCTACAGTTACAAGTGGTGGTACAACAACTTGTACTACTTTTTAACCGTATCCATGAATTCTCGATCGTACAACTAACTTTTTCGTTACACTTTCAATTCGCCGACGCCGGCTACGGAGAAAGACGCAGCGCAATCTCGTGTATAACTGTGTACTGTTTGACTTACTTTTGCCGGCTAACGTATTGACCTGATATTGTTGTTAGAATTTCAAATTTTATTAAAATCATTGAAAAGAATAGGGTGTTTAACTGTAACCAAATTAAAGGTAACATGCATATAAGAAGTCTGTGGGCAAAGGGTGAAAAAATGGGAGGATAAAAAGGGATTATAGTTTTTCACTATGTGCATTTGTTATAGAGGTTGGAATAGTGGAAAGATGAAAAATAAATAAAAATTTACTTGTTTGGTTCAAAACAAAAATAAGGGGATGGAAAAAATGGTTTGTATGAAATTTACTATCATGTCTGATACGCCCAGAAATTCGTCCACCCAACCGAAGATATTGGAAGACACTACACTCTTCCATCACCCAAACAAAGAATAGAGAATGACGATAAGACACTACGCTTTTCCATCACCCAAACAAAGAATAGAGAATGACTGCTTGGAAGACACTACGCTCTTCCATCGCCCAAACAAAGAATAGAGAATGACGACATTTGTCCTTGCTAAGTGTATCTGAACTGTTCGCATGATCCATTAATAGAGGTTGGTAGGTCAAAAAAATCCGTTTACTTGGACGAACCTTCCTCTTTCCATTATGGAAGGACGACCTTAAATTAATAAAGATGACATTTATTAAATATTAATACATCACACTTAATCATATTATTTTATTTTTATTTACTCATCCATTTTATACATAATATTAGTAACTTTTTGTTGTTATTTAACCAATTTCCAACCCTAGCTATTTAATGTAAAAATATTTGATAAATAAAATATGTCAAACTTTAAGAAGACACCAATGCTATTTAATGTAAAAATATTTGATAAATAAAATATGTCAAACTTTAAGAAGACACTGAAGCATTTGATGGTTGAATCGTGGAGAGCGAGGGAGTAGTTAAATCATTTGACACAAATTATCCACGTTTCCTCTCTATTTTCCTACCAAATTTGGAGGTTGATTTTTGGTGTGCCCAAGTGGAAAATACCCAGACGCTCTCATTTCCTCCCCTTTTGGCCCTTTCTATTGTGAACCAAATTGAGGAAACCTCACATTTTCCTTCCACTTTTCCTTCATGGGTTTTCCATCCACCCACGTTTCACCCCCAACCACAACATACTTCTAATCCATGTGTAATGATTATATAAGTGTGCTTTTGGTTAATTTATTCGCTAAAAGGTGATCGTTTGAGAGTGGGGAAGAAATAGAATAGAGTGGATTGGAAGTGACTTTTTAAGAATATTCGATTTATTTCCTTGCTTAGAAATTTAATAAGAAAGAATTGAATGATTAAGCATTCCTCTCAAAACTGGGAGGAACACTTATTTTTTTTAAATAAATTGGATGTGAAATATCAGTTTTATTCATATTTTAGGAAGAAGAAGAAGAATAAGAAGAAGAAGAAGAATAAAGCAAATAAAAAGGTGAATGATATCTTTGCAAAATTATATATTTATTTCTATTCCAGGCATATATAAACTCCCAAACACATTAAAAAAAATACATCATATTCCATTCTATTACATTCTTTTAAAACCCCTCAAGATAATATGCAAATAAGTTCATTTTTATTTTCTTTGAAAAAAAATACCATCTTATTTGTTTAAAGTCACCTTTTATCTTACTTTTAAGTAAACAAGTTTAGTCAAACGCGCATTCCATCTATATTAATGAAATGAGATTTTGGACGTCCAATTCTAATCAAATTAGTAACTTATTACCCTATTAAGTATGTATATCCCTCGTTCCCTAATTATCGCATTGGCTAGTCAACCTAGTAATGGATTTACGAGGACAAAACCCAACTTTTAGTATTCGTTAGAGAAATCCAACACGTTGCTAAGGTCAGAATAATGGTGAGTTCACCAATTATTTGATATTTGGTTATCATTTTAGAAAATTATAGAATTTCACGCAAATTCCAGTTTTATCCAACCACCTTGCCCACATTTTTGGTTGGTACTTGGTGTACCATAGAATGGCTTAATTATTATGGAACATGGTTTTGTATAATACTATGTTCTGATGTTCATTGTATAATACTATATGATCATAGTATTATGCTTTTGTAGTACCGTGGTTTAACGGTTATGATATTTGTCCTATTATATTCCTTCTTATATAGACACTTCAATTAATGAGTATGTAATTGTTTTAAGGCTTTTATACTATGAACATAGTCCGGCTCTTGGCGAAATTTTAATTTGGCATGTATGTATTAAAATTTCAGACCTCCAACTCCAAGCTTCTAAAAAGGGAGATGGGTTTTTTGATTCATTTCCTATCCACCAATGTCAATATAATGTTACTTCTAACATTCTCTGTTATTGTTTCAATCTCCCATGGTCTATCGTCTTTCTTGTTTACCATTTGGTACATTTGGTTATTTAAGAATAACTTATTTGTCAACACCAGCTTTGGTCTCAGGAGAATTCTATTTATAAGTTATTCATCATGCACTGGAGTATTATCTCTCTTTTTTTATATGTAGAATACAGGGGCACTACTGGTCCAATTTCTAAATCCTTTTTTCTTTTGAATAAATGCTAATTTTTATTAAAACACCCCCAGCAAAAATTAAAAAAGGGGAGATGAATCCATCCAAACCATAAGCCTAAAGAAACATGGTATGGCAAGTCTGAGTTGGGAATGGACCCCTATCCAAGTCCGAGAGCTGTCTACTAGGGGAAGCGTAAGGCCGTTGGTAAACCCGTGTTTAGCCGAGGGTAGGCATTTTAGGGTGTTCCAGGTAACTTTCAGTAGAGCCTCAAGGAAGTGAAAGTCTCACAGTCCCTACAATAGCTCAGAAATCTTTAGAATTAGTAAAGTTTAAAAATGAACAATCTTAGAAGTTCTAGCTTTAGATCTCATATGTCCTCCAAGACTGATACAGTTAATAAAGAAGAAGTTAGTGTAGTTAGTTCAGAGAAAAATTGGCAGAATTGGAATTTACCTTTAGTTCCACAAAATAAAATTTACAAGAAAACAACTTTCTCAAATATTTCATTTCTTTCAAATTATACAATAAAAACTGTAGAAAGAACTTACTCTTTAAAACAAAGTTTTGAAACCATCCAATTATTAAGCCGTCAAGAGATAGACAAGAATATAAATAACTTTTCATTTATACATTTTGGTTTAGTTCAAGTTGCAGTCAAACCTCTAACAAGACAAGGATTAAATACAAGTGTTTTTCTAGGATTAAGAGATAGTAGATTTAAGATTTATCAAGATGCTTTATTAGGAATGGTAGAATCTTCTCTTTACAAAGGTCCAAATTATTTTAATTGTTATCCAAATTTTGCTATATCTTTAACTGATGAAACTGTGTTAAAAACTTTAGAATTAGATGTAGAAACTTCAGGTTATAATATGTATGAAGGTGCACAACCCTTAGTAATTGTTTATAGAATATATTACAAGTTGATGAAGACTACGTTAGAATCTCAAGCTTTAATGGAAAGTCCAAAAGGAAAGACTTTATTGTTACAAGCTAGTACGGATGATTCACATGTTAATGTCCCCACACAAATTGAATGGAAAGATGTAAAATTACCCAATAAATAGCCTCTAAGAAATGTTACCCAACCAGTTCCTGTTCAAAATACTTTAGAAGAAGACTTAGATTATATAGATCAACATCCAGATGGTACTGTAAGTATAAATTTTCAGCCTTTTAGAAAATCTAAAAGTTCAAGTTCATGCTCTGCTAGATATAGTAACCCCTGACAAAGAAGAAATAGTTTCACCACCAAGATGTAATTTTAGTAGGCTTAAATTGCAAGACATTCCAAGAGTAGATGATGATTTAAGACATAGTATAGATCGATTAGATAATTTAAGATTTGTTGAAGAAGAATATAGATCACAAAAATTAGATTTAGACAAGATTAGGAAATCAAGTAATAACTCAAATTATACAAATCCAAATTTAGATGGAATAATCAAAGGTAATGTAATAAATACTCATTTTTACTCTACATCATCACAAGTTCTCCCCTCCTTTCACTCTACGTCTTCACAATTTCCTCAAAAAAGATCAAATTCTCCAACAAATTCTGATATGGGATTCTTTCCTCCTAATATGTATGATCCACAAATTAATATGATTAGAAAGCCTTTTAAATTAAACAAAGATAGATTAAGACAAGATTTTATGTCCCCAAAATATGAAAATAGAATAAAAGAATTTTTTGCAACTTATTCAGAATTTTTAAGAAATTATGTAAGAGACAAGTATTATGAGTTTATGAATGATATACAAACTGAAGTCAATTTCTTTGAATGGTTTGATCACTATCTTAAGCCAAAAATTTTAGCCGGTAGAAACACAAATACAAGCTTCTCAAGTTCCACAAACACAAGTCCACCTTTGACTACAAGTACAAAAGCTAGTCTAGATAAAGTTATACATACACATGCAATCACCCCACCTAACACTCTAAACACTATCAAAAGTACAAGTCATACACCTAACACTCCAATCTCTAACAATCCAAATGCCATCATCAAAAACAAAGATACAAATTATGAAGACACAAGTACAAATCATAAAACCTCTAACACCAAGACTCATCCATGTGAACTTTCTAACAATGGCCCAAAACAACAAATCACCGACAACCTTCTTTCCACCACAAAACAAACTCTTATGTCTATCAACAATACAAGTCAACAAGACACAATAGACTTAGCTAAAAAACAAATGCAAACTATCAATAGAACTACACAAAATTGGTTAAAAGTTGAAAGTAAAGAAGTTGTCCATGAAGAATTTCCCCCATATGAATCCATAATCATAAATCATAGAAATCGCCAACTACTAGCCTCCCCCATAAAAAAATGCAAGTTTAAATGATGAAACCAAAAACTTTGAAAAAATTATTGAACAAAATAATTACTCAAATACATATTTAAAAATTATAGGTGCTAAACTTGACAGAATAGAAAACAAAATTGATCCCATCAAGCCAACTACAAAACTAGACATTGAAAAACCTTTGTTCACCCACATGAAATACCCCCAAAATTACTTGTTTCCTTTAAAAAAGATAATACTGACTTATTAGAAGAAATCTCTAAAAGACTCCAAACTTTAGATATAACAAATATTACTTCCTCTTCACAAATCAAAGAACAAGCTAATCAATCCAAAAGAATTAATACTATAGACAAAATAAAACAAGAAAATCCAAATATTGAAGAATATATTGAAAATTTACAAAATCAATTCAAAGACTTAAATATTAATAGAATTGCAAATGAAAGAGATTTTCATGGTAAGCCTTTAAGGAGTCGTATTGCAAGAACAAGATACCCTGGAAATGTTTCAATCACAAATTTTTTTTACTCTAGACCAACTCCCCCAGATTTACAATTTGAAGAAAGAGAGTTAACTGTTAGAAATTCTTATAATGCTGAATCTTTTTATGAATGGAATATTGATGGTATGTCACAATATGAAATTTTAAATGAATTACATGAAATGCTTATGGTTTCAAATGTTTACAAGAGTAATAATAAAACTGATCACCAAATTGCACGTATAATTATTACAGGTTTTACTGGTCAATTAAAAGGATGGTGGGATAATACTTTGACAGATACTGATAGAAATTGGTTAGCAAATGCTTACAAGAGAACTCAAAATGGAATTCCCATAGTAGATGAAAATGGTTTACAAATTCAAGATGCTGTTAATAATTTAGTTTTTGCCATAACAAAACATTTTGTAGGAGACCCAGCAGATTATAGAGATAGTGCTTATGATAGTTTAGAAAATCTAAGATGTTATACTTTGTCAGATTTTAGGTGGTATAAAGATGTTTTCCTTTCAAAAGTTTTGATTAGATCTGATAATGCTGAAGCTTTTTGCAAAGAAAAATTTATAAGTGGATTATCTCATTATTTTGCTTACAAGGTAAGAGAAAAATTATTTGAAAAAGGTCACACGGATTATGCACAAACCACTTATGGAGAAATTATTTGCACAATTCAAAAAGTAGTATTAAATTTATGCAATGATTTAAGAATGACTTATCAATTAGAAAAAGAAAAGAAATATGCAAGATTAGAATTAGGAAACTTTTGTGAACAATTTAGTTATTCTCCATTAAAAACTATTGCCCCATCTAGACAAAAGAAAAAACAACAAAAGATTTACAAAAATAATTACAAGAATTATAATAGTAATAAAAGAAATAAATCTTACAAGTCTTATAATAACAAGTTTTACAAAAATTCTAATTTTAGGCCACAAAATAAAAATTTTGCAAAACAAAAAGACAGGACTCCTGTTTGTTATAGATGTGGAAAAACTGGTTATTTTCAAAAGAATTGCAAAGTCAAGAAAGAAATTAATAAAATAGATATTAGTAAATATAGTACAGAACAATTAAAAAACAAGTTTTTACAAATTTTACAAACTGACTCAGAAAATGAATCAAATGACTCTTTAGAAGATAATGTCTCAGACAATGAAATTTTCCAAATTGAAAACTCTTCTGATAGCTCTTATTCAGAAAATTCTAGTGAAGAATGAATAGAATTATGTCATTGTGATAACAAAGATTTTTGTTCATGTAAGAAAATTATAAATGTTTTAACAAAATCAGAGCAAATTATTTTTGAATTAATTGACTAGATAGAAGATCCACAAATCAAATTTGAATATTTAAAGAAAATTTCTCAAATAGATCATCAAATTACCCCATTAGCAAAAACAGAAAACACAAAATATAATTATATTAATATTTCAGACATGTTTATAAAACAAAAAGCTCAAATTACAATCCAAGATCTTCAATTAGAAATAAATTCCATAAGACAAGAAATTCAAGAAATTTGGACTGATTCTCAAATTGTTCATGAACAGCTTAGACAAGAAATATTTGCTTTAAAATTAGAAAATAATTCTAAAAAACAAGATCCCATATTTTCAGAGATAGAAGACAAATCGCAAGAAAATGATGAAATAAAATTCTTAACCTAAATCAAATTTCACTGATCTTTTCATAAATTTAATAGATAAAGTAATATTTTCAAAAATGGTATACTGAAGTTCAAATTGTAGTCAACAAAGAATATTATTTTACTATTGTTGCTTTATTAGATTCAAGAGCTGATTCAAATTGTATTCAAGAAGAATTAATTCCAGCAAAATATTATGAAAGAACTACCGAAGGATTATCTCAAGCTAGTGGAACAAGTTTAAGTATAGATTTTGGATTACCAAATGCACATGTTCATCGAGATGGTATTTTTATCAAAACAACTTTTGTTTTAGTCAAGAATATAACTAACAAAGTAATATTAGGGAACCTTTTATAACTTTATTATATCCTGTCAAAGAAATTTCAGAAACAGGTCTCACTACACAAATTTTAGATCAAGAAGTTACTTTTCCTTTTGTTATGCCGCCTATGACACAAGATATAAATTTGCTAAAAGAAATTTCATTTTCAAAAGAATTAAATTCAATTTCCAAAATACCTCAATAAACTTTGCAAATTGCTCCTTTAGTTTAGCAAAATTTCAAGTTATTACTTAGTACTCTTTCCAAATTTTACCAAGAACTAATAAATTATACTTTTCAGGATGAAGAAGATAGAGTTTGGAAGATACAGTCTCCCCCTTTATCCAAAAGGAACAAGTTTTAAATTCAAAGTCCTTAATAATTTAGCCAATTTCATCAACGAGGAACAGCAGTGTCTTTTAGATGCTCTCTGGAATACTCGTAATGATGAAAAGAAATTTCTAGAAAGCATGAATGTTCTAACATATTATTTTAGCCAGCTTAATAATCCAGTAGACAGCGATAAATTTCCCTCTTTTACAGGTACCTCTCAAGATTCTCAAGATTCTAACAAGAGCCCTATTTTTGAGATGCCCCCATTGGGCCGATAGCCTTTTACCCCACTGGTAAAAGATAAAGGTGAGCTGAGTGAGGAAAGAAGCTTATCTCTTGATAGACAGCCTTTATCCCCACTGGATAAAGAAAAAAGTGTAGAAACAAAAATTCTTAGGCTTCCACAAGAACTCAATGATAAGATTTTTCAAATTGCTGAAGAAAGATCTCAAGGTTTACTGATCAAATTACAACAATACTTTTTTAACAACAAAGTCACCATTCCAGGTTTATCTTTCCATATTACTGGTAGATATTTAGGCAACCCACAAAATTTGCTGTTTCAATTCATCCAAATTGGTATCAATTTAGATATCTGCCCTAATCCCTTACCAATACCTATGGAAAGTATGACACCAATCACTGTAGAACTTCTCTTAGATTATGGTATGATTTCACAAATTTGGTTCTCAGACAAGTCCAAGCTCACAAATTTCCCTTACAAACTTAAAAGATCTTGTGAATTAAACTTATTCCCAAACAAGTCCCTTTTCATAGATATTAACTCAATTCCTCCTGAATGGGTCAATAAAAATAACTTTTCCTACAAACTTCTACCAAGTTACCATTTTATATGTTTGTATGCCTCCTCTTCAAACGATAGTGATAGATTTTATAATCAAATTGAACCAACAAATTACAAGTTTTCTGTTTCAGATATCCAAAAACGTAGAGCCCATATGTATAACATAATTCAAATAAGATTCCAAGAAGGTTTAATGCCCCGAATCATAGCACAAACCTCCCATATGACCATTTGTTCAGAAATTAGGAAGACAAATTTTCATTTCTGCCCAGTACCTCAATTATGGAACAGTCCAATAACAAAAAAGTATATTGCACTCTGGAAACTTCATTTACGAGAAATCTTAGAAGAAGAAGATTATGATGACGACTATGATTTTGATGAAGAAGCGATTCACAATTTGGACACTTAGAGATTCTAGATAAGCTATTGACAAGATGTAAAATTGATTCAATATTGGACAAGTTAAGATTCATCAAAAGCAAGATTCGTTTGCAAGTTTCAAGATGTTCTTTCAAAATTCCAAAGATTCCTGATGAAAAGTTCACAAGCAAATCCAAAAGAAGACAAAGTCTAAAGACAAATACAAGAAGAGATAACAAGTGCAAAGTTCACGAGCAAGACCAAGACAAGTAGAGATTCTTGGCAAGTACAAGCAGTTGTAGAGATTCCTGACAAGTACAATCCAGGCAAATTTACTTTCGGTGCAAAATGACAAGTTCAAAGAAAGGTTCCAAGACAGATTCTAGACAAGTTTCATTTCAAAATGATTGACAAGTTTAAAGCAACAAGATTCCTGACAAGATTACTTTCAGCAAGAAGATCAAGACAAATTTCTTCAGATTTCATCCAAATTCTACTTTTCAAGTTACCAAGACCACTGTTCAAGTGCCCTAATTAAATTATTATTTCACTGTTTATTTTACTTTCTAAGTTCTATTTAAGCTATCCTTCTGGCTTGTAGAAGGCAAAACTTAGTCCAAGACTTAGTTTACGGCTCAAGTTCACAACTTAAGTCCCTTAGTCTCTAGCAAACTCTCTCAAAAGCAAATCCCTTGTAAACTTCCTCCAAGAACAAAACCTTTGTATCTTTCAAGTATTTCCTCAAGTCCTTTTTAACAAAATCTTTGTCCCTCTCAAGTGTTTTATCTCAAGGCATCTCTGTAAGTTCATCAAGTTTATCAAATGAATTTCAGTTTCAATTAAATGCTTTTAGATTTTATCATTGTTATTAACAGTATAGCAAAGATGAAATTGCTAGAAATGGACAGAGTAAAGGCAGTATGGAATAAGTATGCTGCAAACAAGATTATAGTAACAATGATAAAATCTGAAAGCATTTAATTGAAACTGAAATTCATTTGATAAACATGATGAACTTACAGAGATGCCTTGAGATAAAACACTTGAGTGGGACAAAGATTTTGTTAAAGAGGACTTGAGGAAATACTTGAAAGATACAAAGGTTTTGTTCTTGGAGAAAGTTTACAAGGGATTTGCTTTGAGAGAGTTTGCTAGAAACTAAAGGACTTGAGAGAGTTTGCTGTGAGCTTGTAGGGAATTTGCTAAAGACTAAAGAGGCTAAGTTAGGCCGTCTAACTTAGGCTATAAATTAGGCTGTGCCTTCTACAAGTCAAAAGGATGACTTAAATAGAACTTGAAAAAGTAAAATAAACAGTAGGACAATAATTTGATTGGGGCATTTGAACAGTAATCTTGGTAACTTGAAAAGTAGAATCTGGATGAAATCTAAAGAAATTTGTCTGAATCTTCTTGCCGAAAGTAAACTTGTCAGGAATCTTGTTGCTTTAAACTTGTCAATCATCTTGAAATGAAACTTGTCTGGAATCTGTCTCGGAACCTTTCTTTGAACTTGTACTGAGAGAATCTTTAGTCTTCTTTAGTCTTGTCTTCTTTTGTCTTCAATCTCCAGTCTTCTTTTCTTCTTTTGTCTTTATTGCTTCAGGAATCTTCTAAAATTTGGTCTCCGAGTCTTGATACTTGTTTTTGCCTAAAGTGAAGTTATCCATCTTGTCATTTTGTGAAATTGAAGGACCTTGAAATCTTGAAAGAATCTATCAAATGAGAGATTTGCTCTTGATCTTGTCTGAAGAGGACTTGAAAGGAATTTGGAGCTTGTATCAAAGAAGTCTTCATTTGTCTTCTAGCCAATGTCTTGCCAGGAATCTCTAAAATTTGCCTTTGTACCAAAATGAACTTATCTTCTTTTGATCTTGTCAAGAATCTTTAAGTGTTCAAATTGTGAATTGCTTCTTCATCAAAATCATAGGCTTCATCATAATCTTCTTCTTCTAGAATTTCTCTTAAATGGAGTTTCCAGAGTGCAATATACTTCTTTGTGATTGGACTGTTCCATAATTGAGGTACTGGGCAGAAATGAAAATTTGTCTTTCTAATTTCTGAACAAATGGTCATATGGGGAGTTTGTGCTATAATTCTGGGCATTAGGCCTTCTTGGAATCTTATTTGGATTATGTTGTACATATGGGCTCTACGTTTTTAAATGTCTGAAATAGAAAACTTGTAATTTGTTGGTTTAATTTGATTATAAAATCTTTCACTATCATTTGAATAAGAGGCATACAAACAGATAAAATGGTAACTTGGTAGGAGTTTGTAGGAGAAGTTATTTTTATTGACCCATTCAGGAGGAATTGAGTCAATATCTATGAAAAGGGACTTGTTTGGGAATAAGTTTAATTCACAGGACCTTTTGAGTTTGTAAGGGAAATTTGTGAGCTTGGCTTTATCTGAGAACCAAATTTGTGAAATCATACCATAATCTAAAAGGAGTTCTATGGTGATTGGTGTCATACTTTCTACAGGAATTGGTAAGGGATTAGGACAGATATCTAAATTGATACCAACTTGGATGAATTGAAACAGCAAATTTTGTGGGTTGCCTAAATATCTACTAGTAATATGAAAAGATAAACCTGGAATGGTGACTTTGTTATTAAAAAAGTATTGTTGTAATTTGATCAGTAAACCTTGAGATCTTTCTTCAGCAGTTTGAAAAATCTTATCATTGAGTTCTTGTGGAACCTAAGAATTTTTGTTTCTATACTTTTTTCTTTATCCAGTGGGGATAAAGGCTGTCTATCAAGAGACAAGCTTCTTTCCTCACTCAGCTCACCTTTGTCTTTTACCAGTGGGGTAAAAGGCTCTCGGCCCAGTGGGGGCATCTCTAAAATTTTTGTAGTCTTAGTTGAACTCTTGCTGGAATCTTGAGAGGTACCTGTAAAAGAGGAAAATTTATCGTTGTCTACTGAATTATTAAGCTGACTAAAATAATATGTTAGAGCATTTATACTGTCTAGAAATTTCTTTCCATCATTACAAGTATTCCAGAGAGCATCTAAAAGACACTACTATTCCTCGTTGATGGAGCTGGCTAAATTATTAAGGATTCTGAATTTAAAACTTGTTCCTTTTGGATAAAGGGGAAGACTGTATCCTCCAAACTCTATCTTCTTCATCCTGAAAAATATAACTTGTTAGTTTTTGGTAAAATTTGGAAAGAGTGCTAAGTAATAACTTGAAATTTTGTTGAAAAGAAGGAGCAATTTAGTTTAATTCTTTTGAAAATGAAATTTCTTTGACCAAATTTATATCTTGTGTCATAGGTGGCATAACAAAAGGAAAAGTAACTTCTTGATCTAAAATTTGTGTAGTAAGACCTTTTTCTGAAATTTCTTTTATAGGATATAATGAGGTTATAAAAGGGTTCCCTAATATTACTTTGTTAGTTATATTCTTGACTAAAACAAAAGTTGTTTTGATAAAAATACCATCCCTATGAATATGTGCATTTGGTAATCCAAAATCTATACTTAAACTTGTTCCACTAGCTTGAGATAATCCTTCAGTGGTTCTTTCATAATATTTTGCTAGAATTAATTCTTCTTGGATGCAATTTGAATCAGCTCCTGAGTCTAATAAAGCAATAATAGTAAAATAATATTCCTTGTTGGCTACAATTTGAACTTCAGTATACCATTTTTGAAATATTACTTTATCTATTAAATTTATGAAAAGATCAGTGGAATTTGATTTGGTTAAGAATTCTATTTCATCATTTTCTTGCAATTTGTCTTCTATCTCTGAAATTATGGGATCTTGTTTTTTAGAATTATTTTCTAATTTTAAAGCAAATATTTCTTGTCTAAATTGTTCATGAGCAACTTGAGAATTTGTCCTAATTTCTCTAATTTCTTGTTTTATGGAATTTATTTCTAATTCAAGATCTTGAATTGTTGTTTGAGCTTTTTGTTTTTTAAACATGTCTGAAATATTAGTATAATTGTATTTTGTTTTATCTGGTTTTGCTAAGGAGGTATCTTGATGATCTATTTGAGAAATTTTCTTTAAATATTCAAATTTGATTTGTGGATCTTCTATTTTGTCAATTAATTCAAAAATAATTTGCTCTGATTTTGTTAAAACATTTATAGTTTTCTTGCATGAGCAAAAATCTTTGTTATCACAATGACATAATTCTATTCCTTCTTCACTAGAATTTTTTGAATAAGAGCTATCAGAAGAGTTTTCAATTTGGAAAATTTCATTATCTGAAGCATTGTCTTCTAAGGAGTCATTTGAATCATTTTCTGAATCAGTTTGTAAAATTTGTAAAAACTTGTTTTTTAATTGTTCTGTACTATACTTGCTAATATCTATCTTGTTAATTTCTTTCTTTACTTTGCAATTCTTTTGGAAATGACCAGTTTTACCACATCTATAACAAACAGGAGTTCTATCTTTTTGTTTCCCAACATTTTTAGCTTGTGACCTAAAATTAGAATTTTTGTAGGATTTGTTATTATAGAACTTGTAAGATTTATTTCTTTTGTTGCTATTATTCTTATTTTTGTAAAGCTTTTGTTGTTTTCTTCTTTGTCTAGATGGGGCAATAGTTTTTAACGGAGAATAGCCAAATTGTTCACAAAAATTTCCTAATTCTAATTTTGCATATTTTCTTTCTTTTTCTAATTGATGAGTCATTCTTAAATCATTGCATAAATTTAATTCTACTTTTTGAATTGTGCAAATAATTTCTCCATAAGTAGTTTGTACATAATCTGTGTGACCTTTTTTAAATAATTTTTCTCTAACCTTGTAAGCAAAATAATGAGGTAATCCACTTATAAATTTTTCTTTCCAAAAAGCTTCAGCATTATAAGGTCTAATCAAGACTTTTGAAAGGAAAACATCTTTATACCATCTAAAATCTGACAAAGTATAACATCTTAAATTTTCTAAACTATCATAAGTACTTTCCCTATAATCTTGTGGGTCTTCTACAAAATGTTTTGTTATGGCAAAAACTAAATTATTAACAGCATCTTGAATTTGTAAACCACTTTCATCTACTATGGGAATTCCATTTTGGGTTCTTTTGTAAGCATTTGCTAACCAATTTCTATCAGTATCTATTAAAGTGTTATCCCACCATCCTTTTAATTGACCAGTAAAACCTGTAATAATTATATGTGCAATTTGGTGATCAGTTTTATTATTACTCTTGTAAACATTTGAAACTATAAGCATTTCATGTAATTCATTTAAAATTTCACATTGTGACATACCATCAATATTCCATTCATAAAAAGATTCAGCATTATAAGAATTTCTAACAGTTAACTCTCTTTCTTCAAATTATAAATCTGGGGGAGTTGGTCTAGAGTAAAAATTTCTTGTGATTGAAACATTTTCAGAGTATCTTGTTCTTGCAATACGACTCCTTAAAGGCTTACCATAAAAATCTCTTTCATTTGCAATTCTATTAATATTTAAGTCTTTGAATTGATTTTGTAAATTTTCAATATATTCTTCAATATTTGGATTTTCTTGTTTTATTTTGTCTATAGTATTAATTCTTTTGGATTGATTAGCTTGTTCTTTGATTTGTGAAGAGGAAGCAATATTTGTTATATCTAAAGTTTGGAGTCTTTTAGAGATTTCTTCTAATAAGTCAGTATTATCTTTTTTAAAGGAAACACGTAATTTTGGGGGTATTTCATGTAGGGTGAGCAAAGGTTTTTCAATGTCTAGTTTTGTAGTTGGCTTGATGGGATTAATTTTGTTTTCTATTCTGTCAAGTTTAGCACCTATAATTTTTAAATATGTATTTGAGTAATTATTTTGTTCAATAATTTTTTCAAAGTTTTTGGTTTCATCATTTAAACTTGCATTTTTTATGGGGGAGGCTAATAGTTGGTGATTTCTATGATTTATGATTATAGATTCATATGGGGGAAATTTTTCATGGACAACTTCTTTACTTTCAACTTTTAACCAATTTTGTGTAGTTCTATTGATAGTTTGCATTTGTTTTTTAGCTAAGTCTATTGTGTCTTGTTGACTTGTATTGTTGATAGACATAAGAGTTTGTTTTGTGGTGGAAAGAAGGTTGTCGGTGATTTGTTGTTTTGGGCCATTGTTAGAAAGTTCACATGGATGAGTCTTGGTGTTAGAGGTTTTATGATTTGTACTTGTGTCTTCATAATTTGTATCTTTGTTTTTGATGATGGCATTTGGATTGTTAGAGATTGGAGTGTTAGGTTGTATGACTTGTACTTTTGATAGTGTTTAGAGTGTTAGGTGGGGTGATTGCATGTGTATGTATAACTTTATCTAGACTAGCTTTTGTACTTGTAGTCAAAGGTGGACTTGTGTTTGTGGAACTTGAGAAGCTTGTATTTGTGTTTCTACCGGCTAAAATTTTTGGCTTAATATAGTGATCAAACCATTCAAAGAAATTGACTTCAGTTTGTATATCATTCATAAACTCATAATACTTGTCTCTTACATAATTTCTTAAAAATTCTAAATAAGTTGCAAAAAATTCTTTTCTTCTATTTTCATATTTTGGGGACATAAAATCTTATCTTAATCTATCTTTGTTTAATTTAAAAGGCTTTCTAATCATATTAATTTGTGGATCATACATATTAGGAGGAAAGAATCCCATATCAAAATTTGTTGGAGAATTTGGTCTTTTTTGAGGAAATTGTGAAGACGTAGAGTGAAAAGAGGGGAGAACTTGTGATGATGTGGAGTAAAAAGGAGTATTTCTTACATTACCTTTGATTATTCCATCTAAATTTGGATTTGTATAATTTGAGTTATTACTTGATTTCCTAATCTTGTCTAAATCTAATTTTTGTGATCTATCTTCTTCTTCAACAAATCTTAAATTATCTAATCGATCTATACTGTGTCTTAAATCATCATCTACTCTTGGAATGTCTTGCAATTTAAGCCTACTAAAATTACATCTTGGTGGTGAAACTATTTTTTCTTTGTAGGGGTTGCTATATCTAGCAGAGCATGAACTTGAACTTGTAGATTTTCTAAAAGGCTGAAAATTTATACTTACAGTACCATCTGGATGTTGATCTATATAATCTAAGTCTTCTTCTAAAGTATTTTGAACAGGAACTGGTTGGGTAACATTTCTTAGAAGCCATTTATTGGGTAATTTTACATCTTTTCATTCAATTTGTGTGGGGACATTAACATGTGAATCATCCGTATTAGCTTGTAACAATAAAGTCTTTCCTTTTGAACTTTCCATTAAAACTTGAGGTTCTAAGGTAGTTTTCATCAACTTGTAATATATTTTATAAACAATCACTAAAGGTTGAGCACCTTCTAACATATTATAACCTGAAGTTTCTACATCTAATTCTAAACTTTGTAACACAGTTTTATTAGTTAAGGATATAGCAAAATTTGGATAACAATTAAAATAAATTGGTCCTTTGTAAAGAGAAGATTCTACCATTCCTAATAAAGCATCTTGATAAATCTTAAATCTACCATCTCTTAATCCTAGAAAAACACTTGTATTTAATCCTTGTCTTGTTAGAGGTTTGACTGCAACTTGAACTAATCCAAAATGTATAAATGAAAAGTTATTTATATTCTTGTCTATTTCTTGACGGCTTAATAATTGGATTGTTTCAAAACTTTGTTTTGAAGAATAAGTTCTTTCTACAGTTTTTATTGTGTAATTTGAGAGAAATGTAAGATTTGAAAAAGTTGTTTTCTTGTAGATTTTATTTTGTGGGACTAAAGGTAACTTCCAATCTTGCCAATTTTTCTCTGCACTAACTATGTTAACTTCTTCTTTATTAACTGTATCAGTCTTGGAGGACATATGAGATCTAAAGCTAGAACTTCTAAGATTGTTTATTTTTAAACTTTACCAATTCTAAGGATTTCTGAGCTATTGTAGGGACTGTGAGACTTTCACTTCCTTGAGGCTCTACTGAAAGCTACATTGGAACACCCTAAAACGCCTACCCTCGACTAAACACGGGTTTACCAACGGCCTTACGCTTCCCCTAGTAGACGGCTCTCAGACTTGGACTCGCTAACAGTCTCTACACCAAAACAAAAAAGCTTGGAACTGGAAAATCTAGCAATGAACATACCTAAGATGTTCTCTTGTAAATTTTATTTTGTGGAACTAAAGGTAAATTACAATTCTGCCAATTTTTCTCTGAACTAACTACACTAACTTCTTCTTTAGTAACTGTATCAGTCTTGGAGGACATATGAGATCTAAAGCTAGAACTTTTAAAATTGTTCATTTTTAAACTTTACCAATTCTAAGGATTTCTGAACTATTGTAGGGACTGTGAGACTTTCACTTCCTTGAGGCTCTACTGAAAGCTACCTGGAACACCCTAAAACGCCTTAGATGAATCCATCCAAACCATAAGCCTAAAGAAACATGGTATGGCAGGTCTGAGTTGGGAATGGACCCCTATCCTTTTGCTTACAGAGGCCCATTGAGCAAGATTCTGGGCTGCCATATTACAACTTTTGCGGGAATAAACAATTTCTCAACAGGCAAAATAATTCACAAGTCAAAGCACATTTAATACCATCAACAATTGGGCTTATAAGCCCATGTGGGGTTCTTGATGATTCTGATTTGAATAGTGAATACGCCCATTGATGACATTTGCAGCATCTCCTTTCAACAAGATTCTTTGGAAACCTACTTGTTTGACACCAAAATATATATATATATATATATATATATATATATATATATATATATATATATATATCTTGTGCTTAGTCCACAAAGCTTCTACTTTTGCAGGGTTTGAGAGAAGTAATTGATAGACAGTATTACACCCAATAACTTCTGGAAAAACAATATAAAACCCTTCCTATGGTTTCTTCAAAAATTCAAAGGGGTTCCATGTTTTAAGAAAATAACATGAGCTGCTTTTCTCCCATGAACCAAAAAAGCAAGGCGGCTCTTTTATGTTAGGATGTGCCAAGCCCACCAACTATTACAATAGAGTGTTGGGACTGTGGACACATACAAAGAGCATCCATAAACAACATTCACTCACGTCTCAAAACGGTAGGTAGCTCACCATTCATATTAATTCTTCGAATGTCATGTTGCTTGTTTAAGAAATTCTGATATTAAAATTTAGTGAACTACATTCTTATCCCAAGATGATACGTTGTTTTTTTTTTTTTTTTAGATGATACGAATATGAGTATAATGATATATGAAGATGTTATTAAACATTATCTATATATGTACATATTTTTTGGTGAACTTATTGTGAGTCCATTTGTTTTGAATCTTAACATTGAACTTGTGAAGAGAATCGATGCCATAAATCATAATACAGTTGTGAGTAGCTTCAGTTGTTTATTCTTTCTTCACCTTTCTTTTTGTTGTTTGATACCAACTTGTATTTGATGATCGCTACCACTTTTCCCATTTTTGTAACTCTTTCTAGTTAATTTTGCAAAATATTTTGAGAAGGGGACATGAAAGCAACATTATGTCCTTTTCGTTTTCCTCGCTCTAATTTGGGTAGGGACTGTTGCTATCGTTAGTTAGGTCTTACTGAAGTTTTCTCTTTTGGTAGGAGGATTTAGGTATTGTTAGTTGGAGAGGGTGAGTCATTCTATTAACATTTGTAAGTCTAGTAGTACGGCGTTGTATTACGATAAGTCTATAATACATCATCATAGTCATTGACTAATAGACATTGTCATACATTTGTTTTTTTTTTTTTTGGCTAAAAAGTCATACATTTGTAAGTCTAGACATTTATTGATTTTGCATTTGCTAATGGCCCTCCTACGTTGAAATCGACATTTGTGCCTATGGTTTTTTTTCCCTATCAATATTTTTTCTTAAACAATAGATATATGAATGGAGGTTGTTGGAGATTGAAGATTACAAGTGCTATACAAATTAAAGGATATGAGTAACAATGAGATAGGCAAAATCTACAACTTTGAAGGAGACGACGCTTGTGTGCACTTAGAGAAACGTACTTTATTGTTTCAAACTTTCAACTAATACACAACTTTACCACAATTGGCATGCACACAATATCTTAGATTCTCTTTTTATTATTAGACAACCGTATACCATACGAATCTTCTTCGACCTTGTTTTTCAGGAAAAATACAAGAAAAAGAAATTGGATTATATATGATGTTTCTTCTTTCCCTTCCCTTTCAAGAAGGGAATGAATCCTGAAGAAGCAAACTCCTCCATTCCTCTTATTCTCTTTCAAAGAAAAAATCCAAAAATGAAAAAGAAAAACGCTATAGTATTTCAAATTTTAAAGGCAACTAAACAAATGTCATGTCGTGAGGGACCCTTTCGTGTATGAGCTATACCATCATTTGGTACCCAAACACTATAAAAAGTAGAATACATAAATACAATTTATAAGATATCTTCTCATAAGATGGAGATCATTGATCGAAGTGTCATATCAATGAATGCACACAAACTTGTTTTTGATACTGTTAGTATATGTATATAACATTGTTATTATACTAGTCTAGGGTTTTCTAGGGTTTCATATGTATTTACTATATTGTCCTTAATTTAGGTCTATATATATTCTCTTAGCTGTATATATTTATTCAGAATACTCAATACAAAGATATTCTCTATCTCTTTGTGCTTCTCTCTCTCTAAAGTTAACACGTTATACCGTTCAATAGTGTCATCAGATTTGGTCTTGATCTTGTAAGCCCATTTGCAACCAACGACAGATTTACCACGAGGCAAATCAACCAAATCCCAAGTGTGAGTCTTTTCCAAAATCTGAAGTTCCTCTGTTATTGCTTTTTACCAAAGAGGATATGCTCAAGAATATGGGATTGATTATGAGGCGACTTTTGCCCTTGTTGCTCATATTACCTCTGTTCGCAGTCTTCTTGCTATTGCCGCAGTTCATCAATGGCCTTTCTTTCAGATGGATGTTAAGAATGCTTTTTTAAATGGTGATCTCACTGCAGAAGTCTATATGCAGGCATCTCCAGGTTATTCAGGCTGTCCTCACAAAGTTGTCTTCTTCGTCGCGCTCTTTATGGTCTTAAGCAAGCTCCTCGAGCCTAGTTTGCCAAGTTTAGCAGTATTGTGCATCAGTTTGGCTTCTCATCTAGTCCCCATGATACAGCATTGTTTATCCGCCGATCTGATAAGAGTATGATTCTTCTTCTACTATATGTTGATGACATGATCATTACTGGGGATGATCACTCTGGCATTTCTGATTTCAAGCAATTTCTCCACCAACAATTTGAGATGAAGGATCTTGGTCATCTGAGCTATTTTCTAGGTCTTGAGGTCTTTTCTAATTTCACTGGTTATTATCTCTCTCAGGCTAAGTATGCCTCTAACTTGTTATCTCGTGCTGGCCTGACTGATACTAAAGTTGTTTCTACACCCCTTGAGATGAATGCTTGCCTTACTCCCTTCGGATGGCACACCTCTCACACCTCTCAGTGTTTCTCATGGTCTTCACTTTTCTACTTACTCCTGTCCTTGACCTCTATGCTTATTCTGATGCTGATTGGGCTGGGGATTGGGCTGGGGATCCTACTAACCGCCGCTCTACTACTGGCTTTTGTTTCTTTTTGGAGGACTCTCTTATTTCTTGGTGCAGTAAGAAACAACATATTGTGTCTCGCTCTAGCACTGAGGCAGAGTACCGTGCTCTGGTTGATACTACCTCTAAACTTCTTATTCTTCGCTAACTGTTCAAAGATATGGGTCTTACACATTC
This sequence comes from Fagus sylvatica, assembly GCA_907173295.1. Lineage (NCBI taxonomy): Eukaryota > Viridiplantae > Streptophyta > Magnoliopsida > Fagales > Fagaceae > Fagus > Fagus sylvatica. The sequence goes on from OU015764.1 coordinate 27,494,520, forward strand.
TTCACCGACTGTCATACATTGTGACAACCATAGTGCTATTCAGATTGCGCACAATGATGTTTTCCATGAGCGCACCAAGCATATTGAGATTGATTGTCATTTTGTGCGTCATCATCTGTCTGCTGGCATCTTACGTATTCTTCTAGTTACCTGTTCTGATCAAACTTCTGATATCTTTACGAAGACTTTTCCTCCTAATCGTTTTTGTAATCTTGTTTCCAAACTTAAGATGTCTTCTATCAGACCACCTTGAGTTTGAGGGGGAATGTTAGCATATGTATATAACATTATTATTATACTAGTTTAGGGTTTTATAGGGTTTCCTATATATTTACTATACTGTCCCTAGTTTAGGCCTATATATATTTTCTTAGTTGTATATGTTTATTCAGAATATTCAATACAAAAATTATTCTTTATCTCTTTGTGCTTCTCTCTCTCTCAAGTTAACAGATACTATTCATTCATCTTAATCAAATGATCGAAGTGTGTCATATCAATTAGTGCACACAAACTTGTTTTTGATATTATTCATTCATCTAAATCAAATGATCGAAGTGTGTCATATGCACACAAACTTGTTTTCGATACTATTCATTCATATGATCGAAGTGTCATATCAATTAGTGCACACAAACTTGTTTTCGATACTATTCATTCATTCTGAATCACTACTATTAACTTAATAGTTAACACGTATCATAATTCAATTATACTACGGATATCGAATTTTTCACAGAAAAATTCAGGCACTCACTCAATTGGGTCTACCACCAAAAAAGAAAAAAAGACGGTTCCCACAGTCTTACTCATCATAGATAGGTTCCACGTACTGCAACTTTGCTTCCATGTAAAATAATCTTACATATTTTTATACTCAATTTCTCCTCTCATTTCCAAGAAGCTTGATTTCTTGAAGTCCAATGGTGTTAAGAATTTGCCAAAGCAGACAAGCGAGATCGTATTTGTTTAGCAAGAAATATTGGAAAGGGACGTAATCATCATCCTTTAATAAGGAAGGGGTGTTTATGTAAGTTCAACGTAATTCAACTATAGGCCATGATAAGAGGAATGACAACATGCCTGATGCCAAACAAGCACCACAGGCAGCCTTATCAGTACTCTAATCTAACCACACCACACCACAAAGGCATACACCATTAAAGTTGTTCATTTTGATTACTTTCTTTTGGTGAATAATTTTATATCTCATTAAAATGACACATAAAATTTTGCATATAGAAAAAAATGGAACAATTGAAAGAAAAATAGAAAGAGGAATAAAGACTCCATTATCCACCTTTAACCAAAAAAAAAAAAGACTCCATTATCCACAGTGACAGCCACCCACCCACCGTATCCCACTACTACTACATGCCAAACCTCATCTCCGTTTTTCTAAATATAAGCAAGCAAGCATAGTAACGTTATTTATTGTTCTCGAAACTCTGAGAGATAAAATGGACCCCTTTGTCTTTCAGAATATAGATAGATGCTAGCTGAAACGTGTAAAGCAAAGAATGGTGATGAATCATACGTGGCAGCCTCTCAGAGGAGAGTGACTCAAGCAAGCACCAAAGAAGCAGACAAAACAGCCTCCATCAACCTGCTTTTGGTTTGAGTTTGATTTTGTTTTTGTAAGCTTTACATCAGAAACGTCACCCCCCAACTCATCTCATGTTTTTAAGAGGTGCTAGCAATTGGCCCCAATAATTCATTAGACAATTATCATCCTTTGCTAGAAGAAAAAGATAAGAAAATGAAAGCTTGAAAATGGATGGAAGGAGATGAATTAAGCAATAGGTAAAAGAAAGAAAAAGAAAAAGAATATATATATCTATATATATATATATATGGGAAGGGATGAAGGGGAATCTAATCACACGCAGCCTTTCAGATTCTTCACGGCTCTCATTAATCCACTTGTTTATTTATTTATTAATATATAACTTATTCAAAGACATATTAATAGTGAGAGTGAAAGAGATGGAGGAGCATCTGGAGAAGTACTTGTCCTTGTTCTTGTCGATTGTGGGATTTACGTGTCTCCAAAGCTTTACATGATATTTATAAACTCATATTAATTATTCTTATTTTTGTTAAATTTAGTATTCAATGTTCCGCACCAACTTTTGCAATGGACAGCGAAATTTAAAGAAGTCTAATAAAATAATTAATGGTAAATACTAAAGATTAAGAAATATTTGGTCTAATATCAAACCAAACCTCTACGTGACCACAAAGCTACAATATTGTTCCATTGAATTGTATCAATCAAAGACCACTTATTGATAACAAGACCTATTTTATTTCAAATCACACCACTTGGGGCAATTTATGGGGCATGGTACTTTAAATCGACCAAGATCAACTAAGTTCTTAGTGCAAAAAAAGTAATCGGTATAGAACCAAGTTGAGAATCAATAAAATTGGTTCTTATCTTGAAAAATATTAAAAAAATATTAATAGCTATCACATCGTTTGAATTAGGCCAAGATGCTGCCTTCTCTGTATGAAGAATAACACATTCATTAAAGAATTATTAGGCTAGATGTTCCATGTTCCAACATTTAACCAGAAGTGGTCCGCTTTATGACAAAGAATATGACTCACAAATTGGTCCAAACAGTACATATTTTCTGCTTAAATGGAAATTATAATGAGTAATATGCCCTGGGCCATTATAATCACATTCATTATTTTATATCACTACATTCATCATATAAACATGTATAAAGATACCACAACTCGCAACTCGCATGACATGTATAATTAACTCTCAAATATTACGACATTGGCGAACCATTGACAAATTTAATGTACCAAATTACAACATGCCTGAAATATGCATCTGCCAGCTCATACATTCACTCAAATTGCTACACAACCGAATCTCACATTTAAAAGCCATTCGTGCTGTTACTTTAATGTAGTTTATAATATTAGTCCCACAAATCAGTTTATGTGTTGAGTTTGGTTCCACAAATTCTCCAACATGAAGATGTGTCATAACGCATATATATATATAAGATAACCACGAATCAGACGCACAGCAGAATATAACTTTAAAAAATAAAACCATTTATATGCACAAAATATGTTCTCTGTACATATGCCAGCATCATACCACTCCATTATTGATATCTTTTCCACAACCAAAGACCCCCATATATTTCATTCTCTGTACAAAAGAAAAGGCTATAATAAATATCCTAAATTTTCTATTATACAAAAAAAAAAATCCCAAAACAGTAAATACAAAGGGACCATTTCCTAGTAAAGACACACCTATAATTTTTTCCCCCTAGTATTTACACAAGAAACTCTATTCCGAACCTTTCCCACATTTTTTTTTTCCCTTTTTTTTTTTTTTTTTTTTTTTTTTGGCTTTTGCCTTTTTTGCTAAATAACTTTTCCCACATTTTAGTTCATCTTTTGTTACATTGATTCATTATTGTAAAGTTTATTGCTTTAATTATTCACCATATACTAAAAACTTCACAGAATTTTTCACTTTCCTTTTTTGGTCGGAGGCATCTCAAAAGGGGGCTCTATGAGGTATACCCTTTCTCCTCCTGGCATTGCGGTGATTGAAAATGGGAGGTGTTGCCGGAGAAATGTTGGTAGTTGCCTCGTCTCCCGAGCTAGAACCATAATTGTTGTGACCATCAGATGAAAATCCAGGGCAATCCACCATCAAACGGTTGAAAATATGTGTCTTTTGAATCTTCTTAGGTGTTGATGACTCATCCGATTCTGAACCACCATGGTAGGAATCCCGATGATGCTTCATTCTCAGTGTAAACGAGAGGTCTGGATCACCCCGCTTGATTGCCCCAAGCTAATAACAATGAGAAAAAAAGTGCACATTAGTCAACTCATCATTCAACAAAAACACACGAATGCCACCAAAATAAAGAGTAGGTAAGAGAAGAGACGAACTAGAGCAAACAAAATAGTATTATTGAAAGTAGTCGCCAAGACAACTTATAACACAAAATTGCCCACCAAACCAGATTTCACGGGGAGGACAAATAACATCCAACAAGAAATCGATACTTCCTGAACTATGACTAAACGACAATGCTACTGACACAACAAATTTCATTAAGATCGTCATTGACGTCACTTTTATCGTGTTTTAATCATAATATGAATGAATTAAAGTCAAATAAGGTTAGGAGAATCACCTTGCAACCCAAAGAGCAAAATCTGAAGGAATCAAGGAGACTTCTACAACAAACTTCACATGTATTAGTAACCCCTTTTCCAGGCCTAGGCTGTGGCCGCTCATTCAGGAATACAATCTTGGCACTGTTGATAATGTATGTTTGAACACAAGATATGTCGATGAACTTCTGAATCTCATTTACACGCACAACGTTGTGGTACGAGGAACGCCTTATCTACACGCAGCCAATCAAATTAGATTTTACAATCACATTTTAAATTTAACAATATTGAAAGAAGAAAAAGAAATCAAAACCTGAACAACGCGGTGATCTTTGTGATTGATCAAACAGTAGGAACATAGAGCAATCCCCATACAATCCAAACAAAACATATTGCATTCGCTTTTATTGGAATCTCCATGAACAGAGCAGGGATTAAAGTAATTTGCTCTCAGCATTGGTTTTAGCCATGACGGACCCAAATCATCGTTCCCCATTCGGCCAAACGGACTCACCTGATAATCCAATACAAACATTCATTAGAAAAAGTTTCCCAAATCAAATTAAAAAAACAACGAAGCAGAGGAGTTCAGTGTGAAAGACAAATACCATGGCTTTGTTATGATTGGCCTTGACAAACCCAAAACTATTCTGATTCTGTTGTTCTTGATTATCGATAGCCACTCTGTCCAGTTCAGCAACAACGAATCAAAGCTTTACAAGATTCAATCTGAAAACACAAGCAAACAAAAACCATATTAGCCAAACAAAAACCGAAAGCTGTAATAAAACCCACTACAATAAAAGAACAAAAATCGAAAACCAGAGAGACTCAAAACCTTTCGGTGATTACAACTGAAGAAAAAAATCGCCTTGGTAGTGTAAAAGAAAGAGAGTGTATTTCTAAGAGAAGACAGAGGAAGGGTCTTGATATTGTTGCGAGGTACTGGGAAGAGAAAAAAAACCTCCTGAGGTTCACAATTACACACTATTTTATAAGGCGGTAGAAGACAGAGTAAGGGTCTTGATACTGCTGCGAGGGACTGGGAAGAGAAAAAAAAACCTCCAAAGGTCACAATAACACACTATTTTATAAGGCGGTCCACAAAAAAAATAATTTTGTATATAAATAAATTAAAATTTACAAGGTGGTCACAGACTCACAATAAACATTATCAATGGCAGTAAATAATAAATATCATTCAGTATATAAATAAATTAAAATAGTAGTAAAATAATAGGAACACAAAAGGTAAGGAAACGTGCCCAGATTTTATTACAGCCAAGTTTTTCAATGGATTTCAATGAAGACAGCAATGACGAGATTCCTCCTCTTTTATTACCGTCTGATGAAATCTTGCTTTGGTCTTTCACACTGTGTGGACAACCCTTTTGTACTAATCTGCGTCTACTCTGCAAGTCGGCCATGCTTTATCTCAACCGTTTAATTTGCGTTTGCTCTGATGCTCCACCGTTTGATTATAAAACAATAATAATATAATATAAACGCCACCTAAAATCCCACGTGTGTATGTGGCAGCCGTAAAACCCGACCTCTTGCCTCGTGTTGCCCAAATCATGAAGTCAACCATCTAAACAGTAAACACTAGAAGTAGAGGAATAGAGTTTTGATTTGTTTCTAGAAATCCCACCAAAGTGATAAACTTAACCGGCAATACTGGTCGGTCCACAAGCATCTAGGAACTTTGCAAGTAACTTACTAAAAATTCCTACCAAAAAAAGAGTGATTACAAAAAAATAAATTGAGGACGAGGACAATTTACAAGTTGCTCGGTGATGTTTCGTGAAACAATTGCTTTTGCATTTAATTTTAAATAAAATTGAATACAGTATTTTAAAATACAATATTATCTATATCTATAATATAATAATAAAAAAACTTTATTTTTTTTTATTCATCCATAATTTTACCCTATTTCTATTAATAAGAAATATTACATAAAAGTATATCAGTCATTTAAATAGAAATATATCATAATATATAAATATATAGTTCATATATAAATACAATAATAATAATAAAAAATACTTATTCATATTTATTATAATCATCAAATTTTGTTTAAACAAAAAATATATAGATTATATTAAACTTTTCCGTGTATTACACGAGTTACTGACTAGTTTAAATACGAATTGTGGTGTCACCCTGTGTTATATATTGTGAATGAATTTTGTGAACGCATGACTTGAATTTCTTGATATTTTCTAATATTATATTGGTTTAAATATAATTTTGGTCCTCAACTTTTGGCCTTTGTGTCAAATTGGTCACTGACCTTTCAACTGTGTCAAATTGGTCCTCAATCTTTTAATCTTATATCAAAATGGTCTTTGTCGTTAAGTGTTGAATGGAAAATGCTGATGTGGCTAACGATTTATTTTTAATTTTAAAAATATCTAACGTGACATGTCAATTCAAATTTTAATAATAAAAAAATAAATGTCAGCTCAAATTAAAAAAATAATAATAATAATAATTATGAATTCAAACTCACCTGCGTGGCACGTGAGTTTCTTTTTTACATTCTTCCATCCTAATTTCTAAGGACCCGATCAAATTTTTTTTTTTTCAAATCCCTAATCCCCTTCACACCCATTCACCGCCCCTCCCTCTCACACAACCATTCACATCCTCCTAAGATCAAAATTGCAGTAAATACTTGTGAGCTCCAAATCATAGATATCAAACTTGAGGTAATTAGCCATGGCCGCCACCAAGCTGGATGTACCAGTACTAGGGGGACCATACAACAAATACCCTATCTTCCAAGCCTTACCTACTTTCTTATAGAATTCCTTCCTCCTCAAAAACCTATACAAATCATTAATAATTGCCTTCTTATGCTCCAGATCCATAGCCAACGTGTTGACGTAGCTGGATGCTCGAGATTAATAGAACCCCACATGCCTCGACCCCCTCCTTCCTCATCATCGAAGGGACACTCACGGTTATATAGCTTCACAACTTTCTCTTCTACTTTGATAGCGTTGGCTCTGACCAAAATGTGTGGGAGATAAGAATCAAACACCTTGTCTTTGAATTTCTTATTAAAAGTGAGCTCGAAGCAAAATTAGATTTTTTTCGTGTAACCACATTTGATGATATTCATAATTTTTTTTTTTTTATTTGAGTTGGTATTTATTTATTTTATTACAATTTGAGTTGGCGTGCCACGTTAGATATTTTTTTAATTAAAAATAAACCGTTAGCCACATCAGCATTTTCCATCCAACACTTAACGGTAATGGCCATTTTGACATAAGGTTGAAAAGTTGAGGACCAATTTGAAGGAAAGGTTAGGAACAATTTGATACACAATTGCCAAAGGTTAGAGGACCAATTTAACACAGTATTTAAACCTATTATATTTCAACTAAATTACTGGGTGTTGTTAATGATATGCCCATTTTAATGTCAATGTCAAATCCTTTCATCTTGCTAGTCCAATTCTAAGTTTCTAACAACTGGTGGATTAAATTCGGGTCCACATGTACATACAAGGTGGTTCTTGCACTTTGCAACTAAAGCATATTGATGATGCATTTTTCTAGATTGTAAAAACTAAGTAGGGCCCTTTCAATATGTGCGCACCCAAGGGTAAAATAATTCAAACATTGTTGTTGATACATTTTTCACACTTATGGGCTTCTTAAAATATTTATTTAAAAATAAATAAATAAATAAATGAAGCAAAGAAGAAACCCATAATGCACATGAGCTACCATTGAACATATTATTGGACTTCATATAATCGATAGAAGCATTTTACATACATACTCAAGTTTTTTCATCTACAAGAAGTTGTGAACATTCTCTAAATCACCTAGGGTGAACCTAACCTCTTATCTACACGTGGAAAGCGTTTTTGCTCATGTCTGTCATCATACAAAACATGCTTAGGCTCAACATCTCTACTACACGAATGAGCTTTACGACCCATGATATCTCTACAAATGGTTTTATGACCTATAACTTTTCTACTCAAAATGGGGTGTTTGGGCGATAGAATACCCTAGCCCGTGGTATTTACAAGCAAAGCAACACATGCCGTTAAAAATTCTTGATGAAACTCAACATCCATGTCAAAACGTACAAATTCAAATATTCAATATCACATTATCAACCGAGCCTATGTATTTTTTTCATGGGGGCTTTATCTTGTTGGCCTTTATGAGTTTTGCTTTTGGGGGCTTTCTTACACGCCTATTATGCAAGATATTAGCATGATTGTTTTCCTATGCTATCTCATGAGCTTGATTGCATGACTTTAGACATATCTCATGTTTTCCTCAACTACCCGAGCTCCAGATCGCTACTACAAAGAAGCTATTTCAACCGTGACCAAGCAAATTTTCTATTGTCAATGGTAATCTCAAAATCAAAAGGGTTTTAGGATCAATAGGCTACATTGTGTTAGAACCAATAGGCTATCTTTTTTAGGCTTAAGCCCATAATCCAGCCCATCTATCAACTCTTGCATCAAAGAGGCGCACGCTAGCTTGAAGGCGGTGTATGCCACTCATAGACATAACTCTAAACTAATAAGTGTCTCAAGATTGCTTGGAATTAAGGAAACATTAAGGGCCTTCATCATCTAAAGATCTATAAATGCTTGGAATACATCCTTGTGGGATTGCTTTCCACTGAGATATCCCCGTTGATCAGGTTTCAAAAAGAGATTATAGAGTGGGCTAGTCTTCCTAAAATGAGCATAGTCAGTCAAACATGGTATGACCTCGCTATCTTTAGCCATATTTCCAAGCAATCTCGAGACGCTTATTAGTTTAGGGTTATGTCTATGAGTGGCATACACCGCCTCCAGAATAGCGTGCACCTCTTTGATGCAAGAGTTGATGGATGGGCTGAATTATGGGCTTAAGCCTTAAAAAGGTAGCCTATTGGTCCTAACACAAGGTGTCGATCATGTTGATGGAGATTACAACTTTTTTTTCATTGGTCAGTGTAAAATGAAGTGTCTACATTAATTACACTCGATTCGAGTTCAAACCAAGTTTGAGTAACCTTTAATTTTCTCAAACCAATCTTGAACAAGTCAAAACTCAACTTGGCTCAGTTTGATTATATCCCTAATTGTAGCTTGGAAGTGTGGTGACATTGAAGGCTTGGGAGTGTGGCATATAGTGAGTTTATTTTTCCTATTCCACATTCCCAAGAACATTGAATACACATAAAGTTAGAAAACAAATAAAAATAGTGCAATTCATGGTAAAAATCTGCTATCATTCCTTATAATATAATGTCACATCATTTAAAATCTATTATCATTCGTTATTTGTTATAAAATGAACTTTCTATGTTTCAAAGCTATGCATAAGATTCTCTCCATAACTAGAGAGAAGATACTTGATAGCCAAGTGCCATAACTGCAGCCCATTCGGCTTAGATTGCCTTGTGCTTATGTTTTATTAGTTGAAAATGAACACCTTCGATTCAGACCTAGATTTAGATTATAGAAATAGAAAGTCTAGGGACACACCCCTTTGCACACCCAAATACACAACTTGTTGATGTAGTAAGTTGTGATTTGGGGGGGGGCATAGAATCTAGAGACCTCTAGCTCTAGAGGTTAGTGAAAGTGATTTCCAGTTACTCACAAATTATGATCATTTTCCAAAATACATCCAAAGAACGAAGCATACAACTTCTCTAATACAATTTTGACCATTCAATTGACAAATTGAACTGATTAAACAAATCTCCACTTCAAAATACTCAAAACAACATGTCACAAGCCCAAATCAGACCATAAGTGCAAATGTTATGATCAATTGAAGATTTAACGGATAAAGTGCATAATGATTTAATAATTCTGGGTACATAGGATTAATCCAAACTAATTATTATTGGTCCATTAATTGGGTTGATTTTAATTAATGAAGTGTAAACGTCCCATTGGCCTGTAATGATAAATAATTATGGATTCTACTACGTTAGATAAAATCAGTTTAAGTTGGATAAATAGTATGATTAATTAATTAAAATATAAGGATTAATTGAAATAGATCAATTCAAATATTTTAAAAGGATTAAGAAGATCACTATTATATTTGGTGTTTATCATAAAAAGTTGGACAACATTGAACAAATGGATAAATACAAAAAAGAAGCTGAAAACGTTTTTTTTTTTTAACTCAAAGTACCGACCGGTACTTTGATTGGGATTTGAAGTACCGGCCGGCACTTCAAGCTCGTATTCAGTACTTTGATCTCCAGTCCGGTACTTCAAGCACATTTTGAAGTACCGGCCGGTACATTGAACCACCAATCCGGCACTTCGAACTTGGAGCACGTTTTTTTATCCCAAAATTATCCCTAAACTTGAATTTTGAATTCTCACACATCCAAGTCAGTTCACAGCTGGTAGAGGATAAGGAATAGGGATTATTTGAAAATCAAAAATACAAAGTTAAACAGAAAATATCTTATCGTTTGTTTGGCTATAAAAAGAAAAGAAGATGTCAGTTACAGGGGTCCCCAAAAAACTTGAGCTTTAGAGAGAATTCCAGATCATTCTGCATATGATTTCTAAAGCATAAAACACCTCTAAAGAATCCACCATCAAAAGACAGAGAAAAGCTCCAACAAAAATCCTCTTTGGATATTCTACGGCGAAACTCTGTTCACATGTACCTTGAAGACCATCAAAGAAGCATCATTGGAGTTCTCTTTTGCAGCTAGGCAGTATACAAACTCCACACCATTGCAGCCACACAGCAGCTCTTTTGATCTTTGCTCTTTACCCATTTTCAAAGTTTTCCATTGTGATTATTCTTTGTGTCTTCTATTAACCAACTTTTTGATTGCAACCAAAGTCGAACATAACTCTGGTGATTCTAAAGCAATCAACAAAATCTTCTTCTACGTGCATGCAAGTAAACATTCTTTACTGAATTTCTTTATTTGTTTGCCTATTCACATGATGATGACGATAATATGCCTTTTCACATGTAAATGATTTAATAAAAGAACTTGAACCTTTAAAATAAATTTTATGGTGAATCATGTTTTTGTACATTGAAATATTTGTTTTTGGCCAAGCTTTATCCTAGAAGACCGATTTTAGTCGGGCAAAACGAGGTGCTTGCACCTTCTCGTTTTGTAACCAAGCCCCCGAGCCTAGTCTTGAAGGTTCTAGATTAGTTTCTTTATAAATGTAAATTTCTATTTTACTATACTGTATTTAGGAAGCATTCAAATGTAATTTTCTTAAATTGTACCTAGGAAACAAACTTTTGCTATGTAATTTTCTGTTTTGGACACTCAATTGTAATCATACAATCCAAATTGAATAAAAGAGAGGTATTTTTTTTAAGAATTTTCTTGTTTTTCTTTCTTGCAAAAATAAGTGGCGACTCTACTGTAAAATCACCTTCACTCTAGAGGGATGATCATTCGTCAGTTGGGTCACATTTTGAGGCCATTTGACCCTCAGGTCGTGGTTCTCACAATGGCGACTCCACTGGGGATTGATTGTGGGCTTAGTTTCAAAAATAGAATGGGCTTGGCCAAGCCATATCATGTCTTTGTATTTGTCTTTTAAAGCTTTCAATAACATGTTCATGCATCATTTTGTTTGAGTTCTAAAGTGTGTGAAGCCCAGAAGCCACGGTAGTTCTATCCATGGATCACAGTCTTCCTAGACTTGGGTACCCATGGTGAAGCTACCAGCCCAAAGCGCAGTATTGACTATGATCCTTCTTAGTCAATGCGTTAAAGGATAAGCTGTATCGCTTGGACCAACGCGGCATTCCTATGTCACAAGTTGGGAGATACAACGTCCTAGCTCTTGGGTTCCCTACAAGCCCACCTTCTACCCATGTAGAAGCCCATTAGAACTATCCCTTAGGTGCGGTCCATTAAGTACATACATGCTTGTTTGAACCCACCGTCTCTTTTGACTATCGTTGCTTGCACTTGGATGAACCTTGTTTGCTACGAATGAGCCCAAATCCAATGTTTGGGCCCAATACAAGTCTTTATTTGAACCATGTTTTCCATTGATAAGCCCATGCTCCAACACTTGGGTCCATCATAGATAAAATCTTAAGGCCCTACAAGTACTTAGAGTTAAGGATCATCAAAGACAACTACAAGTTCACAAGCTTCAAAGCTAAAATCCCACAAACTTCAACTACAAGTTCACAAGCTTCAAAGAATATAGCCTACAAGTCCACAAGCTTCAATAATACAATCCCACAAGCTTCAAAGGACAAGTTCACAAGCTTCAAAGAATCAAGCCCACAAGCTTTAAAGGTACAATCCCAAAAACTTCAAAGACAAGTTCGCAAGCTTCAAAGGATCAAGCCCACAAGCTTCAATGGTACAATCTCACAAACTTCAAAGACAAGTTCACAAGCTTCAATAGTACAATCCCACAAACTTCAAAGGATCAAGCCCACAAGCCCACAAGCTTCAAAGGTACAATCCCACAAATTTCAAAGACAAGTTCACAAGCTTCAAAGGATAAAGCCCACAAGCTTCAAAGGATCAAGCCCACAAGTTCACAAGCTTCAAGAGCTAAAACCTACAACACTCAAACTTGAAGGCTCAAAACTCAAGTTCAAAGCCCACCAAGCAGTGGCCCACAACAACAAACTTGAAGGCTTCAAAGCTCAAGTTCAAAGCCCACCAAGCAGTGGCCCACAACAACAAGGTTGAAGGCTTCAAAGCTCAATTCAAAGCCCACTAAGTAGTGGCCCACAACAACAAGGTTCAAAGATTTGAAAACCAAGTTCAAGCCCACCAAAAGGCCACAAAAACTCAATCTCCAAAACAATCTCCCATTTAGCCATAAAACTTCACCATAATCCATACTCCACAAAAGGCCCAACAAGCCCCATTTCTAAACAGTCACCCATCTACCAAAAGGCCCCACAAGCCCAATTTCTCAAACAATTACCTACTCCACAAAAAACGTAAGTCCCACAAACCCAATTTCTCAAACAATTACCTACCCCACATCTACCAAAAGGCCCCAAAAGCCCAATTTCTTGAATAATCACTCACTTACCTACAAAAAAACCACAAAAACTTCACCATTCCCCATACTCTATGAAAGGCCACACAAAGCCCAAACTCTTAAACAACCAATCTTCAAACCTCAAGATTCAAGTTCCAGAGCGGACAAGACAACTATTCTACAAAGGTCACAAGCCTCCAAGATTCAAGATTCGAAATCAAGGTCATGAAGGTCACACAAGCCTCTTCCTCTAACACAACTGATTCATGGGCTTCCCCTACATCAACAACCCACAAGGGCATCTGCATTACTTCATCAAGTGATCATTTGGTTTTACATTTCTAGATTTGGTTGTGTGATTTTCATTTGAACTTGCTTTGTTTGTCTTATTGGTGTATAGAATTTTGGATCAAGAAAAACATCTTTTAAAGATCAAGAATTTCTCCAACTTTGCACCAAAGATCACAAGTCAAAAATTGAAAAAACAAAAAGTAATCAACAATTCACAAAAAAAAAAAAAAACCTCAATGGGCCAAACTTTGAATCACACCTTAAATGGTTAAAATTCACTTAGTTAAATCAAACATCAGAATGGTTAAAATTCTCCCAAATTGAATCACACCTCACATGATTAAAATTCTCATCAAACTGAGTCACAACTCAGTACTCACATAGTTAAAATTCTCTCACACATTTCACATATTTAAGATTCATCAATTACACCTTAAAACAGGTTAAAATTCACCCAATTCAATCATACCTTAAACAGGTTAAAATTCACCCAATTCAATCACACCTTAAAGCAGGTTAAAATTCACCTAATTAAATCACACCTGAAAACAGGTTAAAATTCACAAACACCTTAACAGTTAAAATTCACAAAAGGAATCACACTTCAATAGTTAAAATTCACTTACACCTTACACAATTAAGAATTCATCCATTACACCTTAAACGGTTAAAGTTCACACAAAATTGAATCACACCTTAAATGGTTAAAAATTCACATAATTACACCACACCTTAAATGGTTAAAAATTCTCACATAATTACACCACACCTTAAAACAGGTTAAAATTCACAAAATGAATCACACCTTAACAATTAAAATTCACTCATTACACCTCAAAATAGTTAAAATCCACTCAATTAAATCACACCTCACATGGTTAAAATTCATTCACAACTCACACAATTCAAATTAACCCATTACACCTTAAATGGTTAAACTTTCCTAAATGAATTACACCTCACATAGTTAAAATTCACTCACACCTCAATGGTTAAAATTCACAATTTTGAATCACACCCTAATGGTTAAAATTCACGTCTCAAATTACAATTGCTCAAAATTTGATCACATCATCAAAAAGAAACTTTAAGCAACAATCTTTAAGTTTCCCATGTTTTCACATCTTTTTGGAGAAGGAAAATTTTCAAAATTGTTTTTACAAAAGTACTTTTGGAAAATCAAGTTTTTGAAATATTCTTTCTTGGGCAACAAATTACAAATCATATGGTCACATCACTTGACCAATCAATTTGCACCGATAAAGAGATCATTTTCATTCAATTCATATAAAAATTGTCGCCAAATACTTGGAACAACAAAAGAATGGATCCTAGAAAGACAATCAAGGAAATAAGGTCATTGAGAGATCTCGAGTCACTCCTTCCGAAATTCCTTCTAAATTCAGTCATGATTTGTCACATTCTTGCACATTCATTCAGAAAAGTATCTTAATAGTTGAGCTTCCAATGGATCATTCATGCAAAAGAGAAATGAAAGCCTGTTAGGTCGAAAACCCGAAAGGGCAACCTATGTAAAAGTTAAGGCTCCACAAAGAGAATACAGATAAAAAAAAAAAAAAAAAAAAAAGTTACTTCCGAGAAAGAACTCATCAAAAGAGCTCAAATGCTACATGCCAACAGCAAGCTCTACCAAGAATAGAAGGCCATTTTTCATTAAACCCTAATATTCTTGTCAATCCCCTACAAATGAAATCACTTGCTAACCAATTTGAGCGTTAAAAAAATGAGCATTTTCTTTCTTGAAACCCATAAACCAAACCTAGGTGGGGAATTCTAGATGTGAACAAAAAGGAGATCATGGATTTCTTTCTCAAGATCAAAGTGTCAAAGAAGGAAGAACAAAAGAACAAGGACATGCTCGACGGAGGCGTCAATCTTCAATAAGAATGAAGCAAATTGAGAACACTTGACATAAACGTCAACATACAAAAAGAAAGGGCGTCTCTGACAAAGGATGCCAACACAAAGATAAGAAAAGTCAAATGCGTCAACACAAATACAAAGAAGACGTGATGGACAAAGACGAAAAGAAAAAGTCACAAAGCAAATCCAATCCTTGGAGTTCACACTTGGGGGTACATTGGGGAATTTGAGCCTTTATAACTTTCTCTTCACAGCCCAAACCCGATCTACATTATAACCGATAAACAAAGCCCTCCTTGAGGTTCTGCTTGCTCAAAATATGAAGTTAAGCTCTTTCGTTATTCTTCATTGGAAATATGAAAAGTGTTTGCTAAGCTGAAAACCTGAAAAGGGCTGGCCTAGGCAAAAGTTAGAGCAAAAGAAAAAAAAAAAGAAAAAAATGATGGATGGTCCAAACACCAATCAAATCTCCCATGAAAAGGTGAATCATCACAAAATGGTTCAAACTCAGAGTTCACTTTCTTTCTCATTGCAAACAGTCAAGTCTCTCTCGAAGATTTCAATTTCAAGTCAAAACTTGGGGTATCCCCCTTTGTTTTCCAAGTGCTTCATCTATATCTCCAAACTAGGGACATTCTCCCTAGTTTGTCAATTCCTTCTTCAACATGATTAACACAAGATCACACATCTCCAAACTAAGGGCATTCTCCCTAGTTTGTCGTCTAAACATTCTTCCCTTAACATGATCCGCACAAGATCACACATCTCCAAATTAGGGGCATTCTCCCTAGTTTGTCAACTAAAGATTCTTCATTCAACATGATCCTCACAAGATCATTATTTGGACAAAATAAGAAATTCTTCATAAAGTTGTAAAATTTGGTGTGTCCATAGACTCTTTGTTATAGAAAACCAATAAATATACATAATATTATCTTTCAAACCACCACTTCCATAATTACGAAAGGATAGCCAACAAGGTTTGGCTTGTGTTAGGCTAGATTCAAATATGGCTTCTGTAGCACAAAAATAAATTGTTCACTTGTTGCTGGCCTCGTAAACCACCATTAATAAGCATGACTCAAGCTCATCGGCTATTCTGGTGAAATTTAATTATTCATATTAAATTTTCGTTTTCTAAGCAATAATTGTAGAACAACTCAATTGACACAAATATTTAATTTTTTTGCTAAAATGATAGGTTGTGATTAGTGTATAATAAAAATAAATTTATTAATGATTCATATAAAAATAATGTCATAGTAATCTTGATTACAACTATATGAAAAAAGTTGCATGTTAGCATTAATTTTAATTACTCATATTAATGGGTAGATACTATAGTCCAACTCATTCCTGGATATAAAATAAAATAAATAAGCACCTCAAAATTGGAATAATTAAATTAAAAAGAAGCTCCTTAGTTAGTAGCTTAGTTGGACGATGGTGGTGCCTTGTATAGTGTGGTACACTCTGCATTAAATAGAAGCTTTAATGCTTAGTTGCTTATCCAACCCTGCCTAACAAGACAATTTCTTAAGTATCATATACTTTATCGCCTAAATGATATATCCTTTGAACCGCTAATTAAGCAGATTCTTAAGGGATCAGAGTTCTACTGAAGGAAAACGACAAAAAAGTCCACCGGTGAAATAATTACAATGTATACTTGTACTTCCAACTCCACCCCTCCATGGGCGTCTTCCCGGTGAGGTTTAGTTTTAACCATGTTCACAACAATGCTAAAGCTGTGGAGATTGTATTTAGGATAAATTGCACTTACACTTCTTTTTTTTTTACAAACTAGACTTGTTACATCCTATTTTGGGAAAATAACACTTCGCTCCTAAATTTACAAAACAATTAACATTCCGTCTCATTTTTCTCTCCTTTTAAAAGAATATTCTCTACTTAAATTTAAAATAATTAGAATATAATTTTATTTTTTAACTTTGGTTAGTTAGGCATTGGTTAAAAAAAAATAATAAACAAAAAATAAAAAGAAAAAAGGGGCTGAGTATTAATTATTTTACAAATTTGAAACCGGAGTGTCATTTCCCCAAAATAAAGTATAACAAATTTAGTTTTTCCAAAAGAAATGGGTGTTAGTGTAATTTACTCTTATATTTAATATAACGATCGTATATAACATCCCTTTTATATAAGTAAACCTTACATTGTGGAATCATGCCCCCAGACATTAGTACTGTAATTTCCCAAAGACTTTTCAGTTTAATACCTTTTCCCTCGTAAACTGTTTTTTTTTTCCTGCATGCTTCGTTCCAACTTACCACTTCATGTGCCGTACTCCATAGGCCCTCCATGTTCTGGTCATCCAAAGTCCAAACAACTTCTTCTTCTTTTTTCTTCTCTATTTCTTCGTAATCTGGTCAGTGAACCAACCCATTGAGACAGGGTTTGTCCTTTAACTTCTTTAATGGGCTTACAATACAGAAGCCCATCAGCTGGAGCCTTTGTTCTCAGAGGTAAACATGAAACTGATACTCAGACCAGAAAGTGAAAAACGAAAATAAGCTGATTCGACGATTATTGGGCCTGAGTTTAAATAGAACTAGTCGCAAACTCACGCGATGCGCAGGAAAACTCCCAATGACATGTAATATTTTCAGACTGAACTACAAACATAACTATGGCCCTATACAATTTTATTCACAATGACATACAACTTAAAACTCCTAGGTGAATACAACAACAAAAAATAAACAAAGAAACCAAAGGGAAAAGAGCACACCTTTGAGACTCAAACAACAATAGAACCATAGGGACCACAGAGAGACTAAAAAAAAATCCCAACACAGGATTTAAATAGGAAATTGGGGGTGCAATTAATTGGGGAGATGAAGAGTTCAAGGAGTTCAAGAGGTGAGAGGGAAAGAGAGGTAGATGAAAAGGTGAGGTAATTAATTGAGGAGATGTAGAGGTCAGAGAGTTCAAGAAGTGAGGTAGAGGAACAGTCATGAGAGAGATTTTTTTTTTTTAATAAAAGTGTGAGAGAGAATTAAATAGAGGGAAATGGAAGGTGAAAGTGTGTGGGAACAACAAATTTGATGTGGCGGTATTTGGGAAAGCCTAAAAATTTTCTCTCAGCTTCAGCTTTTAGTTTATACAAGGTTGTAGCAAAAAAAAAAGGGGACAATTGATTAAAAAGCAACACCAGTAACATTGTATTTGTATTTTTAGACTCCATGCTTCCCAATTCATTAGAATTAACATCCTCTCCATTTCAAGTAAGATTGAGAACATACATTTTCCTATTGAAATTTATTTAATGATTATGACCATTATGGGTTCCAAGGCTTGTTTATTTTACTTTGGTAATTTTTTTTATTATTTTTTGTTGTGCCAGTTATCTCAATAATTATTTTTTGGAAAGTAAAAACTCTCTTTGAATATAAAGTTAATTTATGTCACACTTTAAAAGTTAAAACTCTCTTAACCGTCTAGTAGTACTTTTATGTTTTAGAATCTTTTGGAGGTGTCGTTGAATAAATTCTCCCCAAAACTCACATAGTTTTTGTTTTTGACTGATGAGTTTTGAATTAGGCGACGGATTGTGGTTTTTAATTTGTGGCCCAAAGATATGAATAGGATAAATGCTATTTTATGGTGGGTGTGGTTTTTTATTTGTGGCCCAAAGATAGGAATAGGATAAATGTTATTTATGGTGTGAGTGTGATTTTTTATTTGTGGCCCAAAGATAGGAATGTGTGTGTGTGTGTGTGTGTGTGGCCCAAAGATAGGAATAGGATAAATGTTATTTATGGTGTGAGTGTGATTTTTTATTTGTGGCCCAAAGATAGGAATGTGTGTGTGTGTGTGTGTGAGAGAGAGAGAGAGAGAGAGAGGTCTTAATATATTATATATTAGTCGCTAACCCGTGCAATGCACGGGACAGTTCGAGAAAAGATATTTTTATATGACATATTTAATTAATAAGAAATCATCTTCATCTTATTCCTCTTGTTCAAAGTTCAAACCCACCTGAGGATTAAAATAGTATATAAGAAAATATGTACATAAAAATGCAAAACCAACTAAAAACCCACTTTTGAAGTATGCATGACTTTCTTCTTAATTACAAATTTTCTATTCTTAAATTGGACTTTCCTCAGTGCCCATTGTTCATTGCTCTTTCTTTCCTTGAGTATAATCTTTTGTATGTACATCAACAACTTGGACTCTTCTTCTGTCATTGTTTTTCCTTTCCTGCCATAAGTATACAATTAATTTAAAGATATTATTATTATCATAAATAATGTAAAGATGACACATGCATGCAGCTACAACTTCTGTCATTGTTTTTCCTTTCCTGCCACAAGTATACAATTAATTTAAAGCTATTATTATTATCATAAATAATGTAAAGATGACACATGCATGCAGCTACAAAGTTTATTGTCTAACTACTACCGATTAATGACAGCTATAAGTTTCATTCAAACTGGTGAGAAGCAAACTAATGCAAATCAATTACATAAAACACAAAACACACATGCATGCAGGTGCATAAATATGAAAAATGCATAGTTCTTAATTGGATGCCCATTGTCTCTTAAGTTTGAACAAAAACATAGCAATGTTCAAACATAAATGACAACATTGCAAAGAAAAAGAGGTAAAAACACATGAAGGAAAGAACTTTGAATGAGTAAAAAAAAAACCTTTGCGTAGCAATTGGAGATCTTCCTCTTCGTGGGGGAAACAATAGGTGAATAGGTTACTCACTCTATCGAGGTCATCATCAATAACATTTCCTATTTAAATTGACCCAAGTATAAAGAGTGGTGGACACATAGAGACACAAATAAGCTTCCCCATCATTTAGGAATTGATAGGCATATGAAAAGTTGATATAAACATCCAACGCCCTCAATAATTGAGTAGATACTATGGATGAAGCTGTCATTTACCTTTGGATGAAGCTGTCATTTACCTTTAAATAATTTAGTTCACAAAGGGTGTCAAGTAATGAAATCCTGTTCCACAACCCACAATAACTCAGAAGAATCTTTATTGAGTGGAAATTAAAAATTGTTAAAAAATCTAGAACAGTTTGCAATGACAAATATCAATTCTCTTGATATATATATATATATATATATATATATATATATATATATATTAGTAAAATATATATATATCAATGTAAAACAAAACAATCCAATAAATCAGCAAATTTAAAGTTTTAAAACCATTTGCCTTTAGCACTCCAAAGTTAAATGGCAGGGATCAATTTAAAACTTGAAATGAACTAAAGGTGTCGTCTAACCCCCCACAAACAGTTACATATTAGCTTAGTAGTAATAAGAACTATGAAAGGCCACTCAACAGTACATAGGTTCTGTTGATAACAAATCACATGATATACCAGAAACCAGAGATATGCTTGTTTACATAAAACCAGACCTGCCATGGAGGCGGTAGGTGGTAAACACTTGTCCAAGATGAATAAAAGACTCCATGGCAAAACTTGGAAATTGATACCATGATTAACAAAGTTGACCATCTCACAAACTATAAACAATTCACTTAAGTAAAGAAGGGCTGAAGGGAGGAACTCCCTGTGGCAAGGCCTACGATTTGTATTCAGGTGGCACAGCTCCTAATGACATCGAGACCCGTCTTAGTTGGATCAGTTGCTTGCAACTCGATTTGAATTCCATCAAGCACTCTCTTAAATCTATCTTTGGAGCTTCCATAAATCATCTTGGTTCTAACCCTTGATGTATCAAGAGACCTTCATAGACCAGGAAAGGAATTAGTACATACAAACACCAATAACAGGGCATCAAAGATCAATTAAAGACAAGATAATCAGAATTACCACGTAATGAAGAAAATCAAAATCAAAACCATAGACAGCATAACGACACTCATCAACATGGAGGCTTGCAGAGAAATCCTCATAACTTTCGGTTGGCCCACTAACCTTCTCCACAATAACTTGCTTTTACTTCTTTTCAATCTTGAAAACTATGAAGTGATATGTCTTTTTTTCCTTAAGCTCCAAAAACTTCAACTTACAGTCATTATGCACAACAATACCCGAAGCTGCGTTGGCCTGAGGAATTGCATGAATATCATAGAGATAAAATACTCGATCTAATTCTATAACTTAGTACGATTCATATAATATATGCAGAATACGAACATATGAATAACCTTATTTGTTTGAAAAAAATGCTTTGTAAAAAAATAAAAAAAGAACAAAAACAAAAATTAGCATTCTGAAATATAGTACATATTGAGAAATTGAATTCTATTATCCCTAAATTTGATTGCAGAAATGACAGAGAAAGATAGACAGTGACTAAAATAAAAAATTCTAGCCCAACTTTATCCATCCTTTTTTTCAAACAATTGGTGGATGATGTGGTTGCCCTCTCTTCAACAAAGAATTGTAGAACTTTGCTAGATGGTACTGATTTCCATTGGTTCATTCAAGCATTCCACCAGGAAAAACATAGATTGAATGACCGAATTATGAATTTCAAATTTTTATTTAAAAGGAAAAAAATTACAGAGAGATATTTGGCGAATTAAAAAAATAACAAAGAGAGAGACCTGGTGCTTCTAGGCTGGTACATAAGAGGACGACGACGGGAGATTCAAACCGAGACATCGTAAACAAACTACTGCAACCCTTCGGCAAAGACCAGCTCATCAACAACCTAGAAGCAGCATAAAAACAAACTATTGTGAAATGAATTGAAAAGGGAAAAATACCCAAATACACATGAACATCCAAACGCACACATCGAAAGTAGATTAGCCACAAATAGTCACAAATCATTTTTATTTTAAACAAAGAAAATGAGGGAGGGAAAAACTCACCTTGGGTTGCAATCGAAAAAACAGTGTGGGAGGGGAGAGAGAATTGGAAATATAATAAAGAAATGGGTTGCAATCATTACAAAGATTTTAATTTTAGAGTGGCAACTGAAGCATCTAAAGAACCAATTGAAACAGCACAGAATAAATGTGTGAAGCCTAAAAAGAAGGAAGCGTTAGAGTAGGAGTTACTGCCGTCAGCCATTGGAGACCTTCACAGTGGCGGAGCCACATTGTACCTTGCCCAGCCAAGGTTTGTATTTTTTTTTTTTTTTAACCTATATATATATATTGAAAAAAAAAAAAAACCTTAAATTAACTAGTTAGCCCAGTCAAATTTTGTTTTTTTCACATTTAGCCCACCCTAAAAAATTATTCTGCCTCCGCCCCTGACCTTCAGCATTCCAAGATGGGGGGTTTCACCTTAGTTGTGTTTGCTATGTTTTTTAATCTTCCTGAAGAAACACAAAACCGGCATCGTCCAACTCAAAGATGCTTAAAACGACGTTGTTTTGGTGAAACCAAGAAAAACATCAAAAAACGTCGTTTTGAGCTCTTTAGTAGCTTCTTTTTTTTTCTTTTTTTTCCTTTTATATACGTCCTACGTGAGTTATGAACCTTTTTTTTTCTTTGTTAATATCCCTAGTAATCGGAATTTTTTTTTTTTTTAGCGTAATTATTAAGTGTTTGTTTTTTAAGGTGTGCTTTAATAATACAATAAATTTGACACATTTATACATTTATTATATACATAGATATTAATACATATTAACACATGGAAATTATGTGGCAACATTTATCCAACTAAGCTGTCACGTGTTAAGCAGAAGGCATTGCCATACATGCCACATGGCAGAGATATGGCAATGTCTTCTACTTTAATTTATATATAGATATAGATACGCAGACCTATTAGCCACGTCATCAATCATTATTCGAACTTCTATTTTTTTTTTTTTTTTTGACGACTTCGAACTTCTATTTATAATAACACTAATAAAATATGATCTATGAATTAAAAGTTATATATAAAGTAAAGAACAAAAATCGTAAATATCAATGAAATCAATTAATAGAAAAAAAATATATATATTATCCTAAGTTAAATTACATTTCCCCACCATTGAGACAAAAATAAATACACGTGCGTGATGTGTGAAGCAACATGTTTGTTGGTGTCAAAAATCAAATTTCAGTGAGGACAAGTATCAGTAGAGGACTAGATAGATGACATACAAGATACATCTATAAAAGAGGTGTGGCATATTAAACATATGATTAAGTGATGTGGCAAAATCCCCTAAGGAAAATGTAGTAGTGGACTTACAATTGTGGAAGTTACATAATTAAGAAAGAAAAAAAATAGAATTGGGTTTTGATTCGAGTGTGTTCGGGGTAAATGCTTCACCCAGAAATTCCAGATCATTGAAGAGGAAAACAAAAAAAAAAAGTTGGCTTTCTCTTCATATTACCCCTAGCTATATGGAAAGAGTGATTATGTGTTTAACAAGTGTTTTTGGAGATCAAGACTTGATTGAGATCCCATGCAATACTTAGGGTATTACAAGGGTATGCAATTCTTTTAAATGGTTGAGATTAAAAGTTGAAAAGTTAACTTTTAATCTCAACCTTTGAATATAAAAAACAAAAAATCTCAAAAGGGTAAAAATGTAAAAAACTACAAAAATTAAAGAAATTTATGAACAAAAAGAGGAATTGCACCCATGCAATACCAAAAAGAAATTGCTTGGGATCTCAATCCATCAAGACTAACACACCACATGACGACAAGAGTAATTTGAAGTGACAGTCTAACCCTTAAGTATAAATAGGTTCACATTATGAGGAACAAATATACATTTACTAAAATTCTCACTTGTTACTCTTATTTTCTTTACTATAATAGGGATTAGCCTTAGCTTGCAATTTGTAATTTGTAATTTGTCTGGCACATTAATACAAGTAAAGTTTTTAAGTTTTTGATTCTTTGTAATTTAACTTATCTTAGCGATAGATGGTAGTTTGCTTACATTAGTTTTAGCCTCGAAATCTTACATGTCTTAGATGCATAAATTAGGTTGTGTATCTAAAAGCATAGAAACTTTTATGCTTTTCATTGATAACAGTTACTCTATCGACGCTCATCTCAATCCTTCATAGTTAGTTGGTAATAGTGAGGTAGAACAACTTTGATACGTGATTTACGGGTCGAGATCGGATGTAATACTTAAACCAATAATACTTCTAACGGACAAGATGAAAAGTTGTAACTTTTTAAAAAACAACTTTTTATCTCGATCGCCGATTCAATTATATTAAAAAAAAGTTTAAAATGTTTAAAAGTTTTCATTGGACCATAGGAATGAAAAGTTTATTTTAAACGAATGGCTAAGATGAAAAGTACTACATGCGATATCGGTTCGTGAACTTTAACAAAAATATGCTTGCAATCACCCCAATGAATTTTCCTACTTTTTACTCAAACAATACCTAAATTTGGTAAGTTAGGGAAAAAAAAAATCAACCATTCTAGGGATTCAATTTTTGTCACAACTTTTGTGAATAACAAATTGTGAGTGGTAGACCATCACTTTCATATCAACCTACCATTTTTTCTTCACTACTCACAAATGTGAGGCAAAAATTGTGTCTCTAGACATTTTGAAAAAAATGTTTAATTCTACCTCGAATATATAACTTTTTAATGAATGTTGTAACCCAAACTAAGAGCATTCTCAGCCGGTGCTCTAAAATACAATTTTGGTTAAACTAGAGACTACTGTAGCAAAAAAATCACAAAAATAGCTCCCAACCGGTCATTTATCCTAGTGATTTATTTTACAAAAAGCTACAGTAACATGTAATAATACATGTTATTGTAACTTTCTATATATATTAATTATCATTTCTTTATTCACTTTTCTCTCTCTCCAAGAAGTTTCTTTTCTCTTCTCCTCTCTCGCATGGCACGTACAACTTGCAGCAGCCTCTTCTCTCTCTCTCTCACTCGATCTCAAGGTATCCCTCTCTCCCTTTTTCAAAAACTCTCCTTCTCTCTCAGAAAACTATGTCCTCTCCCTTACACTCTCTCTTGCACTCACTGGCTTACAACTCACTACGGCCATGGGTCATCGGTTGAAGCTTTGGCGATGGCTATGGGTTTGCCATCGTGGGTTTGTGGGTATGGGTTTGCTGGCATGGGTTTGTGGTGGATCGATGGTGGCTCTGTGCAGTGTGTGGCGGGTTTGTAGGTATGGTGGTTGTGGGTTTGTGGTGGACCGATTTTGGCTATGGGTTTGTTTTTTTTGCTAAATGTGCATCATATTACGAAGAAAGAAGGAACAAGTCTCTAATCCAAGCCTCTTTAACAGAGGGAGGGAGATTGTCCTTAGAACAACAAAAAGGAAGGCAAAAGGAGGGTGCAACCTTGGCAACAGAGTGGGCCACATGGTTGGCATCTCTTTTGACCCAAGAAAAAATACACAGAGGAAAAGATAAAGCTAAGTCTAAAGAAACAGAAGTTAAATGTCTAATCTTCCAGCAGCTCTCATCCAAAGGGCAGGCCAGCGCATCAATACAGGATTTAGCATCACTCTCAACAATGATGTTGACAAAATGTTCAGCAGCAGCAAGTTCAAGGGCCCAGATGATAGCAGCTGCTTCAGCCACAGTGGGATCAAGAAAAGGAGTATGTTTTGCCCAAGCTTTGAGTAAACAACCATTGGAATCTCTAGCTACCGCGGCAATGACAGCTTTGTTATCACAGATGGCAGCATCCACATTGAATTTAATTGTACCCGGGGTGGGAGCCTTCCAACAAACAATAGGCTTTTCAGTTTCAAGGTCAGTAACTTCCAAGGAGTGAATGTGTTCAACTATTTTGGATTCAAGGGACTTGATAGTTGTTAGAAGGTTGATTTTGTGGTTTTGGTGGATGACTTGGTTCCTTAAGCTCCATATATGGTCAAGAGTGACAGCAAAATGGATTGAGGTCTGAATAGATAAGGAGCTGGCTGCATGGGACTGCCCAATTGGGATGTGAGGTT
The DNA here is from genome assembly GCA_907173295.1 of Fagus sylvatica. Classification (NCBI taxonomy): domain Eukaryota; kingdom Viridiplantae; phylum Streptophyta; class Magnoliopsida; order Fagales; family Fagaceae; genus Fagus; species Fagus sylvatica. The sequence continues at coordinate 27,520,770 of OU015764.1, forward strand.
CACATATAAGCTTGATGATGTCTTTACTTGAAGTAATCGAAAGGAGGTTGGAATGGATACCCCAACTTGTACCAAACCATATTACTCTAGCTATAGAGCACTTGAAGAATAGGTGATCAATTGATTCTTCTTCCATCTGACATAAAGGACAGTATGTATCACCTGTTCCCATTTTAAGGGCCAGACTGAGTTTAGTAGGAAGGGATCCTGATGCTATTCTCCAAATGAGCATTTTATACCTATCATGGAGCTTCAATTTCCAAAGTCCTTTCCAATTAACTTCATCAGGTTTCTCATCATAGTTGAACTTAGCATTGATGGCTAACTTAACTGTGAAATTTCCTTTATGGTTGTGGATCCAAACAAGTTTGTCTTTCTTTGGTGTGGTTGGAAGGATGATTTTCAATATTGCCTCAATTGAAGTTGTGTCAAATAGATCTTCAAGAAGAGCTAGGTTCCATGTCCTAGTACTAGGATTGATCAAGCTTGCAACTTTGATTGGTTCTGGATTTGAGAACTGGTCTTTTGGGACCGGTGAGTAATGAGGTAGCCAAGGTACCCATGGTTCCTTCCAAACATCGATAGACTTACCATCACCCACCAAGAAACACGCTCCTTTGGAAATAAGCCCTTTCAATCTTTCAATAGCTTTCCAAGAGTGGGAAGCATATTTAACAGGCTCATTCCTAAGCCAATCTTCAGAGACTTTATACTTACTTCTCAGGGCTTCCATGCAGGGACTTTTTCTTTTAGATACCACCATCCAAGTAAGTTTGGCAAGCATGGCATCATTTAGGGTCTTGGCTTGCCTGAAGCCTAAACCACCCAAACTTTTTGGCTTACACAAGTGCTCCCAAGACCTCCAGGCAAGAAATCTTCCTTTTTCTTTTTTCGGGTTCCACCAAAACCTTCTAATGGTGGCATCTAACTTATCACACACCACTGTAGGAACATCAAATGTTGAAAAAGTGTAGGTGGGGAGGGCTTGGGCTACCGATTTGATTAGAGTGCTACGGCCAGCCCAAGAGAGAGTCTTGCTTCTCCAACCTTTCAATCGAGCCTCCATTTTATCTTGTGGGTTTGTGGTGTTATGGGTTGTGGATTTTGTGGTGGTGGTTGATGGAATTTTGTGGATTTCTTTTCCATCTTTGTGATTTATCAGGACCATGGATTTACTTTGAGAAATTAAAGGACAATCTACAAATCGATTTATGGGTGCTTGGGCATGAATTTTTTGTTTCTGCACTTGGGAATTTTTTCTGTTCCCATCTACATATGAAGTTGTTTGTTCACTAGAGCTGTGGAAGTGGGACATGAAAGGTGAGAGAAAGAGAGATATGAGAGGTTTTTTTAAAAAAAATATATAAAATTAAAAGATTATTTTAATAAGAGATCTTGTAAAATAAAGAGTAGGATGTGAGGTATTTATAAAAATGGACATGTAAAATAGAAAATATGCTTTTTGAAAAGGTAAACTACAAATTTTTTGCATTTCCGGATGAAGATGAAAATGCTCTAAGTACTCATGCTTCTTAGAGCATTCGCAGCGGAACTGCTAAAACGCAGTTTTTGTTAAAGTAGAGGTTACTGTACTAAAAAAAGGCAAAAAATCCCTCCCAGCTGGTCATGGGTTTTACACATATCATTTACACATTGTACAGTAACATTAAAAATAATGTTGACTTTTTATATTTTTTATTCTTAAGTTTCTCTCTCCTCCCTCCTCTCTTTTTCTTTTCTTCTTTTTTTCTTTCCGTTCTCCCCTCTGCGTTGCTCTCTCTCTCTGCTCTATCTCTTTCCCTCAGTCTCAAAGTCTCTGCTCTGCTCTCTCTTTCTGATCGGCGGCAATGGTGGTTGTTTTAGGAAGGCGTTTTTGGTGGGTTGGTGGTTGTGGGTTTGCGGTTTGTGATTGTGGTGGTGTGGGTTTGTGTTTTGGGTGGTTGCGGGATTCTATGATCAGAAACCACAGAGAGAGTTTGCCGCTATGATCAGAAACCACAGAGAGAGTTTGCAGGATCCAACTAATCCAAATACGGACAAGACTAATTATTGGTTGTTTTTTCGGTTGAATTATTGGTACGTTCTGGAATTTTCTATACCTAACACAGTGTACACCAGTACCACACCAGTGACACCACCACTTCCTTGGTGTTTTCATTAATTCATATAATTTAGAATAGAAAGGTTCTCATAATTCGAAAAGCACCATCCTCGAGGCCTCCAGCTAAATTTTTGTAAACGCAAAACATGAAAATCTGGAAATGCACAAAATCCCAACCTGGATGTTGATCTTTACTTTGTATAGAATATATCACTTTCAAACCAATAAATAGATACAACTATACAAGCTGAAGGTTGGCTGAAGGTTGAATAAATTAACTCTGTTATTTATATTGCCACACAACAATACCTGAACTGAAACTTTCAAGACAGTTGTACATGTAGGGCTTAATATGTTGATCGTGTATTATGCTTTAATCATGGGGTCAAAAGAAAAATACCAACAGATTGATTGAGAAGAAAGATTATACTGTTTCCTTTATATCATTTCCTGCAATACCATTTGCTAATCTCTCGGCAATATCTTTCGATCCTTGCCTTTTTGTTATAATCAACGTCTACCACTTTAAATAACCCCAAGGGAATAAATTAAATCACCAAAAGATAAAGAAAAGCGCCTTAATCATTCATTCAACAGCATCTCTTCTATAAATTTATTATTTATGTCCACGAATCACATGGCATCGTTCTTGTCTAACAGGAAAAAAAGAAACAAATTTAACACATAAAAAGTAGAGAAAAAGCGACATTAAACATATCTTTACATAAATATCTCCAAGAATATCAATAATTATTAAAATAAAATAAAAACAAGGGAATCAAGGAACAAAGAGTAAACACTCTACTCACTCACCTTTTTATAGACAAACGAAAGCAATGCCAGCTGGGCCCTCCTTCCTTTTCTTTTGCATTGGTTTCTAACCAGTCATCACCTATGCCAATGATGGGTCAGATGAATCCCTGGCCAGGAAATAATTAGGAGGAGTAAACATTGAGCAACCGAAATTAATTTATGGACCAAGAATCCTTCAATCAATCATCATAATGTACACCATGCGTGAGAAGTCTCCCACTCTCACATTATCACATCTGCACTGGCATTTCATATGCTTGCTCACATGTGGATATGTCGCTGAAATATGGTGACAACTCACAAATTTTTTGGGTTTAAAAATCATTGCCCACTGCTACGCTAGCCAAAAGTAGTAAGTAACTAGAGCTGTACATTATTTCCAATGGTTTTGCGCTCGAATTCCTTGATAGTGTCGGCCAGTTTCTTCATGTTGTCATCGTAGACATAAGGGAGTTTGTGGTACCAAGTCACATTGTTCTTAGCCGAAAGTGGGAGGAATTCCCTGCAGGGTTCGCCTAGTACCGATATGGAGTTGTGGTAATGATAATATCGGATCTTTGTTTCGGTCTTGTGCAATGTCTTCCCAATTACATTCTCGGACATGTGTACACCCGTAGCGTACGCATTCTTAGCCTGAATTGCATACTTCCGATCCCTTCGAATTCCCGTTCGTGACTCCCTGAATAGTAGCTTCTCGAATCCCCATTCCCTGAATTTCATAAAGAAGAGTCCAAAGAAAGCACACTGAATTACAAGTCCAAACAAACTAAATGTAATTTCCACTTAGGACAAATTAAATTCCCCAACTTTTCCAAATCTAGTACGAATGGAATTCTAAGCTTCAATACTTTAATTTACTCCAAAAGTGAGCACAAATTGGCAATTCGATTAATAACTCTCATAGAATTACGAATCTTAGATGCCAATTGCCAACATTTTTGTTAAAACTTTTTAATTCGTGCATGTAATATTTATAGAGAGAAGAATTAAAGAAAGTACCTAGAATAATCTTTTGTAGAATCGTTAAAGCAGAGCACACTGGACATAGGATTCTGCTCAATAGTGAACTGAGTATAATCGGAGAACTCATTGAGCACAGATTCCAGCGTATTCCCATCTGGCAAATAGATATACTCATCCACGTCGAAGTAAAAAGTCCAATTCGCAGAGTGTCGGTAACGATGCAAACAGTCATTCACCACCAAGAATTGGTTATAGTAATACCCATCGAAATCAGCCTGACCCTTTATATCTTGAATCGTGGCCCTCCCGGCTCGCACCCACGGGTCCAGTGCGGCTCTCACCTCGGCTGAAACCCCACCCGCGTCATGAAACACAAAATGGGACTTGGGTCCGAAGAACCACGCGTGATAAGCCATCCATTCTCTGATTCTAGACCCGCTTAGATTCCCGTATAAAGATGACCCACAATACAGATAGTCGTACTGGTAAGGTGGGTGGTAGTTGGAATCGTTGTAAGTACCTGGTGCTTCTTCCAAGGCAGTGAATTTCTCGTACTTTCTCGGAAACTCGTTGTAGTAGGCATTGACTGTGAGCTTCCCACCTGAGTTGTCCAAATTGGGGTTCACCGGGAAAGTACAGTTGACAACCACGACGGTGTAGACACGGCCATAGCCCCAATCTGGAAGCATCTTGTAAGCTTTGGCTCTGATTGAAGTACCATTGCTGGAGATCCACTCACATTTGTACCATGGGCGACCGTACACGTGAATGGGCTTGGAGGCGAGGCCCACCACCGCGAAAGTCCGTGGACCACCGCGGTAAGCACCCATTAAGACGAAGAGAGCGGCGGCGTGGCCAAATGACTGGAAAACCCGCTTGTTGGGGTCGGAGTTGGGAATGAAAGTTTTGGGTGTGGAGTACTTTTTTTCAGCTACTGGGGTGGCTGAATAATTAGACAAGGACACGTTGGCAGTGACGGAAAGAGTTGAAGTGGTGGCGGAACAAGAGGGGCGAGTGGTGGAGAGGAGGTTTTGGTAATAAGGTGGGAGGTTCCACATAAGCATTACAAGTGTGAGGGCAAGTAATGTAGCTGCTAAGGTTTTGGTTTCGAAGCAGGTGAATAATTTGACGCCAGCAACGGAGGAAGTTGGGCTTTCCTTCCTCATCTTTGTGTTGTGTCGGTTTCTTGGTGGTGGTGAGGTGGATTTGGAGGTGGGTGGGTTTCGATGATTACGATTCTAAAAGATGGGTCAAATGGGAGTCAGACCCACACACACACCAATGCGCCTCTCCTCTCACTCCCAAAGGACTTTTCTTTTTCGCTCAGCCTAGCCATTTTGAAGGGTTGGAATTCCTAAACGGGTTTGGATCTTGTCTTAATTACCACACTGACACTATCAAACGGCTTTGTCGTTTTGGACCATCTTTTTCTTCTAATGATTTGTCATACGCTGAGAGTCTGGCCCACTGGCCCCACTTACACAGCTATTGGTTCATCATTGATCAAAACAAACGGAATCCAAGCATGCAACGACTTCTACTTCTTCTTGGTAATGTATTATAAACGGGCCACGTAAGAATCAAATTAAAGATAAACTGAAAAGAGAAACACTTCATTACATGAATTAAGGACTACTGTACTGTGGGATTAAATGCATTCAAGTATAGCAAAACTTTCAACTCTCATGATTGGTCTATGTTTCCGTTAATCCTTAACTAATGGGGAAATCTATAAAATTTCACTATTTCTTATAAATTAGAAGTATTAAATACTTCATTAATCATTATTTTAAGAGCACTCGTTAACAAAATTCTTGTTATTATAAGTATAACAATTTCCCAACAATACTGAGTTGACTTGTTTTTTATTAGTTTCGATCTAGACCTATCACGGAACATCATTTTATTATTTATCTACTATTTACAGCTTGACATCTCAGCATTATTATAAATTTGATATGAAAATATCGTGTCCATAACTTTATTGTTGTTATCAACAAATCTAGAGTTATGATATTTTTCTAAACATATTTTTATAACTGTCAAGGTGGATGGTTTTTAATAGTAGATAATAAAATGATGTCAATGTTATTGATGAGAATAAATAACAAATTGCCTATTTAGTAGTGGTAAAAATCTTGTATCTATAGCATTACTCAACTATAACAAATATATAAATAAATAAATAAACGAGAGAGATATTTGATTTTCATATATTATGCATAAATTATGTATAAAGTAATACACTAATACTAAGGACACAACATGTTTCATAATTTTTTTTTTTTTTTTACATAATTGCTAACATGACTTTTTATGATTAGAGTAACATTAATCCTACTTGGGTCACAATTTATGCTACTTTTATTATACTCCAATCACAATGTTTAGCCCTAGACCTATTATTATTATTATTATTTTACCTCTAGATATATCTATATTTACTCATGTTCTAAACAAGTTAATGAAATTGATATTTTACAAAATAACAGCTAGTATGAGAAGAGAAAAAAATCATGTTTTCAAGAATTGAGTTTTTGCCATGTTTATGTGAATATACTTACTCATGGATTTTTTATGTCAATATATTTTGGGAAAAATTAAATGAAATGACACAGAGTTTATAGCATGTTTCAAATTATATATATATATATATATATATATATATATATATATATATATATAGTTTGTTAATTAAATTCCTAAGCTTACGAAATCGTTTCAATATCTCCATTATTTATTTATGTTATTTTGAGTAATAACGAAGCAGATAAAAAATGTAAATTTTTTATAAGACTTTGAGTTTCACATGAGTAACTTTGTCTTGATTTTTTGATAATCACTTTTTCACTCTAAGTGAAACTTTCTCTTTCTAATTAAACTGAGTTTTCTCTCTCTACCTTCTCTATTTAATGGCTGTCAAATTGATTTGCCAACCAGTTATAAGTGAGACGCATAGTTTAATCAATAATATTATGTTTTTCTTTGGTTTGTTATGGTTTGTTAATGCTCGTAATAATAAAAATGACTAATGGAGATGGGGAAAGATTTCAAATTGAAAAAACAATAAGCTGATGCAAAATACAGTATAAAAGCTAGATTTTTTTATTTAATTTCTCTAATTTTCCTTTGCCACTAATATAGAAATATTAACTAAACATTAAACCTCGGAAGAAAGAGGGACTAAACCTCTGAGCATCGAAGTAATCGAACTTGTAAGATACCACTTGAGTCAATCAGTCAAAGGATTATAATACTTTAATAAAGTTCCATGGGTTTATTATTGAATTTTGTATTATTGAGGAAACTGTGTGGTTACTTAAAACGGAATTGTTTTATTTATTTTATTTTTTGATGAAAACGGCATGGCTTTGTTGGTAATAGAAACAAGAAGGGTGGCAATAAAATGATTGGGACTTTTGCTTCGTCGGGTATAATAATTGAGCCCGTTGACTGAAAGTAGTAATTTCCAACGGTAATTGTTTTTTTTTTTTTTTTTTTGGTAAAAGAGGGTAATTGAATTTACAGATTAAACTAAGAACATGTCGATCCTGAACATGCCCTTTTTATTTTATTTTATTTTTTTATTTACGTTTTTGTTCTTTTGGTCAATGCTTTACCCCCAAAAAAGAAAAGAAAAGAGGAATACAGTCTAACAAAACACACATCCATTAAATCTTTTTTTTTTTTTTTGGTGAAAAGGAAATATACATTAAAAAAACAAAAGATTACATAAGTCTAGAATAAGAAACACCCCAAATATCTGTCAATAATTGGCTTACAACACAAAAAGGGGGGGAAACAAATTCTGAAAAAAACATCCAAGGAATTGTTTCTTGCTTTTGACAAAAGATCCGTGCAGAAATTACGTTCGCGGTATACATGGTGCAGATGAGCCTCCTCAAAAGTATGCATCAGGAACCTGTAGTCAGAAATTAATGCACTATAAGGGTGAGAGTCTTGGGACGTAGCATTGTCAGCAATTATAAGATCTACTACAGCTTTGGCATCTATCTCAATGATAAGCTTGCAAATATGCAAATTATGAGCAAGTTTCAGACCATCTCTAAGACCCCACAGCTCTGCCACTAGAGAGTTTGTTGTACCAATTGAAAGAGAGAAACTCTGATCCATCTACCATCACTATCCCGAATTAAGTCTCCTACACTAGCAATTCCAAGATTCCCAAGGGCTGAACCATCCGTATTGAGTTTGAAAAAACCAAAAGGGGGAGGTGTCCAACCAATAAACGAACTAGTTTTGACGAGTTTATCAACCTGTTGAGGAAGTGAAAAGTGAAGTTCAATTGCCAAGGATTTAACACGGTGCATAATTTGTTGATGTTTGAACCCAAGTCCTTCAAAAACAACTTTGTTACGAGCGAACCAAATCGTCTAGCAAATAATGGGAAACACATCTTTCCAAAGAAAAAACTATGATGGAGTTTGTAAGGAGGAGTGGGACCAAAGCTTGATCCAATCTTCAACTATAGATGGAGAGAAAAAAATCTGAAGGTGAAGAAAGACCGAAATTCAGCCATAAAGGTTGTACACAGGGACAATTCCGAAGAATATGTAGAGGTGATTCCTAGGCTGCTTTACAAAGGGTAAAAATGTCATCAGGAGTAATCTTACATTTGAAGAGGAGAGATTTTGTAAGAATTCTCTCGTGACACATTAACCAAAGAAAAGCAGAAATACGCGGGAGAGTATTGATTTTCCAAATCCACCCCCAATTACCAGTATACTCTTTAGGATCATCCATATCCAAAGCAATCGTGTATGCCGAACAAGAGGTAATTTGTCCAGTATGGGAAGAATTCCAGAATAAACAATCCTCCTAGTGAGGAACCAATGGGCGAGGGGTAGCTTGGATAGCTTGCCGTAGAGGAAATGGAAGATAGAAGGAGATATTGTCAAAGCACCAATTATTATCCGAATCCCAGATATCACACACTCTCAGGGACTCGTCGTTGAGATTCAAAGGTCCGAAATTTTTTTTCTCGCATAGTTCCCGATCCAAGCCAATTGTCTAGCCAGAAATTTATAGATTGCCCATTACGGATTAAAACCCCTTTACCTTTATCACAAACTGTGTTGGCCTTGGAAAGGCTTTTAAATATAATGGATTTACGTTGGGTGGTAGGTCTAGTGAGATTGTATTTATGCTTGAAAATATCCATCCAAACTTCCTTGTGACCCAATCGAAAAGCCCAGGTTCTTTTTGCAAGAAGAGCAATATTACGGCATTTACTCTTTTTAATGCTTAAGCCACCCTCAACTTTGGGTCGAGAAATGGTATTCCACTTAAGGAGATGAATTTTTTTTTTTCCCCAAAGTGTCACCCCAAAGGAAATTTCGATTGATCTTGTCCATCTGCTTTGTAATATGGCTCGAAAGCATACAATACTACATCACATGGGTAGGAATGGCAGTGGTGACAACATTGATGAGAGTGCAACGACCAGCTAAGGATAGAGTCCATGCTTTCCACCCAGCCAATTTGTCCCGAATCTTCTCAATGAGAAAATCATAGGCTCTTGTGTTTCTTCCATCAACAAGTATAGGAAGCCCCAAATATTTGCCAAAATCTTTTTGAATTTTAAAACCCAATTCTCTCTCTAGCATTGGTGCTTGGTTAGGATTGGCATGAGGAGAAACGAAAATACTAGATTTTGACAGATTGACCTTCTGACCCGAAAGATTGCAAAAAGTCCCCAAGACTCTATTGATTGCTTGACAATTTTTTCAGGTAGCTTTAGCAAAAAGGACCAGGTCATCAGCAAAATACAAATGCGCGAACGAGGGACCAAATCTAGAAGTCTTCACACCCGTCCAATTTCCTGCATCAACTTCAATATGAATGAGCCACACTAAATACTCCATACACAGAATGAAGATATATGGGGAGAGAGGATCTCCTTGTCTAATGCCCCTAGACAAGGCAAACTCATTTAGACGTTCTCCATTGATTAACACCGAAAGGGACGTAGTGGAAATACAAGACATAATGAGATCTATCCATCTTTTAGGGAAGTTGAAGAATTGGAGAGTGTGCCTGATGAAAGACCATTCCAACCTATCATAAGCCTTCTCCAGGTCAATTTTTATGGTCATATACCCAACTTTGCTATAGGATAAAGTCATGGAATGAATAATTTCTTGGACCATGATGACATTATCGCTCACTTTCCTTCCTGCAATAAAGCCTTTCCTCAGTGATCTCATTAAATCTTCATAAACAGTCTTTCAAAGCTCATGAAAAATCATGGAATTGAATTATTTTTTAACAAGCTATCATACCTTTGTAAAACAAAATGCTATTATATCATCTTCTTTCTATGTATGCCAAATATCAACCTCAAAATGACTATAAAAAGTTTCATATAGAATATGAAAAATTTGTTACGGAGGGAATTTAAGATATAAAATAGATCTATTAGAAAATTACATATTTCATCTAAGGTTGCAAAAGAATAGTATTTAGGTTCATATTTGGCATATATACAAAAAAATGATATAATAGCATATTATTTAAGAGTATGTACAATTCTTTTAATACTGTACATTAATTTTCATAATTAATTTTAAGCATAATTATTAATTGTCTTTAGAAAAGAAAATATTGCTTGTGTTTTATTGATCAATGTAAGCATGTGTTTAGACTTAAGTAAACAACCCTAATGTACTACAAATAAGTTTTATCCAAATTCATCAATTTCTTAATATTACAGTCTCCAAAAAGAGTATAAAAAATAGGGAAAGTTACACAAAACCCCCTTTTGTTTCTCCCTAAAACATGGAACTCTTTTAAAGTAACACCTAACCCCTTTTTGGTATTGTCTTATATATAAACTGTTAAAAATCCATTAAAATTAATTCTGAATTGCTCATGTTTGAGTAACTCCAGCAGCTTCTCTATTTTTTCACAGACATACGAAGAAAAAAGCCACTCTCTACTTACTTTTTGAGATGTACTCTCCTGCAGACTCTCTATTTTTTCTCTACTTTATTTAAATATACTTACTTTATTCTTCTATTCCATTTAAATATTATGTTTTTATTCACTATTTACCATTTCTATATTTTTTTTTGTGGAGAGAGGAAATGAAATAATTTTTTTTATGTGTGTGGAGAGCTACAACAGTTGTCCACAATTGGGGAGCTATGTAATATTTAGAACATGTAGAGAGTCTGAACGGAGGTTGCTGGAGCAACAAAATCTTACTTTAACTTTCTACATGTAGAGAAAAGAGAAAAATAAAGAACTTGTTGAAAATGCTCTTATACAATTAATGATTTAAATGATAAGCATAGGATTTTGTTAACCAGTGCCCTTAAGGCAATGGTTAAGGAGCATTAAATGTTTACACTTTACGGAAAATAATGAACTTTTAATATTAAAATAATAAATAGAAAGACTAAAATACCCTTAAAAATTGTTTTGTATTATTTTAATATTAAAATTTTACTACTTTCTATAAAGTGAAAATATTAAATACTTTCTTAATCATTACCATAAGGGTAGTACACACAAACATAAACCACATCTATATGAAGTTAAGTGTTATACACATTTAAAACGAGAATCTCTAAAGATGCTGAATATTCCTGGAACAAATAAAAAAATGATTGGAATGATTAGGAATTCGTGAAAAAGAGGTTAAACCATGTGTTTTGCAATTAATATTTGTCGGTCGCATGGTTATTTGCATGTAGGCCATACGAGTCTCAGAGTGGAGCACAAGTCAACTAAATTTCCAATTGGCAATGGCCAGTAGGCCAGATGGTACGTTCATCCTCTAAGAGGAGACAATTGGACATGTTTAAAGGGGTCGAATGCCCCATTTCTTTACCTAGTAAAAACAACATAAATTTCAGATTTACTAAAAACTTTCATATTACTTAAAAAATGTGAGAAGAAAACCATTCATTCATTCTCGACTTCTTTTTATTTTTTTCTTTTTCAAACTGATGACTCCTTCCTTGGCAACATATTGAAGGAAGCCAAGCTGAAAATTTATTCAGCCAGGCACTTATCAATCATATTATTTTTTAATTTTTTTCAACGTCTTTTCACCAATTATACATCACTTTACTTAAATTAAATGAACTAATTTTTAAAGGGAATTGCGTCTAGAAGACTTTCGAATAACAACATGGCCACCTTAGGATGTTGGGTTTTAAAATGATGTATACAATATCTGGAGGAAGAATCACAGAAGAGCGATTCTATTTTATGTTTTTGCAATTAGGATTTGTTGATGGTCACAATCACAAATCATATATTATATATAGCTCATTTCGGGGGCTTAATCATATCAACTCATGAATAATTTGGCATATATCAACTCTATCGAGGTTGAGTTATTCATCTTTAGAAGATTTCAATCCTTGAAAAACTCTAAAACCTAAGAACTAATACAAATCGACCATCAACAATTTATTTATTACTAATATGTCAATGAATTGTTATCTAAATGACACTATAAGCGGTAGGCTACGGGAAATCGCATGTTCTGATATTTTTAACGTGTAAATTAAAATTTTAACAATGAAAACGTGAGAGATTTGAATAAAGGTTCTACTAAGTTAATTTTATTAAGTTACAAGATTCTTGACTGATTATACGCATTATTAACATGTTTTATTATATTAATATTTACTAAAACAAAATGGAATCGTTGGTTGTTGGTTGTTACATCCGACCGTCAAGGGAAATAACGGGCCACATTCTGCCATCATTCCAAACCATAGAGAAGATTAAAGAAATCAGTGTCATTATTTTTCAAATCTTGATTCGTCTTGTCTTTTTCTTTGGGCTATTAGTGAATGCACACGTCAATATATTAAAAGGGATGGTTAAGGTTGGTTTGTACCTATTCGGCTATTCTGCTATTCAATCATGGATTATGACATGCATGTGTGGATAAAGAAAAAAATAAAAGAGTCCCCCTCTGATTTTATTTTTCGTTTTTTTTTTTAATAAGGAGACAAAATTTTGTTAAGAAATTTTAATCAATAGTCGTGTCTTATTATAAGCAGCTAAATTGACTTGAAGATTAGGAAATTTTGTTCAATTTTATTTTCTTTTTCAACCAATAGTCGTGTCTTATTATAAGCAGCTAAATTGTGTTCATATACATGTGTGATATATGAATCAAAACTAATAATGTTCTATGCCTTGATCCTTGGCATTGCTGGCTGGCTCGCTGCCATTCCGATTTACAGACTCGCGGTAGTTGCTTTGAAACCACGTTTTGATCGAAGTTCTCAGCTTTCAATAATTGTTTGTGTCGGCTTGGCCTACGCGTTTTTTTCACTTCTAAAATTGTCGGTAGATAAGACCACCGTCTTACTTCTCTCCGTTTTTTTTTTTCTTGAGAAATGCATATATATTCAATAATTATCGGGGAAAACACCGACCACATTAACATGGTTTAACCACTTAAGAACAATTGGGAAAACGTCTTCAATATAAGAAGTCGAATTAGAGATGGTGCTAATTCAAAGTGAGTGTTAATAACATTCAAAATAGAGGAAATAAACATAAAAGTACTTGAGATTAAAGACCACAAGAATAAGCCACTATGTTTCCATTGTGGAAAGAAATATCAATATTCGTGAATGTAGATCCTAGACAAAGAGGAAAGCAATGCAAATGAAGCAAATGTTATTTAAGAAATAGTGGCATAGAAGTGCACATGGTTGTTGTTGCAAACTCTTCCAATCAGTGGTTTAATTCCGATGCAACAAAGTATGTGTCAAATTACGGGTGGAGTAAAAAAAATTTGCTTGGGGGACCGGACATTACTATGTGTTTCCTTAAAAAAAAATATCTAGGAAAAATTTCATACTTTATACCAAAAGTGAACTAACACCACTCAAAAGTTTTCATTTAATTTCTCTTTTGAGATAACATAAAACTTTTATTTAGATATCATATTTTCATATAAAATTAGTTTATAAATCTCAATGAAAAATTGTTATGCAATATAAATTGTATTGTCTTTATAACATACTTATAACTTTATTACCATTTATTAAGATAATTTAATTTTTTTTAAAGTTTGAATTTAAAAGATCTAATCAATTCAAAGACTATGAAGAGCCAGTCAACCGTTCAAGGAAAACCATAACACTAAAAAGGTTCATGGAAAGGGTATTTGGAACTTAAATGATTGCGTTTGGAGTATAGTACATTGACCAAAGTGGCTAGAAAGTCTTACTTTGACTGGTATTTGCGTGGAGACATCCTTGCAGAGACCACATAATTTGGGTCAGCTGAACTGAATGCATACTGGGATGGGCTAAGTCTACACGAAGGGCATCAATTCAGCCCAAAGAGAGTTGGGCTGAGATTATTCTGGCTTAAAAGGGTCCCAAAAGAAATAATCAAAATTATTAAACCAGATTCCCATTTATGGCGTCTTTGTCATATGCAGCTATAGTCCATGGCTGTTAAAGCTCTAGATGCCAACAGCATGTTGATCTTACACTTATTGGTTGAAGATTTCGGGAATGAGCCAGCGTGTATTGCTATTTACCAGCTTAACACCTTTGCTGTATTTGATTCTGAACACTCAAATTCCGATACCAGCTTTGGATATCCTTAATAACGTTTATAGACTTCGATAATTACGAGTTTATGACAATCATCTTACATCTATTTTTGGTTGCAGAACGGTACGAATAATAAGTGAAATAAACCCACAAAATCGGTTGGACTTGATATTGTTGGGAGACAGGATATCATCTTGGAAAAAGGAAAAAAGAAAACAAATCCATTTCGTTTGTCACTTGTCTATCACAATAAAATTCTGTATATTTAAATAGTTTAAGAATCAAAGATAATTATATAGTTGAAAAGGAGGACAACGATATCACAAAAATATATAGCTGAAAACAGTATAGTGGGTAAAGAATCATTGAGAGAGAGGAGAGGTGTCAGATAACAGATGGCATGCATGACTCCTTTCCCATTTAGCAAATCAATTCTGATTTTTTCTTTCTCCACCACTTGTTAGGGTGGCAACGCAAGTTATAACTGTAAATAATCATTTTTATATAGGTTCACTACGCATGCATCATTATCATCTATCAATCATATTTTGCTTGAGTAATAAATTGTGGTTTTAGACTTTTTGTTAACCAATTGCAAACCATCAAATGTAATTCATCACGAAAAATCTAAAGACACACTATTTGTCACATTTAAATCCACAACTTACTAAAATGATATTTTGTAGTTGATAGAGAAATTAAAAAAAAAAAAAAAAAAAAAGGGTACAGTGCTAGATGGTGATGTTTAATTTTAACCCCTCACAACTTGCCATTTCAATGAGTTAGGAATTTAGATGTCACAAAGTGTGTGTGTGTCTCTCTCTCTCTCATGGGGGGTTTCGGAGAAGTAACTACTAATTTGCAAGTCACGTATGTAGTGACTACATAAATCATAAGAGAATAGCGATCTAAAACACTGTTATTTTGAAAAGTTAATATACGCTCAATATCTTAAAGTTGTATCAAGGAATCTATTTCTTTTTCTTTGTAGTTTCGTTTGTATATTTCTTGCAAGTCACGTATGTAGTGACTACATAAATCATAAGAGAATAGCGATCTAAAACACTGTTATTTTGAAAAGTTAATATACGCTCAATATTAAAGTTGTATCAAGGAATCTATTTCTTTTTCTTTGTAGTTTCGTTTGTATATTTCTTGGTTCAATGGGATATAAAGGAAGTAATAAAAATGGGAATCACTTGTAAAACTCAAATTAATAATTGGGCATCAGTGACCCTTAGTCAAAGTGATTCAAGTGAGGCATCCTATTTCCTATTAAAAAATGTCTTAAAATGCCTTACAACTCACAACATAGAGAAAATAAGACACGATATTTGAGTGCACATCCCCATCTTTTATGAATCTGGGCCAATTCAATTTACATAAAGGAAAAACAAAAAAGGCTGCAATATTTTCTATGATTTACTTTAAAATCGAATATTGAAACTGTCTTGGGGGATACGTATTCGGGACCTTCGGGTTACATTCGTTTGAGATGGAAAGTTGAAGAAATATAGTGGGGGAAGGCTTGTTATTGATAACCATCACATGCCATTTCCCAGGAAAGCAAAAAGAAAACCTTGACTTCCAGTGCAATGGTATCTTAATTTTCTCCATGACTGAATGAGTGTGCCACCAACTTCCCGAAATTAGTCTCTATCAGGAATCAACACTATTTTTAGGGCCCTATTTATATTCTCATGCTGGCTTTGGGAGAGACACGGACTCAATTTCTATAAACTCAATTTATTTATTTTAAATATTGTTATTGAAAATTGCACCACCTAAGCATGAAGTCATTCTAATTTATAATTTAAAGTTCAAAACTATAGATTTTAGATTTTACACCTTGACATTATATATAACGCTTTGATTTAACTTCTTTCATCCATTCTCATTGTTGAAGTGGTTGTAAAATGCCACCAAATACAAAATGACATGTATTTGAAAATTTACAGTCGTTTTAAGCCATAATTAAACTACATCATACTTTTTTGTTAAAGCTAAACTATATTTCGGGCCCTAAAAAATTCTCGAAATTTCATTTAATTAGGTCTGTAAAATTTTTTTTGTACCAAATTGGTTTTTTTTTTTTTTTCTTAGAATGTGTCAATATGGTCTGTGTCATAAAATCATGATTTTTTTGTACAGAAAATGATAATGTGTCAACATTTACAACAAAAAAATGTTGATGGGTAACTCTTTAGCACATGGCTTGTGATTTAAATTTCATTAAAAAAAAAAATACACATATGAGGCCTCAAAATTTTTGGAAATGAACGAAATAATCAAACATTTTGAGTTCTAGCATGTGTTTTTTAACCCTTTTTTTTTTTAAA
This sequence comes from Fagus sylvatica, assembly GCA_907173295.1. Lineage (NCBI taxonomy): Eukaryota > Viridiplantae > Streptophyta > Magnoliopsida > Fagales > Fagaceae > Fagus > Fagus sylvatica. The sequence continues at coordinate 27,537,548 of OU015764.1, forward strand.
TAATAATAATAAAAAAATGAAATGCCATGTCACATACAATGTGGTTAAGTGGTTCTTCATCAACATTTTTCACTACAAATGTTAACTCACTAGAAAGAAAAAATAATTATTTTGATGTGCTCAAAACGGCATAATTTTAGTGTATTAAAACTAAGTCGTATTGAGATAAGGTGACATTTAACGATTATCCTAACAACATGAATAACCACAATGACTCAAATCAAAACGCGTATAAATAACAAAGTCCTAACATCCCAAATGTTAAACTCAAAGGAACAAAATCAAAATGATATTATATTTAAAGGGTATTATTTATAATTAATTTAATAATTTTCTGTAACCATGGTAAGCCTTGAAACCAAGACCTCCACTTTTATAAAAGGAAGAGATACCGTTTGACCTTATGCACATGCCTAGTGCCTAAGATTTGTACAAAAACAACTCATCACTGTAAGATGGCCTTTACTTATGAATCGTATTTTCTTTCTTTTCTTTTTCTTCTTTGCTAAGGCATGAATTGTATTTAAATCAGAAGAATTTCTTACTTTGCTTCTAACAGTAACATTATAAAAAATTGTAAGACCGTTTAAACAAGAATTACTCCTAGGACCTATTCAGTGCTAGAAAATTCAATTATTAAGGATTACTAAATGTTGAAAATTTGTTGCTACAAATTTCATATACTAAATCTTGAAAACCTAGCCTAATAAAAATTAGAATTTCCGAAAATCGTTGTTATTATTATACGGATATGCAGATATGCTCATTCTCTTAACTAAACACTTTATATTTTAACCATTATGGATATTTCCTAAATGATACAAATGTTTTTGAATGTTAATAAACATATTTCAGGGTGAAATATAAATTCACCTTTTTCTAATATCAATTATAAGTCTAGAATTATAGAAAATTTCATAATAATTTTTACAACTAAGATGATATATTGTAATTGATGCTAATTATAAAAGTGGTATAATCTATAGTGGTCCACTTACCACATCAACGATTAATTGTGATAAAGATTATGAAAAAATTGTGAACCTAATATTACTCTAATTATAAATATTCTTAGACGTCTAATATAATGTAAAAATAATAGGTACTTAACAGCAGCAGTAAGAACCTCAGCCCAAAAATAAGAAACACATAAGAAAAAAAATGGGTCTATTTCATATGAAACACATGGATGGAACATTCCCCCTTTTTGAGCTATTTGGTGAATTTTCCTCACTATTTTTAATGCTAGAATTAATACCAATATTAGCAAACACGATTTATTCATGGTTTCTTAGTGGCATCGTCTTTCTACAGTCCTGAAATAGTGAACTTTTCTAGCTAGTATAAATCTGATACATCGGTTTCCCAGTTTACACCACCAAACAAGAGAGGTCTAGAGTAAGAGTGTAAAGAAAAACAAACAAAACAAAGCCATGATGAGCAACAAAACCTTGAAGAAGACAACTTCAATGGAACTCCAAAACCCTCCTCAACCCACAACATATGTCCCCAAAAAGACTACTCTCATCGAATTCCCCACCTCTCCTCAACTTATCTTGGGGGAAGAGATGCTTCATTTCAGTCATCCACAACATCCTCTGTCACAAGTGGACCTACCTGACCTCTTCACCTGTGCGGGCTGCAAGGAGTTTGGTGCAGGCATAAGGTTCACTTGCCAACAATGTGATTTTCAGCTACATGAGTTTTGTGCCCTGGCTCCTCAGGCTCTTAAGCGCCACCCTTTCCACTCCCAGCACCAACTTTCGTTCTTTTCTAAACCAGGTGATTATGTATATTTTTGCCCTGTTTGCCTTAATTCTTAAATCCTAGCTACAATAACACTCACAAAAATGAAATAAAAAAAGAAGATAACAGCATGATCAATTTTCACTTATAATTTTAAATGACATGTCAGTATGTAACCATTAAATTCACAAAATAAAATCTCAACCGTGAAATTGGAAGGATGTTATTCCTTTGATCATTTCGGCCTATGCGAATTCATATTTTCACATTCTTTGGAAATGAAACAATACTATCTATAAATTTGGTTTATACCATGATTGATGTTAATGCTAACTAGGTTAATTTTGTGCTTAATTTTCATTGTAGTTAAAGGTGGAGTTTCAAAAACGAAGTGTGATGTTTGTAGTAAGCCCATCAAAGGCTATGCTTTCCGATGCGGTGCATGTAGTTTCCAGATGCACCCTTGTTGCTCTAAGCTATCTTCAGAACTTAACTTCTCGGGCCATTCACATACCCTTAGACTTTTATCTGCCACTACAATATCAAATGGCGACCATGCTTTTGTGTGTGGTGAGTGCAAGAGGAGGAGGTCAGGCCGAGAATACCATTGCACTGTTTGTGATTACCATCTCCATGCGGTTTGTGCTAAGAGTATGGTTAATGGGCTCCGTGCCAATGGCCTCAAGGACCACGAAAAGCCAAGCATGTTAGGGGCTGCGGCTCGACTTGCATCCCAAGTTATGATAGAATTCATTGGAGGGCTGATTGAGGGTATTGGCGAAGGAGTTGGAGAAGCCCTCGCTCAAAATATTTCCAAAAGGGGCGGCTCAGGCACTGCCAGTAGAAGCACAGGCACTGCCAGAAGGAATGATTAAAACTACCTAAGCTGTGTTTAGCTTGTCTTGGAACTGGCTGATCTGATTATATCTAAGTATCTATACCTAAAATGGATTAAGTGTGTGGGGTGTCTAAATCTGAACGTGTGTTATGATTGTTTTATTTATAGCTGTGTATATAGCTGATGGGTTTCCTGTTTATAAAGGGCTAACTACTGCTCAATTAATTTGAAGTATGCTAAATTGTATGCTTAGCAAATTAATATATTCAAGAAGAGTATTTTAATTAATGGTATTTGCTTGCAGAACTTTCCTGTGATGAACAGAAAAGCGAATAAAAATCTTCTATTTTACTCTTTGTATTTTACTTTGTGCTCTGATAGTGGAAATGTTCTTTAAATTCTTATTTACCTTATATAATCCATTGCATCTAATCAGATTATGCATAAAAATAAAACCCACCTCTCGTCAGCTTCATGGCTAACGATTGTATTGAGTATGAGTGCGTGACCCACTGGTAAGTGATACCTAACATAACCCTTTTTCCCATATGTTTTTTTAGAGGAAAAAAAAAAAAAAAAAAAAATCTATGAAATGGCATTCTAACACAAAATCCGTCCTGAAACGTGGTTGCACGAAGATTAGAAGGTGGCATTAAAGTTCGCACTTGGCACTTTGTGTGGAGCGTGAAGAGATAGGATTGAACTGATAGTGTATACTGTATAGTTCTTATAAGCAAAGTTCTAGCCTTCATTTCAATGAACCATAGCTAATACTTAAACAAGAAATTAACAATTCTCAGAACATTAATTAGGGTATAATGAAACGGTAGTCAGAAAAAGTGTTTAGATACTAATCCAATCTCATTGTGATAGCATCTAAGAAACTTAAAAAGTAGTGGGACCTAGCTACCACTTCTAATGTTTGTATTTATCTAATGAAATTATTTAATTTTTTAAGAATAATTTAATTGAAAAGCTAAAATCATTAGAATTAAGATGCTTTTGTTACACCATAAAATATATATATATATATATAAATATATATATATATATATTACATATATAATTTGGCCACCATGATGTGTTAATTTGGCAGCCATAATTATGTGTGTTTTATATACAAAGTGACATGTAAAAAACATTTGTCATTATATTGAAGCACTAAAGCCATTTACTATACTTCCACTTTTGAAGGGATAGTAGGGATAGTTATTGGCTTGAATTATGGAAGCACTATAGCCACTTACCACACTTCCATGTTACATGGGTTAGTGGGCTAGTTATTGGCTTGCTATTTTTATGGGATTTAAAGAGAAGATCAAGGCTTAGTCAAGGTTTGGAATGTAACCGTTAGAGTTGGCTTATAAATAGTGAATTCAAGTGCATTTCAAATACACACACACACCCCCAAACAAAGCCAAATAGTACTTGTTAGATTAGTTACTTAGAGAGCTTTCAATTGCAGCTTCTAGTGTTTCTTTTATATGCTTATAAGTACTCTTTCAATTAAATAAGAATATCTCGTTTATGGTAATGTTACTTTATTTGACGCTTTAGTTACCTCAATCGCAGTATGTTTTACTTTAACTTAGGCGTAGGTACCTCGATTAGCATTAGTTATTCTAGGACTTAGCTTAGTTAGTTAGCTTAATTAATTAGTTACCTTAGCTTACTTAAATTAGCTTAATTAGTTAGTTAATTAATTAATTAGTTGCCTTAGCCTACTTAAATTAGCTTAATTAGTTAGTTTAATTAATTAATTAGTTACTTTAGACTACTTAGAATTAGTTTAATTAATTAGATAACACCTTAACTTAGTCAATTAGCTTAGTTAGCTTAATTAGTTGTTACTCTCTTATTTATTTGCATTAGCTTAATTAGTTAATCTTGTTTATTGCTATTTTCATTCTTTTTGTTTACTTGCATTTTATTTTAAAGTCCTTTGGTCAAAGGCAATCACCGAACCTATCAGCCTTTTAGATCGAAGTCAGATTGTACTTTTAAGCTTGCTATAAAACACTAGACCCTCATCTAACACAGTTATTTGTTTTCTTCAAACAAATTGGCGACCATTCCTTGGAAATTCTAGTTTGGCAACAAACAGCTTTTAGAAATAATTTTCGTTCTCAAAGATATAGAAGTTTGGTTTCCTAGTGATGACACCTGTCGGATTATTGGTTCACTTGGCAACAAAAGTCTTATTAGCCAAAAAAAAAATAGAAGAAGTTAGTGTTTGGTTTTAGAATCGAAAATTCTATGTTACAAATCATGTGTCAAAGAGGATTGCTCGATAATATTGAAGACTTGAAGTTTCAGACAAGCGAAAGCTAGATTCGCTCGAACAATCATTAAAGTCAGGCAGAGATTTCGCGCGACACTTGCTCATGCTAAATTATGAGAATTTGTATCCTATTTGATATTCCATAAAACCATAGAATTTGTTTCTCGATAGTGAGTTCGTTGTTATTGGTTTCCGAAGTTTTGGTCATTGCAAATGAGTTCGTTCATAGAAAAAGTTTGTGTAGAAGAATGCCACAGTTTTGAGGTCACTATGATGAGAAGGCAAGTGAGTTGTTTCCTAAGTTATATAGACAATTTAGGACTAATAAAGTTTTGTAAGTATAGGTTATTGTAAATGTTTCTTTTATAGTGAATTTCCTACGAGATTGGGATCCCTCGGAGTGGTTATTACTTTGAAGAAATCCTCATTAATTTCCACTTCATCACTAAAATTTGTGTATTGAATGTAGTGCTTATAAATTATTACTTTTAGATTAGTGATTTATAATTATCTTTTTGGGATCAATAAACAACTTGATCTATTAATCAATTAATTGCTTAGTCACTTAAGGTCTAAATCATTTTTTTAATTGGTATCAAAGCATAGATACATTCTGTAGTTTTCTCAGTGTGATTCTTGACCCCTGCTATCATGGATAAATCTCAATTCCTTAGTATTTCTCATTACTTCGATGAAGATAACCATGCCTATCGGACAGTTCGCATGAGAGTGTTCCTTAATTCTTTGGATGATAAAGGATGTGTCATTGCCTTGCCAAGAAATTTAGAAAATACTCAAATCTAGGAATGGTAAAAGTAAGAAGAAGAAAAATCCCCTAAACTTGCTGAACAACCTTAGAGGGAATCCAGTGAGAATTCCCAAATTAGGAAAGACGATAAAGGTAATAAGAAAGAGAAAAAGACTCAGGCTATTCAATGCCATGAGCTTTGGACATGTTCATGCTGATAGTCCAAATTACAAAAGGTCCAAGGCTAAGTCATGAAGGTGACCCTTATTAATGATTTTTAAGAGTAAAAAGTCAGATGAGTGTACTGATTAGAATGGAAACTACCTGACTTTTATTGCCTCTGCAGCTCTGCTCGAAGTGGTAATGAGTCTAGTGTTAGTGACTATGGTGATTCATCTAAGGATAATTCAAATGAAGAATATGACCTTCAGACAACTTAAAATAAGCTATTCAAGGAGTACACTAAACTTGAGAAAATATCTAGACTATCCTTTTAAAAGCTAAATGAGGTTGAGCATTGAAAAGAGATATTTATAGCTAAAATAGAGGTAATGTAAAATGTCTTATAAGATTAAATCCAACATATATCACACATAAACATGAGAAAATTCACATGAAATAACAAAGATTTCATCAGAAGATAAAAAATTGAACGGCTAATGTATCATGAAATAATATGCTTCTTAAAAAATCATCCATGGAAATAATTTCATGCATCATGTAGGAATTTTATCTAGAATTTGCATCTCAACATTCTGACATGATCACGCAATCTCATGCATATAATTTTTTTGCCCCTATTTTCAGTTTGGAAATAGTTTTCCTCCATCCCGGCTTAGAGGAATCCTCCTCCAACTTACTACGTAGCAAGTAAATAGACCATCCACATGTACTTTTAATCACATGATCTTTTTAATAAATCATGTGACTTTTTCAAATAATACATGTGCATAGTCTATTTAATTGACACGTAGTAGGTTGAAGGAGAATTCCTCCAAACCGGGTTGGAGGTAAACTATGTCATTTCAGTTTTGTTTCACATGTTGAATGACAAATGTACGCACTATGTTATTTATTTTATTCTTTTTTTTTATTGCTGGTTAATTAATTGTATGATGGATGGATGGATTATTTTTATTGGTCATTTTACTTTAGGAGATCAGTCTCGGAATCAAGTGGATATCCATGAAGTTTATAGCACTTCTCTACAGTGTGTCCTTTGAAACCACAGTGAGGGCAAGTAGGTTTATCCTTTCTAGGCTATTGGAATTGCTTAGAGTTGTCAAATCGAGACAATAAATCACTAGATCCAAAATTGGGATATACAAAACCCTGATTCACCCCATTGTCCATCCTAGAAACTAGAGCAGTGCTCTTTACACTTGGTAAACCAATGGGAAATGATAACATCCCTGCCCCCTTTTGCTTCTCATGATTCTGAATTAAGGAAAGCACTTTATTTATCCCAGGCAATGGTTTCATCAAGAGAAATTGACCCCTCACAACAGCAAATGATTCATTTAATCCCATAAGAAAACTATGCACATAGTCATAATGCTGGTATTCAATTAGGGTTTTACTTAGACCACAAATGCACTTTGCACCATAAGTACAACCAAGTATAGGTCTGTAATTTAGGAGTTCATTCCAAAGCCCCTTAAGATGAGTAAAATAGTCACTTATAGACAAGTTCTCTTGCTTAAAAGCTGCTATGGCCTGCTTGAGATGGTGCACCCTAATGCCATTGCTTTGACTGTATATCTGTTGTAGATCATCCCAAACCTCTTTGGCTGTGTAAACATAAAGCACAGTAGCATAGATTTGTTGAGACAAATAGTTGGTGATCCAGGAAATGACCAAATCATTACATCTTTGCCAATCAGAGTAAATTGGATATGATTCATCAGTAGGTTGTAAAATGGTACCATTCACAAATCTTAACTTGTTCTTTGTTGAGAAAGCTATGGTCATGAATCTTCTCCAAGATTGGTAATTATCACCAGTGAGAGGATCTGGTACTATGCGAATGCCAAGATAGTCTCCATTGTTGAGATAACAAGGACTACGAGAGTTCTCAATAGGAGCAAGAGCATTCTTGCTTGAAGAAGAAGAACCTGCTTCAATTGAAGCCATCTTTGAACAGAAATCGAAGGAAGAATGAGAGAGTAAATCAAAAACCAGAGAATGAAATCAGAGAATGAAGGAAGCAAATATCAATGAAGTATTTGCTTTGATATCATATTAAGAACAACAAGCTTTAATGGAGAGAGAGAGAGAGAGAGAGAGAGAGAGAGAAAAGAAGTAATTAGAATGCTTGCTTAATTTTATTATGATCAATGATCTGGTATATATACAAGATTATCAAAATGTGTTAGACAAGCTAACAACAAACAAAATAGAAAACTTATTCCACTTAGTAACAGACTCCACTAACTAAAACAGCCAATCAATAATGGACAGTTGTATTCCACTAAGCATTCAATAGCATTAAGTTACACAACACACCAAAGCAGGACTTATAAAAAACAACTACAAGTCGTTTATGCACTGCACTTCGTATCAGCAACAACAACTTCTAGTTGACAACAACAGCAACTTCTACTTGACACCATGGTAGACGCATCTATCTATTTCAATAAATCAGGTGGAGTGAATACCTAAAACCTTTCAACTTTGTAACTTAATCTCTGAACTTAATCTATGATTTTTTTTTTTTTTTTTTGATAATTCATTTTCTTTTAGATTGTATCAAGGAGACAAAGTCATTGGAGGGGAAATAATTCCAAGGTAAAAAAACCAAACTAGATGTTTAGGATTTAACTAAGTCACACCATTCTTAGTTCGGTCGTGTCCGAACAATATACATGTTCGGTCTTTAGCTCGAAATTTCACTCGGCACATATCGAATCTTCTCACCCACGTCTTGTCAACCTAATGTTCGACCTTATTCTAGGTATGTTTTGTGTTCGGTCTTTTCCAAACTATGTGCTCGTTCGGGTCAAATAAAACCGTAAAGGTGATCCGGCCCAGTCGAATTACCTAAATCCTCTTCCTGTCATCATCCCGCTGATAGTCTTCGGCATATATCCGGTCATCATATCCACTCGTATCCTTTGTATTCGGTCAAGTCCGAATATGTGTCCTTACGTTCGGACCGCGCAGAAATAGACTAAAATAATATTAAAACCCTTCATTCGATGCTCGAAATATCTAGAGCAGAGATCACTGAGCTCCTCTCCTAAATTAAAACTCTGCACAATTAAAACTTTGAATTGACAGTTGTTTTATCTTCCATAAATGCACCAAAATATCCAAATCCAAGGAGTGTAGAATACGTAAAAAAGACGAAATAAGCTGGGGGAAAGGGATGAGAAGGAGGTCTGTCAACAAAAACTAGTAGAACGCAAGCTAGGGAGTAGGGATACTAAAACAGACAAACTAAAAATATCTTGGGGGACTGACGGAGTTAAATAAATTGAGAAGAGGGACAGTAAATATCTAGGAAAATATCACCAATCTCAGGGAGATAAATAGGAGGAGGCTCCACAGTAAAAGGGGTCAAGAAAAATCATCCACCAAACTTTACTCAGCTTTGCCACATAATTTAACAATTATTCTATTTGGTAAGAAAGAAACTGACTTAGGCATCAGAGAATCAAAAGGCCAACCCCACTGGTTGACCAAGATTCTGACGATACCATTCGTGCTATAAACTTTATCTTATTGCAGTGCGCTAGGATCCTGTTCAGATTGACGACCCAGGGACTATCTTCTCGTCTTAAAGTCAGCTTTTCTAACTGTAACTTTTTATGTTCCGACAATCATGTAATCTTTTCTCGTCCAAACCTTTTTGTATTTCCTGTATTAATAAAGTTCTTGAGGTATTCTTTAATTTTTCCTGTGTAGATTAAAAGTAGAGACTCCATATAAGTCCCTTAGGTTATGAGCAATATATCTAAAATTGAGCTCCCACTTGATCCATAGCCTCCATCATTGATGACATTTTGCTGACCTTCAGTAACTTTTTTGTTGTCGGAACATCTCTATTGGGAGAAGAGATGCAATCATGCAAATAGTATACCGCACATATTAGGCCCGTTTGACATTCTTTTGTATTTGGAATAACCCGAATTCCTATTCTTATTTCAACTGCTAATATATTGTGCCGGCCAAGGGGAGCCTCTGTAATGACTAATGAACCAGGCTTGGACCCCCAACATTCCATAGCAGACTTCAACGAAAGAATTATGACAGATAACACGAAGAAATAACCCGTGCCAATTTTTTTAAAATTAAAACATAGCAGACCATCACGTTACTTAAGAAATGGGAATCACAGCCCAAGCCTATTGTTTGTATGGGTCCCTTTAAATCTGACTTGAGAGAATTCCCCAATTTTTAATGATCTACATTATTGAATTTAAAAAGAAAAAATTAATTGATTATTTAGATCAAGAATTTTTCCAAACAACGAGCCAATTGGCAGAAAAGACTGACCTTTGTTTTTTTGTAGTAGTTTTAGACTTTTAGTAGAATTATTAATTGGGGAAATGCCAAAATCATTTGAGAGATCGGAAGCATAAAGAAATCTTCCTTGTTTTTTCAATGTAACAAAATCACCTTTTCAAATCCTTCAAGATCGAGTTTTGAGAGGACACAGAAAACAACTTATGCCAATTGCATAGCTTGCAAAGAGATAGCTGGGGTTGACAGGTGAAGAAAGGCCCACAATGAGAGTAGTTGTGGAGTTACAAGGGCTGAGAAGGTTGCAAAGACACACATGGGTCAAGTAAATCATGATGAGACTGAGGTCTTGCTAAATGACACATCTGATCTTACATCAAAAAGCTACATTTATCATTCCATCCTTACAATAATGCATTAACTGGAGAATCCAACGGTAGAACAGCTATGCAGTAAAATTCTGAAAGTTCCATGTTACCTTCTTTGGACCTGCCACGATCAGCACTCAAGTTGTAGAGATAGAAATAAATTATCAGCAATTTGTTCATGGTCTTCGTTATAGTAATCAAATGTGCAGCAAGATCTAGTCTTTCAATAAAAATAGGTACATGCTGGAATTACTTCCTTGTAATCTTACTTTGGTTATAAAGCTGGTAAATCCCACGTTCTCTGTGAGATTCTAAATTGCGCCAGTAATTAACATGCAACCAATGGTGTGCCCAGAATCACCAGATAGGATCAATGACTAAACCTTTGAGTCTTGTTCGTTTGGATTAGTTTTTTTTTTACTAGAAGCTTATTTGATTATTTGTTGAAAGTTGACAACAAATAAACTAATAAAAAACATTAGGATCAAGCTTTGTTCCAATGCATTGGACTGGACACAATGTGAACACGTCTATTTTTGGTCCGTGTTACAATCATATCTGATCTAGTGCTCCAGCCAAATCCAAAAAGTTCATCGCATTCTAACAATGACATACGTAAATGCTTTAGAAAACCCCACAATACGTTTTAGAATAAAGTTGTTCACTGTAACCATGTTCTCATATATGTAGCTAAAAGCCTAAAAGTCAAAGGCAAAAAAGAAAAAGAGTTGAGCATATCTTCTAGCCCCGGCTAACCGCGTTGTCTTCAATTTCCACGTTAAGCACAAAGATTGATTTACTCCAAAGTTCAAACAATCAGAGGAACCAGGAATGATTTGAGTGCTTTAGAATGCTGAATTAGTAAGCTATATACCGGATAATAATCAGGCCTTACTATGAAGTTTGTTCACTTTTCAATGGAAAAGAATACAATTTAGAAAGTCCAAATCCCTAAAGCACGGCAAAGTATACACCACATGCCTCTTATTCTAAATATAATTGAACAAATATTTCACTATTAGATCATATGATATTGTCACTAGTGAGATTGACCCAAACGATCAAAAGATAGTGACAACTTTACATAGTAAAACCTACAATTATGATGCCATGACTTATATAAGGAATTAAAAAAAAGGGGAAAACCACATAAATTAACCAAATTAAACCTCTAATGACACTATACATGCTTACATTTTCTCACCTTTATCTATTTCCCTCAATCTCGACCCAACACAATGTCATCACTGCAACTTTCCATCCATCTCCTTGCTTTCATCTCTCCTAAGGAACGTCACACTCTATAGGGTCTTGAGCGTTGAAGAGTTATAAATTCAAAAGTCAAAAGAAACATCACCTACTTTCCAGCACAACTCAGCTTAAAAAAAGTTCACAATCTTAGATTTGTTAGGAAGAAATATGCAGCATCTGAATCATGCCATACCTGAGCCTGCCATAATTTCCTTGTTTCTCAGGTCCGCCAAGCAGCTCCAGTCCAACTCCTAGGTCCCATTTTCAATAAGTAATATGCATAATCATTTTCCCATTCCGAAATCAACTTAACCATGACAAACAATTAGATATCTGAATCAACTAGCACTCTTGTCTGACCCTGAGTTGTTACTTCATTTGTTTTCTTCTTTATCCGATAGTCTTTTCCATTAACACTAAATTGTGCCAAACTCCAAATTCTCCCACTTGAAGGGGGCAACTAAGCCAATGTCTGGTGCACCTCGGAAAAACAAACAAACACATACACAGACAGCAGCTATGGCAAGCATTGAGTGAATGAAGGGACGCTGAAGCAGTCCTTGTGAACCTGCAATCCTCATGTTGTACTTTGTTGCCTTGACTGCACACCTGGCACAAGATCCGGACCCTCGTTTGAATTGGGTTATCTTATGCTCTTGCTCCATCGCCATCTGTGGTTGCTCTATCTCATTACTGATTGTCACTGAAACTTGACCATTCTTTCTGTCAGCAAGTTTACGAGCCACCAGCTTGTTGTAAGAGTGATTACTCCTCAACATAGCATAAGCATATGGTGATTGCCCATTTGCATCCAGAAGGGAATTCCAGCAATTCAATCCAATCTACAAGAGGAAGGAAAAACAAAAAGGATTTAATAAGAGTCTGAAAGAGAAAAAACACACCCCATATATCTCAGCCACTTTGCGTTTTCTTTCTTCTTTTTTTAATGTTCAATGGTCAAGACAGGCCATCCTAGAATTATCAACCCCCCAAAGTAGCCCCCCACCCCCCCTCCCAAAAAAAAAACTCAAAAGAGATGAAAGATAAGAGTAATAATAAAATAAAAATCACAACAGTACTAGAAGTAGAATACCTCCAGCGGATCACTTGTCAAAGCATCTATCATATCATCCGAACCTGACGTAGAAGCAGCCAAGTGTAGAGGTGTAATGCCGCCAGGTCCCTCAAAATTAGGTGGAAAGATATATTTCTTGGAAGCATCATTACTGCTAATAGTAAAATAATGGATGAGCACATCAACCATCTTCCTGCACCTCCTTTTAACTGCCCTATTCAAGAGCTGAATCTCAGCTAATGTCTCCAATGACTCCCTTGACAGCTCATCACCATCCAAGTTTCTTTCAACCAGTGTGTCTAGCAGTATTTTGACCAAGGCACAACAGTCCCTTTCAACAGAGAATGTTAGTAAAAACTTGAGCCGGCTAAGTGAATAATCAGGACCCCCAAGCATGGAAGAGTTTCCTTTCCTTTGGAAAAGCCATCCAAGTTCATTTAAGAAGTGCAGAATCTCCTCCCGTGACCTTGGCCGTCCAAACTCATAATTGTTGTCTTCGGAAATGAGATCAGATTCTTTTGTCTCCAAATCAAACTCAGATTCAAGAGGCGTCAATTCTTTACAGATAGTAGAATCGGCTATTATCACAGGAAAACTGTTGCCCTTGAAACCATTTTCTACCTGTTCATAATTTATACACAGCTCAAGTAGGATGCAGATTTTTTTTCAAGGATTCTATTCAGAGTTCTGAATAGCAAACCAACATAAATGGAAGAATTTGTCAAGAGTACTACCTCAATGAAACAGCGACCAACAACAGCAGGAGATGCACTGTGAATTTTAAAACCAACCAAATTCATCTCATCATACGTGGTTTCTTGATAGGTTGGTCCCGTAACTTCCTTGGATGTGTAACCACCCATATAAGTGCAATGAATCCTGCACAATTTGTAAACTAACGTTTCTTAAAAACAGACACAAATTAACAGACATATCTTCACACAAGAAGCACATTTTACTTACTTGGTGCCAGGATTAGACAAATTTCTACCCTTTAATAGAAGAGATGTTTCTTGCCCACCCACAACTGCCAATGGGGACACCAAAATCAACTCTGGGGAACCCCATGTTCTCCAGGATTTGCATAGGCGGATCTTTCCTGAAACACAATATCAGGAAGTTACAATCACAGGGAAACAATCCAAATTTCTATTTCATTTATGAACCATCAAAATTAAACCATTTTTCTCGTCTATGTTCATCTAGATGGTATAACATCTTTTGATAAATTATCTGGATCGTATACTCACCATCATTATGTGATGCTAATTGACTCCCTGCATGAACTATAAACCTCCCACTTCTCCAAAAATCAGAATCCGGAGATTGAACCAAAGCATTGACACGCTCAAGAAGGTTTTGTTCAAGCTGCAAAGAACACATACACCCTGCAAGTTGTCAGCAAAGTGGCTACATAAATGTTCTAACCTTCCATTACAGCAGTTCACTCACTTGTTCCCAGGCTGCAGCTGACATAGACACATAAATTGATAGAACCACGCAACCAGGTCTAATGTAACTTTCCATTTCTGATGGACTGTTAGAGAGCCAATTGTATATCTGAGCCAGAAAAGAAATTTACATTATTAACAGTCACCAATAATATTAGTAGTCTCCATGCCAATCAAAATAACAACATGAACAATTGAAAAGATAAACCATAAACTCTTTACCTGTGTCCGCAGCGTCCCTGGGAAATTACTGGGATCCTTGTCAAAGAGTTTAAAACTTATTCGACCAGTGCGATCCTGCAGGTCCATTCCCATTTTGGCAAACTAAATTTCAGACACCCAAAGAAGAACGAAAAAAGCAGCAAACCAAGTACATATAAAGCTCAAACAAAATAGCATGTAGTGTCAAGCTACCTGTGCATCAGAATTCAGACTAGAAGGTGAATGATCAGATCCAGAAGAAGTATACCCAGCTTGATAGGGAAAACTTTGAAATGAACCAGCTTCAGCTCCAGTATTTGATCCTCTAAAAAGATCAAAAGGGTTATTACAATCACGAGTTCTGCTGGCTACAACATTTGCATTAACCCCTCCACTGATTAACATTTTCTCAGACTTTGTGGTTTCTTTTTTGCGCTGCATTGGGAACAGCTTTTGAACAGCAGGAGGAGAAGACGAAGGAGACCTCTCTTCAATGGGATTACTGCTGTCAGATGAGAAATACTTCCTAGAAGAAGTCATTTTTGGTGGGCTATCATTCTCGGGTGAGGAGCTAAATAGCTGTAAAGGTAAATTTACTTGCATTTCTTGAACCTGGCCATCTGAATCTTCCATAGGAGAGTGGTAACTGCTACTACTTCTGGCCCCTCCAACCGAAGCGAACTCAAGAGGTCTCTTTTGCAAATTGGAACAAGTAGCCTGTTCATGGTAAGTCATCTTAGTTTTCTCGCTGTCACTGCTATGGCTGCTCTTTTGAGATAGCATTTTGAGAGCATCGGGATCAGATGTTGCTAGAGTAGTTGATAGAACAGTAAGCAAGTCCATTGTTGACGGAGAAGATGGGTTGTTCCCATTCAATTTGTTTGGATTTTCCAAAGAATTATGATCAGGTATTTTCCTATTCAAATTTCCGAAATTGGGCAACTTTGCAGCAAGGTCCACCGGCAAAGGTAGCGAATTTATCTTACCAAGAATCTGAATGAGCTGGTCTCTATCCGGTACTGGAGGGCAATTGATATTTTTGTCCTGATTTTTCCCTATAATTCAAGAACACATATAATGAGCATAACATCAAGACTCAAGAGAAATCCATACTCAACTCAGCCACTTGCATTTACCTTGCACACGAGCTATAGCAGTCAGCAAGTTGACAATATCTAAATTTGCAGCGGTTGCATTATCACGGTTTCCGGGGAGTAACAACCGTGAGGTTACATCCTCCGGTTGGGTTTTCCTTCTTCGCCGATTATGCCCAGCAAGTCTACGCCTACAACTCCTCTTCCCCTCATCAAACTCGGAAAGGGGATGAAATCTGCAACAACAAAAAGTCAAGGAACAAATAGATTGAACATACCAGCACAACAAATTTGAAAAGCACTCATATAATATAAGTCATTTCCATAAACAACCATAACAAAAAATAGGAACTTGATGAACAAGGGCTGCTCTAACCTGCTGCACTGCTGGCAAAACCTCTGCATCTGATTGGCAACAGGAGCTCTAGTAGCTTTGCTATGAACCTCACACACTTTGTGGCGTCGGTGATAGTCTTTTGCACTAGACAGATCCTCCTTACAGTTATCCACCTGGCACATGGGAAAGTTACCACCGCCGCCGCTACCGGGAGATCCAGACCGGACCCTTTTGTTCGGCCTTGACACAGTCTCAGGCCCAGGCCCAGGCCCAGGCCCAGCATCCTGCCCAGTCTCCTCCACAGAATTCAAGCCACCCCAAAGATTCAACCGAAGCCTCTCATCCTCTTCTTCATCCACAGTCAAAGCCAAAGAGTCCTCTTTCTTTTTCTGCTCAATCGTCGTTGCTGTTGTTTGAATATTAGGAATATGAGTAGGAATAGGAGTACCCAAACGCAACAACTCCTCAGCCTCTTTTGGTTTAGCCACGAATCTGACGCTATCCCACTCCCAAACCTTGGGGTTCCAGTTATCCCTGGTGTTTTGAAGCCCAGGTGGTGGTTGTGTATATCGTTGCTGTGCCTGATAATTAGGCAGATCACGCTTCTTCGCCATCGAAAACCTCTGGTGGTGTATGAAAATGGGAGGAGCTACCTGTGCACCTGCCTCCTCCATATTTCTCACTCTCTAAACACCCACAACACCTTGTACCTTTTTTATCAAGACAAAAATTAAAAACAGTCAAGAAATTTATCTAATTCAACCACATAACAAAAAATCTAACGGAGATTACAAAGACCAGACCTGAAAAGTCTTTTTTTTTCTTTTTTTTTTTAAATCCAATCGAGGCATAATTTCACGGCAATTTACACGGTCACACAAAGATTTTAAGTCCTACAGTATTAAATACGTAACGCGAATAAATAGCAAAATAGATAGAGAGAAATAATTGGATTTCACAACTACATACCTTCACAGAACTGTAAAGTTGAGCCACATGTCCTCAGCTGGAATCTTGTAATTCTTGAGAAGAACCAAAAACCAGACCTGTCCGATGTATTAATGGAAGTCAGATCTACTGTTTTGTTTTTTGTTTTCAACTAAAATCTCACACAGCTGAGCTCATGAGTTATACCCAAAACGAGTAATCTTCGGAATCTGAAATCTAGGACTCTATGAGTGATGCTCAGGCACTCTAAAAACAGTCAGATTTTGCGGAAATGAAGTAAAAAAACCGATCTAAAAGAAGCTGAAACACACGGAAGAAGAAGTCTCTCTTCGTAGCGCAACTATGTTTTACTTTTGCGTTCCAACTTTTTTTCCTGTCCTTGCCTTCTAACAAACTCTTCTTTCATCCTTTCTTTCTTTCTTTCTTTCGGTGTTGGCAAAAACCGTAAATTAAAGCAAGATTGGGGGTTTTAGTATGGGCCGCCCAAGGACAGAGGAAGAATCTAACACCTTTCTAATTAAAAAAACAAAAATTAAGGAAAAAAAATAATTAAGAATGCGTTAAAAACAAAAATGTTTTGACGTTCATACATGACTCTCCGTAGTCCGTATACAAATGGTTAAGTTATCCTCTGCTTCCGACAGATTTTACGAGCCTTATCGCTTCGGCTCGCATCACACGCAAATTCCTAAAGAGTCTGAGACGACTTAATAGTTATGGCCACGTTTAAGAAGCACGACGAGTGTGAAATTACCGACGCAATAACAATATTATGTGAGGTCTCAAAATGTTCACGTATAGAACAGCTTTTTTTTTTTTTCTTTTTTTTTTTTGAAGGGTTTTTGACTTGTTCATGTACGGCTTTTAAAATCTTAGTTCATTTTTTTAATGGTTAGAGATAGAATTGTCAAAAGGTCTAAATATATTGTACGCTTTGTAGGATAAGTAGACTTTATATATTAGATTTATTGTATTACACATATTAATAATAAAAATGTAATCATTAAAGATTTTATATCATAGATAAAAGTCTTATAACTGAATTACTTTAAATTTTTACTTTCACTTTTCTCATTTCTTTTTCAATCACTCAATAACTTTAATTATGGTATTAGTGTCAAGTTCCATCAATTTACCCTAACCAAACTATCCAAAACTTCAATTCACACAATTGGGCATTCACAAGAAAATAAAAAGAAAAAGGAAGCCCATCATTAATCGTGTCGCTACCATAGCCACAGTAACACCGTTATGGTTTTTGGAATTTCCCTTGATTCTTTCAATTTATTCAAACTATTCAAGTTCTCATGAGTAGCTAAATCGTCCTTTATGCACACACTGCCATGAAGTATCATAGGGTTTTGTCACGTTAGCCCTCCCATACAACCAGCCACATCAGCATGCCATACTTTGCCACGTGTCAACAAAGAATCCTGGCACGTCAATCCTACCATGCCAGTCAAATATAAGTGTGCCACATCACTTTGCTACATTAACTGCCATGTTAGCATCTTACTTTGGCCAACATGCCATATGCTCCAATATCATGAAAGCCCACGCACCATCAAACGACCACATGCGCCAACATCTTTAATCACCCCGTAACCATGATCACTCCTGAGCCTTCTAAGGGTAAACACACCCTACGAACTACATGTCAAACATCCAATAGCAACGTTATCCACACACGATGCTTCCATCTATCAATGTAGTTTCTAACAATTGGTGTCAATCACATCATCAATTGTGGTCATTTGCTATCGTTGATATTTGTCTTGTGGGATTCCAAATTGACCACATTATACGTTCCAAATTGGTCATTAAAACATAATGTTTCACCTTAAGTTTGAGAGAGGTGGTAGAGATATTATAGTCCTAGACGCTCAAATCTATTGCAAACTCATGTACTTTTAGAGTAAACTAACTAGCCATTAGGTTAGTCAAGGATTAGCCCAAATTTCTCCACATCATTGTAATGCACACTTCAATAGTATTGGCATAGTCGTCAAGTGTTTTATGCTATGGACTTAGGACATCAAACCAAACAACGTTAAATTCTTCTTTCATTTTTCCTCTTTTCTATTTGTCAATGACTCAATAACTTTCAAATAAATAAAACAAATGATTTCAGCACTATTAAATCTCTCCCAAGAAATAGTTTCTATACTGTAAGTAATCAAACATATCAATAAGATTTAATAGTGCTCTAATTGTTCCATAAAAATAATTACTGTGCCAGAGGTCACAAACGGGACTACAGTCCCACCAAAGAAAGACCAACACCAACCTAAATTTGAGGATCTTTCTCCTAGATATTATCAATGATTATGTTCCATTTACGTATGTAAAACGTAACTAGTTCCGTACATTTACCAAATCAATAAAATCATCCGCAACTCAATAAAAAAATAAAGTATTGGCATCAATTACAATTTTAACGGGACAACTTTTATATCAAAATTTTGAAATAATAAATTGTGAGTGATAGTATTTCACTTTTATATAAAATTATAAAATCATCACTTTTTTAAACTACTTCACAATTATGACAAAAAATTATGTCCTTTGACTTCTTTAATCAATTATTTGAAAAGAATTTTTAGTCCAATGTATTCGACAGGACACATGATTATCTTTAAACAAATATTATGTACATTTCATCTCCCTCAAACCCTAATTATTTTTCATGAATAGGCCATAACTCTCTCTCATTTTACATACTAAATTTTGTAATATTCCTAAGATTACTTGTTACTCAAATCATCCCACGTCAGTCTGGCGCAGCTGACTAGATGTTCTTAAAGCTTAGGTGTTGCAAAAATTATCTAACCTCAGGGCTCCAAAAACACTTAAATAGCTATATTTTCTTAACTTGCATAAGGATTTGATACCTTGCTATATTCTTTAAACTATGAAAACAACTTTTGACTGAAGGGTTAGGTAAGTCTTTGACTCAAATGTTGAACAAAAACTGAAAGCAAAATTAAACAAAATTTACATTTTCAAAATTAGTATTCGTTTGTTTATGTTTAAAGTCAGTGTATTTGTTTCGAAAATATTACATTTTTCTCAGTAAGTAAAGTTTATTTAAACCTAACTTTTCTTAGGTAAATTTTATTCAAACTTCACTTATATTAAAACGTGAAACCTCACACGAGCCATACTTTTTAAAAATAAACCAAATAAATCACAAAATTGCATTATACCAATAATTCTTATTTTGCTTTTATATCCCTCTTTCAGTTATTTTCATCTTTCAGTACATATATCAATATGTGATAATTTGATTGGGACTTGGGAGTACTGTGATACTGTCCCATAAGAGACGCCAAATGAGTTTGCCTTGTATGAAACTATTTTGCTTGCTTTTTTTTTGTTTTTGAATACTTTGTATTCTGTGTAATCATTATAAAAGTATTTATGAACAATAATAAAATGATTAGTACATTGTACTTTGTGAAACGTGAAGTTACATTATTTTTAAAGCCTGAATACTAAATTACTATATTACCACCATACACATTGAATTGAATTGAATAATTAAGTATCAATTAAGAAGACTTTTCTTGATTGATAGTACTATTTATTTCAGTGTGAATATGAAATTACTATATTGCCATCATCGGACCGATTCTTCACATCACTTTCACATTTTCATAGCTATTGTTCTTAACCAACGGTCTCATCCATTCGCCGTCTATTTTATTTTATCGAGGCTGAGTTTTATTTTTTTTAATCTTTTTTATTCTTTTTGGCTTCCGATAAAGAAGGCTCAAATTGATTGAAACTTTATTAAAAGCAGATACTATTTTGAGGTTAGCATGTATAGATATATACTGATAAAAAAAAGCATGTATATCTATATCCCTAGAAAACGAAAGGACCTTGCGTTTTTTCTTTGCCCTATTTCTTCTTTCTACATACATTACAATCACACTTAGTCAAACAGAACGTGTGAAATTAATTCTCACTGAAATTCAACGAAACTAAAACGCAAAGTCGTAGCAAAAACGAGATTTGGGACAGTTTGGTAATCCAACAAAAGAGACGGATAAAGTTGGTCCATGTTAAATAGTACTTTGCAATAGTTTCATTAAATTTGGGGAAAGTAGAAACCGCGTTGCTACATGGTAAGTGTCGTCGGCGTTACGTAAATGCCTCCCAATTTCAGGCTTTCACACAACGTTTTCACAAATTAAGCTTTCCCTCAGCCCAAAAATCCGCACACTCTTGTTGATCTGCGATGTGAATAATTAGTTTTTACAACTATAGAAGTCCAAAATGACAAAAAAACTCCGCAATGTGTCTTTTTTACAAGAACGCTTTTGTCAAATGCGCCTAGCCATTGCGCGCGTGCGGAGTATACGTGTGTGTGTAAATGATTCTGCACTAAATGGACAGCAAAAACTTATCGTCCGGACTCCGGACGAACACAGTGACGTGTGGGAACCAGCTGTATTCAGTACGATGCATTTGGTCGGATGCCATAATAATATCTGTTTCTGCCAACCCATTCACTGTGCATATTGTACGTTTGCATTCTGACCCAAAGATTGTATACTATTTTTAGTTAAAGCTTTTTGTACTTCTAATTACCCCTATTCTTTTTCCTTATTTACTCAGAACTTTGAAAAAAGTAACAGAAAAAAGGTCTGCTCGTTTAAAAGATATTTATATCTAACCCTAAATCTTAATGCCAAGTGTTAAGTTTAACGGTTCATCAAGTTCATTAGTACTTGTCAGTTGTCACTGTGGTTTTGGTTCAATTTTGTCTGCTGACTAAGCATTAGCAATCAGTTAATTACTTTCTTGGAACTACTCAACTACTACCATTAGGAATTTTTCAATAATTCTAGTTTTAAGAACAAATTTTTACAATGGTTAATATAACATATTGTGATTAATGCACAACAAAAATGATGTTAGTGATCAAGTAATAGGAAAGTCGTATCACACTAATCATAACTTGACATCTCAAAAATTAGTGAAATGAGTAATGAAAAATATTTGTCCCCAATAATGTTTGGGATTTATTGTTGAGGAAAAATTACTATGATAAGAAAGATAATGGTATTTTGATGCATGTATTAAATATTATCTTTAAGATTCTAAGTTCGTCATATTGCACCCCACATCACGCGTGCTCAAGTCCTGATGCTCTGCATGTCTATAGATTCTCTCAATTATTTTTATTTATTGGTGTTTATGATACTTTATAAACAACCAAAACCTCACCATTCAAGGCTCCATCGAACTAGATCTTAATATATTTTATAGCTCGTACGGATTTATTTTTATTTTTATTTTTTTGGTTACAATATTTCACACATAAACTATTGGTCATAACTTTATGACAAAAAAAGTGCTATAATTAGTTGTAAGCTTAGAAACAACGAAAAGAGAGGAAAAATCACCCCAAAAACTAATATGGGTAAATTACACTAACCTCCTTTTTGGTTTATCAAAATAATACTCTCCCAAATATTTGTATAAATGACACTTTCATTTTGAGGAATCTATAAATGCAACATATAAATCCAAGCTCTCTCATGCTATTAATTTCCTAGTAGAATATTCTGATTAAAAAAAAAAAAATCATACTCATTTATACAAACCTCAAAGGTGGAGAATGTCATTTTGTCTATTAGGTAGGAAGTTTTTTTTTTCTTAAATATTTTTTAATGGAATTTTCTAATAGGAAAGCTGTTCTTGGACTTACTTGTCGTATTTATAAAAACCTCAAGGGAGGAATGTCATTTATACAACATTTTAGGGGAGTCACATTTTGATAAACCACAAGGAAGGTTAATTTATCCAATAAATAATCTAATTTTGATGTATTATTGATAATCTCTTTGCATCTTTTGTGTTTAAATAAAAATATTATTCTTTAGTAAAATGTAAGACATTTTTCTTATCCATGGGAGAGAAATGGAACTTAATGGGCCGATGAAACTTAATGATATCATCTCACATCTAGATCCATTTTAGTTTAAATGTGTTTGGATTAGTTTTTTTTTTTTTTTTTGGGTTAACTTATTTGCTAATGTACAAGCTTTTAAAGTCTCGCTTTTGTTAGATAAAATTATACTTTTGTTAACTTTACGCAAATAAATTTTTTCAATAAAAAACTAGTTCAAACACACGCTAACTTGATTGATATGTTAAAGGCATATATAGCAATGTTGTAGTTGCTCTATCAAGGTTCTTCTTTTAATTCTCCCTTTGAATGCCTTAAAAAATTCAAGAACATGGTGTAATTATAACATGGACACATAATTAAAGTACTTCAAAATGATGAAGGTGGTGAATTTTGTAAACTCTCAAAAGATTTGTTATATGACCATATCATAATAAGACAACTATCTTGAGCTTGATTTCCATAACAAAATGAGTTGCATACATTATTTGTATAACAAACAATTTTAAAATCTCATTTTATTATGAAATACTTTAAAATTTATTACAAATTAACACAAATCAACACTATTTAAATTAAAAGGATGAGGAAATGATTTTGTTTGTACACCACCACTTTATATCAGTATTTCGTCACCAACAATGAGTCGTCACCGGTGACGGTGGCTTGGAGCTCATCAACTATGTGCATTAAAAAATGATATAGAAATAAAAAGGGAAACAATATTAAAATAATAATATTTTTAATAAAGTGCAAAAAATTGGATATACTTAAAAGTGAATAATTAAAAAAAAGAAAAAGAAGTAACTTTTGAAGTTAAAATTTGCGTAAAACTTTGCTTAAACCATTGTAGATGTTTTAAGAATTTTGTGATTAAGTATCCACTTTTATAATTTTCTCATGAAATAGAACTTAGGTTGGAATCCTCATTTCCTTATACCTAAAAAAAACGGGTAATTATACTATACTTCGAGAGTATATTAAATATATTTTTTTCTCTCATAGAAATTATGGGTTCCGTTAATTAAATTCATGAATAGAATCCACTATTTTTATAAAAAGAAAAAATACACATTTAATATACTCCAGATACCTAATAATTTTCCAAAAACGAGTAATCAAGATTTTCGGCATTCACATTTCACAACTCTTTTTTTTGTTAATAATAGTCATTTCCTCCCCGTTTAAAATATTTTGCACATAGTTTTTGAGCAATGGGAAGTGCTTATCCATAAAGTCCAATAGGCAATAGGTAGGATAGTGCAGGTCAAGTACTTTATGTGTGGGTTATATATTAGTAATGATCTACGTGGCATGTATTAATACGACACGCGTGCCAATAAGAAGCTCGGGACACGAAGGACAGCATAGCGCCAGCTGTAAATGTATGGTTCACTGAAAAACGAGCTTCCACTTATTTTGTTTGCTCCGTACAAAGTGCACGTACACACCAGTGACAAGTCCCATCATCACTATAATTATAGGACGCACCCTTATCCGTACCTAATTATTAGCTTCTTATTCATAATTAATAAACTTGGATCGAGATGGCATTCAATGCGGGCAAGCCATCAATTCTTTTTTAATGTACAAAATGAAAATTTACAAATTTTTAAAAAATAATTTTTTATCTCGATTGATTGTCTATTTAAATAATATTTAAAAAATTATTTAAAAATTTAAAAATAATTTTTTAATTATCGTTAGACGATCAAAATTAAAAATTGTTTTTCATTAAACGGTCAAGATTAAAATCGAATAACAAACTTTGTCTTTTTTCTTTTGTTTATTCTTTTTCCCGATTTTTTTGGGAAATTGTACCCGATAAATAAAAAGAAATTTGTAAGGAAATGTCAAAAAGAAATAAAAAAACTCAAAGTCATATTTGATATAGATTGTAATTTGTAGTTTGAACTAAGAAATAAAAAATATTATGTTCCTCGTTATTATAAGTTGTTATACCTAATTTTCAACTTTTTAATCCTATTTATTAACAGAATTCGTCTCATGGTAATTATTATTATTATTATTATTATTTTCTCTTTCTGAATTTTTATTTTAAAGAAATTGTTCGCAAATAATAAAAAGAAATTTGTAGGGGGAAGTGAAAAAAATAAAGAACTCAAAGTTATATGTAATGATAAATTGTATCGGAATTGTATTTGAACTAACTATCCATAATCAAAGACATTGGGTTACTATAACTAAAAAAGTTTCAATAGCTTTAAGTAAATATTAAAAGAAGATGTACGTTGTATATTCCAACAAGAATTTACGCAACATGGAAATAATGACATATTTTTTATTTTATTTTTGATAATTTTGAATGTACGGACTATTTTAATAGGGACATGTAACACCTTACTAATCATGTGTATCACGATATGTGCAAAATTTTGTCTTAAATAGATGATCCTAAAAAGATTAGAACTAATGACCAATGAAAAAATAATGACATGTTAAAAATCATCTACTACCGTGTCGTTTTGTCCTTAAATCCACTTGATCTTAGTCTTTTATTTATTATTGGTATAAATCCTTGAATATTAAAGAATGTTATTTAGTTTCTATGATAAACAAAAATAAACAATAAAATATAAATATATATATATATATATATATATATATATATAGGAATATACATAAATGATTGGTTAAATAAATATTTTTGTTATTTTTACTAAGGTGTCTTAATCGATAATCCGCAAACTAGATTTATTTCAAAAATGAAATTAAAAGCATCTATCACACATAATAAAACAAAGAAACACTCAAATCAAGGAAACCATATACATTTTTCAGCGTGATATATTTACCTAAAAGGGAAAACAAATAGAAGAATGAACGTGTAAGGTAACTTACCCTAATATGACTGGATATTGTTAAAATGCATGAACATGTGAAAATAATTAACCTAACTTATGTCATATTGGTGACATGCAATGCAAGACAGGGAACCAACTCTTTTTTTTTTTTTTTTCCATTATTTTAAAAGCAACAAAAGCTAAGTAAACATGTGGATACCAAACATGCATTTTATGTGGTTTGATCTATTATTTTGATGACATTATAATTTAGTGCATGTAATCATGTGTTGATGTGATACATGGACATATTACAATACATAATGAAAATATGAGATGAAATGGAAAAATAGATCTATTAATATCGATCCGATGAACAATACACAGCCAATAGAATTCCATGCTTAAAATTAGATCTAAGCTAACCATAACTTAAATAATTTTTGTTTCATGTTTTTATATGACATTAACACATGCAACCAATATGCTACAAATAAAAAAGTTTCAAATAAAATATCCTAAAGTACCAAGAGTAAAGAATATTACTTGCATGCACCCAACTTTGCAAAAGTACGAATGACGAATTCTTATATAATGGTTGATGATTCGAACTCTCTCATGAACAAAGTTTTGATTACCACTTTCCTCCCCTCTTATCCGGATTCACGACTTCACCTTATGGTTGTGATGAAGTAGTTGAAGTAGTTGTGCGGTTGGTGTTATAAAGAACCTTGAACTTGTGTTAATGGTAGGGATTTTTATGACTATGGAAAGTGATTTAATGGTAAAGTGAGGGTTCTTATGTATGAATTTCCCGGGTTTGAGGGAATGAATGATGATTATGGTAGAAAATAAAATACTCCAAATAGGACTCTAGTAGCTAAAAATTAGGCTCCTTCTTATGATGCCTTCTCCTATTTATATAAGCAATTCTTTATATAGTGTATAAACTTTAGGAGTCGTGCATTTCAAAGATTAGATCCTATCATTATCTCAAAAATGACTCTGAAAAAATAAAAAGTTGTGGAACAATTTGTTCATTTACCGTCCTAAAATCTTTTTAAGGACCAATTAAAATTAACTTATTGTAAGAACTTAAATTAAGACGAATGAAAGAGCTGACCAGGAAATTGAATCCGAGCACCTTTGAGGTTAATCCGAACAGATTTCCTAAGGCCTGTAACAAAAAATAATCAAATAGAAAAGACAAATGGTTAGCACCTTGGTCAACCCAATGGGGGTTGGCCTTTTGCTCTCCGATGCCTGAGTCAGTTTCCGGGAAGAAGGCGATTAAAGAGTATATGAAAACAGTGAAATACTTTTCTGGGCGTAAGAGCACGTACCTTTTGCATGTTGAAGCTCCTTCTATTTATACCTGCCCTCAACTGGAGATATTTTCATGATATTTACCAATTTCCCTTCCCAATAACCTCAATTTTGTCAATAATCAGAGATATTTAGGCTCTCTGATCTATTACCCCCCTTCTGAATATTGGCAATGTCAGTTCATTTATGGGTGATCATTATTCCTTATTACAGCTAATTATGAATTTGAAGCATAAACGTATTCAACACATCTTTGACCAGATATTTCAGGCATTTATGGTTGTTAGAGTAAAAGTCAGTTCAAGGACTGCCACTCAAGTTTTAACTCAGGCGGTGTATTTTAGGACCTTTGCCCAGATATTTCTGGCATTCAATGCAGGGTTTTAATACAATCTTAGTTCGATCCGGACTACCTAGTCAGGGTTCCAATCGGTCATTTCCCGAACAGAATCTATATCCGAACAGATCTTTAATCCTGTTCGGGCATATCCGAGCATATATGGTCCTCGGTCGAGTCCGAACTAAGGGATGACACAACTCAATTAAATCCTTAATTTCTGGTTTAAACTTAACTATTCACGAATTATTTTCCCTCCACTTATCTAATTCTATGTATGCATCCTTATTGTAAGATCATTCTTTGAGTAATAAAAATGTCTCATTTGTACTACCTTGGTCAAAACCTTGACTTTGATTCCGAGAAAAATACAATTTTGACCCTTAAATACCATGATTACCTTATGTGATGTGGATTTTAGTGTTGGGTCAATTATAAAATTTTCAAAACATGTAAAATGACAATTTTACCTTTAGGTACTCTTTGGATTAAAATGAGGGATTTTAATGGTTGTCAGATATGGTGACTAAATCAAAACGAGTGGCCTAAGAGCATTTCCAATTAGCAAAAAAAAAAAAAGAAGTTATTTTATCTCTTCAAAATTCATTTTTCTATTCTACCTATTAGCCTTTACAAAACACCTCTCACCACACTCTTATTTTACAGTACTTCCAATTAAAATATTATAAAATAATTCATTTTTATTATTTTTTCCTACACTCCCCCAACCACACCACGTTGGTAACCCACACCCCACACTGACAACCCAAACCCAACCACCAAAACCCACGACAAAACCCATAGCCAAAACGCACGACCGCAACCTATCACTTATCACGTTAGTGGCAGAGAATGTGAGAACGAGAGGTATGAGAGAGGAGAGAGAAAGATGTGTGTGAGAGAGAGAGAGAGAGAGAGGAGAGAGATTGAATAATAAAAAAAAAAGATGTATCTAATGCATAGTATTCGATATAGAAGAGAGAGAGAGAGAGAATACCGTAGCATCATGTATTTTTTTGAGCAAGAATAGAGGACCGGATGAGAGAAGATTCTGTGTGATTTTTAGCTACAATAATAGCTATTTTTGCTATAAGGTTGGTTTACCTAATTGGTTGAGAATGTTTTAAAGGCATATGTTAAGGAACAATAAATATTCAATCATTAGTTGTAATGCATGTTTTCCAAAAAGAAAATTACATATGTCAATAATTTATTAATTTGCACACATAAAGTCATCAATGTTGTGTGTGTACAATTTGATTTTATTTTTTGAAAAGTATATAAAATGTTATTTAATTGAGTATTAAATACAACTTAACTTTTACCCTTAGGATACTCATTAATAGATAGAATAATTTGAAACTAATTAGCATATTATGATAAACAATAATTTAGATGGAATGTTAAAACTAGTTACAATACATCGGGTATTTTTTTTTTGTAAACTTCATATATTCCTAAACATAATCTAACAAACTAGACATTAACATAAATTTTTCCATTTAAGGGGGGTTTAAACTAACATTGATAATCAATCAACACAAATTCTCTAAAATTTAAGCCTTTTGTTAAGATTACAATATGATACCACGTCTATCACGACCAAATCCGAATCATGAATTCAGATCGAATTGACATGTTAATACCAAGCTAATGTCTGATACTTACACGAACCAACTAAAATCTTGTATAAAATTTCCTTAATTTTCCTTTATTTTAACTTATGTTAACATACTTAATCAAATTATATGCTATACGCTATATTAATAATTTTCCCTTATTCTTTAATTATTTCATTAGCTACTAATAAACCTTAGTAGAAGTTAAATTGATGTGTGGCATCACATACTTCCCTCCTTACAAAAATTTTCGTCTTCAAAAATTGGAATCACTTAAATACTTACATATGTCTAACTCCACGCTAAGGAAAAAATGATACATCTCAAATAATGCTCCAACATGGCCACATTTTAAGAGATGCAAAGGCCATCCACTTGAGAATGGGCACTAAATTTCAAACAGTATTGTTCAAAATATTTTTTTTGAAACAGTTGACCATCACTTTCTTGATTGTTTAGGCACTCAAAGATGCCTCATTCAAGTTGTAACAAGTTTTGCTGGTCCAAGTGGGCCAGAACCCCAGCCACCACGTGCAGCTCATGTACAGTTTGATCATTCTACGGAGACAAATGTAGATCCAAAAGAGATTATACCACTTACTTCGTACCTGGCTAGCACGTGATCCTCAGTGTAATGAAGGGCCTTGGAAATTTCTTCGATATTGCACCTCGGCGTCTCTTCTAAGAATATAGTTAGATTGGATCCGTTTATTTTCCAATACATTTGGTTTATTTGATTTATCATTTATATACTATTTTCAAAAGGCTCTATTTTTTTTTTTTTTTTTTTTTTTATAATATATAGTAGATACCAATTAGCTCAACTTGTAAAAAATTTTATCATCGCATAAGAGACTTGGGAGCAGATCCCATAAATCATCCAATCGTATCTATTAAAAAAAAACATATTTTTATCAATTTATTTTCTTTAAAAAAAATAGACTTTACCTCAATATCATATATTGAGGATTAGTTTACTTCATATTTACGAGTTTTCTAATATTACACTTTAGTCTTTATCTTTACCCTATTGTGTATTTGGGGTAGAGTGAAAACATTAGCATTTTTACTACTATTCATGAAATTACACGAATGTAACATATGTGTGACACACAATTTGGAAATCATATTCTAAACGCTTGGTTAGTTGCTTTTCAGGGTAAAAAGTATATACAAACTAACAAAGAGGAGTTGTGATTTACTAAAGGTTTTTAATATAAACGAATGACAAGCATATAGAAAATTGAAAACAATCCTTTCTATTTACTGTGGAATGGAGAAAGTTGATTTCATAGTGGAGATTTACTGTCTCATGAATCTAATGATGTACATTGCGTCATGTTATTTAAAATCTCATTTTACTTAGAAATTATAATTGATCTTAAATGACATGATAACAAGTTCAACTTTTAGATTTGTAAAATATTCAATCTCTCCCATGAAATAGTTTCTATACTGTAAGTAATCAAACTATGGCAAATTTGATTCATTTGAATCAGTCTACATAAAATATAGTCTTTTATACTGATGATGAAATGGTATGTATATTGGAGGTAATCAAACTATAAAAGATTTGAATAAAATTTGTAACCAGCTTGCTATAGCCTAACGGATAAGGATCATTTCTATTTGAAATGAAATAGAGAGTGTCCATTTCATGGTGTAGATTAAATATATCAGATCTAACAATATACAGACTGTCACGTTATTTAAAATTTTAAATGATGAGACAGTCTATACATCGTTAGATTTGTGAAATAAAATCTAAACCATGAAATGGACAAATAGAAATGATCCTATTCCCAACCGACTATGTGACGACTAATAAGATCATCCACTTGTACTTTTAGTCACATGACCTATTTAATGAGTCATATGACTTGTTTAAATAATACATGTGGATAAACTTTTGAGTTGCCACGTACGGTTGTAACAAGCTGACTACAAACTGGTTTGTAACTAAACTATGTTATTCTTTTTCCCTCATAAGTAAAATTTATTTGAAAAAGAAAAAACCAAACCCACATACGTATCCAAAAAGTACGAGAGTCTACACCAAAAAGAAATATTAGGTTATAGCTTAAAAGCTATGCCTGATATTATGGGAGACATTATTTAGTACACTTGGTGCACTAGATCATACACTTGCATAAATATGTGTCTCATATCAAAACCTACATGTAATGTCTATCTTAATGTGAGAAGAAAGTGTAGTACACAAAATGTACAAATAATTTCACGTATTCCAGAGATCTAGCAGAAAAAATAAATAATGGACGGAACCTAGAAACTAGAAAGGGGGACAATGTTTATTTGAATGTCCCATGAGTACCTATGATCATGGGATGAATCCTTTCCACTGTTCTCATGATTAATAGCGATGATCTTTCCATAAAGGCAGAACGTGAGTCGTCCACTATGTATGTTAGTTACTTCATCACCCACCTGCATCTGACTATCCATAAAGTTTCAACAATGGTTATGTTATTATGTACGAGTGTCAAGGATCATTCTCTATGCCCCATCGATTCTCCCATACAACCATACAATTAGGAATGCTTTATCAATGACAGTTGAGACGGAGCATTCAAATTGTGAACTTACCTTTTTAAGTCCTAAACGCTAAGTAACAATACATTTAATGGGATTTTTACGTGGCATCAAGCATCCAAGCTGCAAATAATTAAGGACAATGCGGAGCAACATGGCAGGCCAAAGGAAATTTCGGACTATTTTCTCTTGTACCATCTCTTGCATAAGCCTTACGAGATAAGGTAGACAAGTAGACAACGTTCCAAGCCCGATGGCGATGGTTCATTGTATTGTATCCAACGTTTCAAGCCCGATGGCGATGGTTCATTGTATTATATCCAACGTTTCAAAAAGGCCCAATTCCCTGGTCAAATTCCACATGTATTGATTACTTCGATTACTAGCTTCTTACATTTTTAGAACGTGTTAGCATCATCGAAACATTGAAATCATGATGGCTGTTTTTATTTTTATTTTTGAAAGAGGAATTTAAACTTTACAGTTGGTTAGTTCAAATGAGATGTAAAAAAGATCCAGCTAGGGATGACAAATTATTTTGGTTGAGCAGGAATAACATACTGCATACGAACGATATGGAAATATCTTAAGTTTAAACTTTAACGAAGTGCATTTATTCTCTCCCTTCACACTATTGGGCCAAAGCGAGCTACTTGCCCGTACTCTGAATTTGGCTTGAGGGATAGTTAAAAGAAATATATACTCCTTTTTTTTCTTTTTTATAAAAATATATGCGCCATTTGTTAGATTAAACTAGATTCTTAGCAAAAAATTTCCCCGTGAAAAAAGAAAACTTGTTCAAAAAGCAAAGGCAAACGAAATTGCCCGCAACATTTCATACTTTGTGTGATGACGAAGAGATTCCATTTTTTATCCAAGAAAACGGTCCAGATTTTTTGGGTGTTACGCTTTTCATTGTGTGGGCCAAAGGGCAACTACCAGAAATTTGAAAAAGGATTTAATGTTTCGGAGTCCCACTTGCTTGTGAGAGAGAAGTCATATACATCCGAAATACAAGATAACAGCTCCAAAAATTTAACGAATCTAGCATTTGGAATATTCTACCACAATATAATAGTGCAGTGAGCAGCATCTTTCTGCTGCTTGCAAAGAGACTGCATTTATAATTTGCAATATGAGCGCGCGCGCGCACGCGGGAGAGAGAGAGAGAGATGCAAACAATGCTAAATCACCATCTTTATTATTATATTAATGGAAGCAACACTGAAAAGTTTTCGTTCTTCATGAAAACAATTAACAGAAAACCAAATCTATTATGGTGTGTATGAAGGAAAAAATCCACTTATAGTAACTGAACAGCACTAGAGGAAAACAAATCCTGGGAAGAGCCAAAAAAATAAAAAAAGAATTGCTTATATATCTACGGGAATATCTCACCAAACCTCTATAGGATATCTAGTTAATAAGATAAGATGTATTGAGACTTATTCAGAAACCAAACCTTTGTAACCCAAAATTAAAAGAGAAGCTGCTGTTCCCCACCAAAAACAAGGCAAAAACAACCACAGCAGCAAGAAGGACCCACATCCATGTCTGCATCCTCCTCTTACCGCGGTTGCGAAGAGGTGGAGGAATAGATTTTGCCTTGGTTTGCTTAGTAAATTGTGATGGTTTTTGAGACCTCTTTGTTACTGTCATGGGCTTTTCTCTAGTTTCAGACTCACTGGGAGTTTCAGTTGCAGTTTCTAAGCTTGGAGCAATTTCTCCTTCATCAACATCAGTAACCTCTACTACACCTGTCTTCTTTCTTTCCTTCTTCCTTGCTTTTTTCTCCCTTTCCTGCATAAACCACATTCCATGCTGAGTTGATACAGAAAGGCAAAGAAGAGAAGCATATGCACCTTTTTTTATATGAAAATGAATTTTATTGAAACAACGAAAATAAGGAAGCAACCCTGAGAGGCATATGCACTCTATTTTTAAATGAATTAAGAATTTTATTGAAAAAGCGCAAATAAGTATGCAAACCTAAGAGAGGCATATGCACATTTAGTTAAGGTATGCTAAAATGCCAATTGAAGTCATGAAATTGGGAAAATCAGTAGAATTTACCTTCTCTTTTTGTTCAGCTTCCTTCTGTGCTCTTAACAGAGCCCTGGCTTGGGCCTTTTCTGCATTTCGCTTTTTCCTCTCCAGAGCCTCTATGGCCTTGGCCTTCTCTTCCAACTTACGTTGCTCCTTCAACTTGGCTGCTTCCTCTTCCCTTCTCAATTCCTCAGCCTTTCTGGCCAACTCCTCTTCCTCCTTTGTTAGTTTACTCTCTTCTTCTTTTGCCTCTTCAATCTCATCTCTGCCAGACACAGTTGCTAAGCCATTCCCCAAAAGATCAGGTTTCACAGGCTTTTTAGATTTAGTTGTCTGATTCTTTTGTTCAACAGCTTTCACTATGGGTTTCTCCTTTACTTTTTCAGTTTCCACTTGTACATTTTGTTTTTCTTGTTCCACAGCTGACTGCAGGGACACAGAGTTACCCTTGATCACCCTTTCATTAAATACAGTGGGAATTAGAGGTGGCTCCTCATTGGGACCAAGTGAACGGCCATCCAGAGTCCTCAGTCTCCTCAATGTACTCCTAGTGTTGCACCTGATGTATTCTTTCCGGAACTCATCGTTTTTGTTCCATAGTTCCATAACTTTCTCCACCTAAACAGTTGATCCGTAAGTACTAAACTAAAAGTATTTTGCTAGATAAGAGCAACAAAAGGACTGCATGAGCTCACCTGGTTGACACAAAGTCGTTGCAATTCCTCCCTTTCTCCCTTTAATGCTAAGTCAGTAGCTACCTTGACATCATCCCTGTAATTCCAGAAGTGTTTGTTCTGTGCATATTTAAGGAACAAGTATAGGGTCAATCTCTCAGTTTCTGAAATTTGCACAAATTATTTTTTGAACAATTGAATCTGCAAAAAAGGATAAGTGCTAAAAGAAATCTTAAAAAAAAATAAATTAATGCTCTCTCTTTGTGAACATTTTTGTTAACCTTAAATATAGCCCTCCCAGTGGTAACACACTCTACGTTTATTACAATTGGTTTTACCATTATTATTATTATTTTAACCAAAAAAGATAAAAGGTTTTGCAAACCGTTGATTAGTGTTGCCACTTAAATCAGCTGGTGCAGTTGGCACATCATAGGATAAACATTCCACCCTAAAACTGCCAATGAAAGGAAACAAAGTACCATCCACATCTCCTTAGGCCTATAAACAACTACAATGACACAACATTATCAGTCCAACATATTCTAGGTGGAATATGTTAAATATTTATTAAATCCAAATGACTTAGATCTTGAATAAATTTTCCTATCTATTCTTCTAGTAAAAAACCATATTAACATTGTGCGTGTGTTAGAGAACAAGGAAAGACAGAGACAGATCATAATCATAACAAGCAATAAGATGCATCATATCTCTCAACAATCAACTTTTTTTATTATTTATTTTTGCTTACAATAAGTGGGAAAGGGAGGACTCAAAACCCAAGTTCTCCCCATGGGGGAGATGAAACAGTGTTACTAGCCACAAGGTTCTTGGCAATCAACTATAATTAAAACTAATTCAAAATTTCTTTTAGATTAAGTCAAATTTAATCGATAGTATTGCAGCAATCTTCTTGAATGTGGCAGTAAAAGCTCCAACAAATTACAATACATAAGATGTTTCTAAAGCTAAAATCATTGGATGTTCACTTGTGGATTTTAATGTGGCATGGATTCCACCATGTATTGGCAGGACTTTCTACTCTGTGGTCTAATATCTTTGGTACCAAATAGAAGTTACTTTATATGTTGTGAAAATCCAGCTAGATGCCTAGATATACCCTAAAGGAAAAATCATTTGGGCATATTACACTTATTACTCAGCCATCAAACAGAAGTAATCCAACACAAATATCAAAAAAACAGACCTTTTCATTCAATTGTTTCTTCAAGCTCTGTTGATGTGAGTATGCTTCTTGGCGAATGTCATCTGCAGCTTTAAAGCGAGCTTGTAATTCATTCATCTTATCGCTTTCATCATTGAATTTCTTTTTTGCAGCTTTAGTGACAGCTTCAGCTTTTTGAAAATTGTCTCTGAGTACATCCAGTTCCTTCCTCAGAACCTGTAAAAGCTAAATAATCAGATAAGCTATTGAGCGCCCTCACCTCTATGAAAGGAGAAGTTACCTAATTGATTATTACAGAACTTTCTTTAAAATATTGAACAAAAAGGAAACTATAGAAAATTTGAAATGTGCATTAGCTCATGTCACCTGCTAGTTACATAGAAATTCAAAGATAATGAGAACAACCAGAAACAGTACCTTCATGTGTTCTTCAATTTGGTCTTTCTGATCTAAAGCCTGCTGAACGTCATCCTGCCTACCCGTATTAGAAGAGAGCTGTTCACGATGTTGCTTCAATTGCCTGATTTCATGAAGCAACTGCTTTTCTTCCTTCAGAGGTAGGGTTTCATGTTGAATTGCATGTTCCATGTTGCGAATCTGCTTACAAGCCATAAATTGAAAATGATAAGCATAGTTGCATACAAAGAAACAAATTCGAATGGATTAGAGAAATTCCCCATTCAGCTTTGTGGAAAAAGATAACAGCGTGCATACCCTGGCACCAATATCCTCAACATTGATTGCATTCTTCACTATGTTAATCTTAGACTGAACAGAATCCATCTCCTGGCGTTTAGACCTAAGCAAGTCTCGCGCAGCTCTCTCTTCTGACTTGGCAGCATCCAAATTCTCACGATGCTCCATCCAAGTGGCCTAATCATAGAAGCATTGCAGCAATCATATAACATGAAACACAAATCTTACTCATAAATATTGTGAAGCAATTCTAAACAATCCTCACCCTTTTCATTTGGATTTCAGCTCGAATAGCATCCCGACTTTGAGTCTTCTCATTAACTAGAAACTGAGCATGTTTGATCTGTTCTTTAATATTTTCGTCATCATGTCTTGGGAGCCTGATTAAATAGTAGAATGGCCTTTTGACCAACTCAGCATTCTGTCCTTCCAAAGCATCAACAGTGGAACCTTCTGCTGAAGTTGTTGAGGTTTCATCACCGTGAATCCCAGCAATACCCTCGGTTCCTTGAAATGCTGGTTTGTCACCACTATCTGTACTAGTCAACTGCTCACCTCCATCTTCAACTTGTACAACATCTGGCACACAGTTTAGTGCACTTTCACTCACATTAGCTGAGCCATCCAGAACCTTGGATTCAGATTCCAGGCCAGCATCGCAAGGAGACATATCCCTGCTACTTAACGAGGACGTATTTTCAACTTCAGACTCTGATTTCACATCAGCACCTAGACTAGTAGACAAGTCACTTTCATTTTCAGCCAAACCATTTGTATGGGATTCCACATCTGTAGCAGCAACAGAATGATGCTGGCCATCAGCACAATCAACAGACGTATTTGAAATTCTGGATTCTATCTTCATGGCATCACTTGGATGGTCAGATACTTTTTCTTCAGAATCAATGGCAACAGAACCAGTGTCAGTTTCTGACCTTGCATTATCATCATGGGAACTTAAAATGCTGTAATCAGGGCCATTCTCAGCTTTAATAGTTTCATCAAGGCTAGTCTCAGCCTTGATTTCTAATTTTGTATCATCAGCTGGACAAGAATCAGGGCCATTTTCAGCTTTAATAGTTTCATCAGGGCTAGTCACAGCCTTGATTTCTAGTTTTGTATCATCCGCTGGACAAGAATCAGGGCCATTTTCAGCTTTAATAGTTTCATCAGGGCTAGTCTCAGCCTCGATTTCTAATTTTGTATCATCAGCTGGACAAGAATCAGGGCTTCTGCTTCTGTTTGCATCTAAGTTTCCAACTTCTGTCTCTGGCGTATCATCTTCAGCAACACAAGTTGGAATGCTTTCAGTAATTGGAGAAGCCTCATTCCCAGCATCCACTTCTACTGCTGTATCATTATCAGGAGCAGCGGGTAAGCTTTCACCACTTTCAACAGGGGAGGGCAAGCATTCCACTTCTTTAGAAGACCCATTTTGTTCAGGTGTGTTTTCACTAGCACCAACCAAATCATTATTAGCTAAGTTCTCTGAAATGATATCTTGAGCATGATCAGTGGCCAAGCAATCTCCATTTTCATCAGAGACAGGGCCATTGACAACTTCTGGTTCTAACGGCGTATCATCGGCTACTTGACATGAAGCTTTTTCTGAATTCTGCTCCAAGTCCACATCATGTTCCCTTGTGGCTACTTGACATGAAGCTTTTTCTGAATTCCGCTCCAAGTCCACATCATGTTCCCTTGTGGCTACTTGACATGAAGCTTTTTCTGAATTCTGCTCCAAGTCCACATCATGTTCCCCTGTGTCTGCTTCCACAGGAATCTCATTAGCAGCATCATTCCCACAAACAAGTGGGGAGGGCAAGCTTTCGCCATTTTCAGAACACCCATTTTGTTCATCTATCTTTTGATCAGCATCAACTGTTTCTGAAGGGTTATCTTGAGCTTGATTGGCAGGCAACCCATCCCCATTATCAACAGAGACAGGACCATTATTAATTTCTGTTTCTAAATCTGTCTCATTCACAACGGTTCTCTGCTTCTGCTCCAACTCTAACCCAGGACCCACTGGTGCACCTTCCAAAGGAACCTCATTGGTCAATTCTGGTGTTCCTTTGTTCAGATCCAAATCATTCTGAACATTCACTGTCACCATATTCTGAGATTCCTCATTTTCATTCCCATCTGTTGCTGAATCCAACTTTCTTTCCTCCTCAACCTTCTCTCCACCATCGATCTCACTTGGCGGCTCGGATTCAGCAGAATTCGTAACTGAAACCTGAGATTCCTGAATTACTTCCACTTTCTCAGTCGACTCTAAATTATTCTCTGATGCAGCAGAATCCGTAACCAAAACCTGAGGTTCCTGAATTATTTCTACTTCCTCAATCAAATCTAAATTATTATCCTCAAGTGAAGGCTCCGATTCAGCAGAATTCGTAACCGAAACCTGAGGTTCCTGAATAATTTCCACTTCCTCAATCAAATCTAAATTATTATCCTCAAGTGAAGGCTCCGATTCAGCAGAATTCGTAACCAAAACCTGAGGTTCCTGAATAATTTCCACTTCCTCAATCAAATCTAAATTATTATCCTCAAGTGAAGGCTCCGATTCAGCAGAATTCGTAACCGAAACCTGAGGTTCCTGAATTATTTCCACTTCCTCAATCAAATCTAAATTATTATCCTCAAGTGAAGGCTCCAGATTCAGCAGAATTCGTAACCGAAACCTGAGATTCCTTAATTATCACCACCTCCTCAGCCGACCCGTCCATCGTCCACCGCCTTCCCATCATCAACCTGTGTGGATTCACATTCACAATCAGCAGCCTCCGAATCCATAACATTAGAATCTTCAAGCCCTCGTACATCCACAGAAGACTCCTCACCCTTCACCTCAATTCTCTCCACAACCTCCGCCCCGGCCTCCACCTCACCATGGTGCCGCTGTGGCTCGGATGGCTCCGATTCCACAACAGCCTCTTTAACAATCTCCTCAATTATTTCACATTCCGAACCCTCCAAAACACCACTACCACCATTGCTCTCAACCTTGATATTCTCCGAACCGACATTCTCCACGTGGACCTCCTCACCGAGATCCGACGGCTCGACGTGATCGTCAGGAAACAGCGTCGCTTCCGCTAACGAAAACATAAGAGCCATCGGCATCGTCCTTATTAGTATTTCCGTTCCCATTCCCGTTAACGACAACCCCATTGTCTTTGTGCAGATCCTGATAGCTACATTTTTCCTCAACCTCAGAGACCTCGCGGTGCACATCCACCTCCGCCGTCATTGTTGCGATCACACACAACTTAAACGCTAATTCTCCTATCTAATATACCAGTAATTCAAATTAATTAATCAAATCATCAAATTGCCGACAATTTTATCTATCTCAATTCACTAAAACAAAAAAAGAAAAAAAGAAAAATGGATTAGAAGAATTGAAGATCTTGTTTTATATGGATCAGATTAAACTTACAGGAAAAACCGAAGCAGAATATTCAGATCCAACAGCGCAGAAATGCAGGTACAGAAATCAATGGATCGAGAGCGAGATCAGCGAATCCGACACGCCAATGTGGGGAATTCGAGGACTGGATCTTAGGGCTCCAGGCTCCAGGAATGAGAAAAATAGAGAATGGCGTTTTAGAGAGAGAGTTTTAGACGAAGAAGAAACAGCTGGAGAGAGAGGGAGAGAGAGAGAGAGAGAGTTTCGTTCTTTCTCTGGAATGTGGCACAAAGTTTGAACTCAAATACCTCTCTCACGCTTTCTCTTTTTTCATATTTTTCTATAATTGAATTTATATTTTGATACAGTACTAAATAGTAAATACCAATAACTAGTTGGCTAAATTTGCTTAGGTACCCCCAGATTTTGCTATCCAACGCCAGCTCATGCATTTAGGATCGGCATAGCATTAAGCCAAAATTAGTGCTGAATTTAATGTGATGAGAAAGATAAACTAATATTATCAAAAAACACCCTTTTTGTCTTTGTTTCCTTATTTGGGAACGGGAACCCGAGGGATTGTGATGATTGATGACGTCATTGATCTCATCCACATGGCAAGCATCTTTATCAAGTTTAGTAAATTTTTATTTTTTTTTACTTAACTTTTTTAAAAGATTTATATCCATGACATTTAAAACTAACAGTTAATGCTAGACACAATATTTTTACAAAAAATTTACAACAATACTTAAAGTGTCAAACTATAAATGATAAATAATAAAATATAATAAGTGGTAGGTCCAGATAAGAACTAATAAAAACTTATCAACTCAGTAATATTATGAAATTGTTGTATCGATAACATTGCTCTTATATCATCACAAATAGGAAATTCAATAAAGCTATTGACACAACATTTTCACAACAATGTTAAGGTGTCAAGTTGTAAATGGTAATTAATAAAGTGCAATAAGTGTTGAGTCTAGATTAGAATTAATAAAAACCTACCAATTTAGTATTGTTGTGAAAATGTTATGTATGTAGCATGATAACATGGCTATTAATGTTTTACAATAAAGGTACAGACACAATATTTTCACAACAATATTAAGGTGATGTGTCTAGATGAGAACTAATAAAAACCTGACAACTTAATATTATTGTAAAAATGTTATTTCTCTACTCATGTTTTAAATGTTACAACCATTTGTATTTCTCTATTGATCCAATTCATCTTCTTTTTCTGTTTAATGGTGGAATCTTTTTATTTATTTCATCGATTTTTTCTAAATGTGTTTCATAACAAGTGAATAAGGATGATTTTATCTCGTTAATAAATAGTTCAAATTGATTAACGTGTGAATAACAAGTGATTCAAGTTTCCTAGAGTTCTTTAGGAAAACAAATTGAAATATTAACAAATTGATGAAAAGAGTGTCATACTACATATTTATAATCTATAATTTATAATAATATTTATATATTTTTTATTGATTACATAATATTATGTTTTTGAGGTCTCAAAATTTTACACATTAACAAAAGTTTTTTTGGGGGACTAATTTTATTTATTAATGTCACATTTGATACTAAAGTTTAACTAAAACTCTACTACTTATTAATCCACTTCTATCCAAATTTATCTATTAATGCCACATTTGATATTAGAGTTTAACTAAAACTCTATCACCTATTAATCATGGTGTTTGGACTAATTTGATCTATTAATGTCACATTTGATCTAATTTTCATTTCTTCTTTTAAGTGATTTTCAGTTTATTTATTTTTCACCATGTGAATAAGGCTATTTTAGGTCATAAACAAATAGTTTTACTTGTAGAACTGTATATCAAGCTTCCCAAAGTTCTTTGAGGAAACACATTTATATAAGAAATAAATACGAAAGAGTTTATATTTTACACAACAAATTGCTGTATATTTCTGTGGGCCGACACTATAAATTTCTTAAAAAACTCGACCGACACTATAATTTTAAACCTCCTCTTTTTTTCTCTCTTTTCATTTATTTATTTATAAATTATGCAATTGCAATCAAATAAAAGCATGATTTTTGAATTATAAAATGACATGTGGGCTCTTTCAAATTCTCAATTTATCATTTTTTTTTTTTGAACTGTGAGTACACACTTGACACTACACACAGTACGTTGGAGTTACGTAATTTATTTCTTTGTCGATCTTCTGTAAGCAAACCACATAGTCCAAAGATAATCTTATTATACATTTTAATTTAGTTTGAAGAGAAAGATAATGAATAAGGAGTCGTTCAACTTTATTCTAGAAACTAGAAAGAGATTGGAGAGAGGCTAAAATCCAACCAAATGTGGGGGCCATTGTCAATTCTACCCCAAACGCGTAAAATAGAAAGAGCTATTTTGTTATGATTTTAGGTGCCAGCCATACATGACAAAAAACGCTGTAGCTATTGGGATAAGGACATTTAATTAAATCAAATTGCATTTGCATTATTAGTTCACTAGTAAAAGGTTTCGCATGTAGTACCGTGTGGGTGTGAAACTGGTCCCCAAAACTGCCTTTATGTTAAGTGACGGCTACACAAATATTTTCTTTATGAGAGCAAAAGCGATTGCCGATCTCTTAACAGATCTTACGGATTCAATAGGGGAACCAAACCAACCATCAATAAAATAGAAGATAATGTGACTTTAGCTATAGTTACCCCCAAAAAAAAAGGTCACCTTAAGGTGTCTTTGACTAATTGATCCTAAGAATAGTCAATACTATATAGAGCCTTACTTTCTTTTCTTTTTTTTTAATTAATCACCGACAATTATATATATAGTCAAATCGTGTGTTAGCTGAAAACACCAATTTTCTTTTCTTTTACTAAAAAAGGGAAAAGTATTGATTCTTATTATCAAAATATTAGTGATATGCAAAATTAGGTTAGCAATAACTAGCAACCTCTCTTAATTTGTCCACAAGTTCAATTTTAAAACATCTTGTTTAAGAGGAGAATTTATACCTTCTCATCATAGACACATGGCCACACACATGGGTGGGATAATAGTAATCACAACTCACGGTTTGCGAGTAGTTTCATGAGATCTCAAGTCATTTTCCACGAGTACCATGAAGAAATTAGATTATCATGCAAAAATTATTTGAAAAGTGCATGCTGGCACACAATCAGACATTTGGACTAATTAACATGCATTAAGGATTATGAAAAAAATAAAAACATGCATTAAGATTTAAGAGAGCCTCGCAACTCGGCCTCCGGAGCAAGTAACAATTTATGGTTTTCGATTTTAATTCACCACCCATCTTTTCAGCAAAATGCCCTTTCCTTATCCCCTTTCTCAGATTTTGCCTTAACACCAACATCTAACAACTATAAAAACCCAAATTTACTAGAAATATCTAGTCACTCTAGTTACTTTTTTTGCTAAGTAAAAAAAAGGGACTCGCAGGTGCGTTCATTGTCCTGACCCACTTAAACCCGATTTTGACATGGCGTGGGGCACTCTGGGCAATAATGGGGCGTACCATCCCGAACCCACAACTCCCGGACTCGCAGGTGTGATGGGTCACGAGGGTTTCCTTCCATTAAGTCACCTCCCCAGAAGGCGGTTGGTGGGATTCGAACCCCTGCCCACGTGGTTAACACCCTTTAGTGCTAACCATTGAGCCAAGAGCTGGTATGTATCACTACTAGCTAATCGAAAAATAATGCATTTTTTGTTCACGTAAGAAAGAAGCATTCAAAGAATTATAATTTTTACAGAAATGCACTGAACTCTAGGACCAGGTACCTTGTGGTTGAAATGAAGTATCAAGTATATGGCTGGCAAGTCAATCAGAGTATCAGACATACAGAAATAACATAACAGAGCATGTGCCTCAATTAGTTTAAAGGTTGATAACTTTTGCATAAACAAAACCGGGGAATATTCCATCCTAGCACATTCCTATTTATAAGTATTATAAACTATGTCAAATTAACTGACTGGTTTTGGGAATTGCCATGACCATCTTTAAAATCAGTAAATCATGTACCTATGCTTTTTTCTTATTCTTTTTTTGCAATTCTAACTATTATCATGAATTTTCCTGAGAGGGCACTACTAAATAAATAAAGGGATTGCTTCCTTGATTAAAAAAAGAATTATGAAAATAAATTCAATTTAAGAGTCTAATTTGGAGCTCAACACACACATAATGCCAACTAAGCACGAAGCTTTATAATGATATACCTGATAGCCTGATAGGGATTTAGAAAGTGATTTCTTTTGCTATTGATTTTAGAAAAAGAAAGAAAGTGATTTCGAGTGTATAATTAAAACTTCAATTTATATCGCCTAATTTTGCCAAATAGCCAACTAAATGAGATCTTATGCAATACCTAGAGTATTGTATGCGTTACAATTCATTTGAATGGTTGAGATTTAAAGTTAAAAAGTTAATTTTTAATCTTAACCTTTAAATAAAAAAAACAAAAAATATCAGAAGGGTAAAATAGTAAAAAATTACAAAAAAATAAAAAAATTTATAAAAAAAAAGGTGATATTGCATTTATGCAATATCTTTTTGCCATTACATGATATTTCAATCCCTAAAATATGATCATTTAATAATATGTAAGGGGTTGAAGTCCTATCACGTCACCTTATGCCAGCTAGTTG
This sequence comes from Fagus sylvatica, assembly GCA_907173295.1. Lineage (NCBI taxonomy): Eukaryota > Viridiplantae > Streptophyta > Magnoliopsida > Fagales > Fagaceae > Fagus > Fagus sylvatica. The sequence goes on from OU015764.1 coordinate 27,581,599, forward strand.
ATTAAACATGTAAAGGGTTGGAGTCCAATCAAGTCACCTTATGCCAGCTAGTTGCAAGCAAATTGATATTATTATTGCAATTTATCCTTTTATATATGCCACCTAATTATGCTAACCAATAAATATTATTCTCTTTGTTTTACTTTTTATTTTTTAAATAATTGTAGTTAGGGGTGTAAGTTTCATCGATATAACCGCAAGAACCGCACCACACCACACTGAATGCTCCGAAACCGATCTTAATAGGTACAGGTACAGGTGCGTGTAATAGAAAAATCGCACTATAAAGTGTAGGTGCATGCATAAATTAGGAGAAAACTACACTGCACCTCAACGATTACACCTTCTATTATGTTATACTTATATGCTAATGGTATACGCAGATGATGTTATGTGAAGGTTAAGATTGTGTTATATTTGTATAAGGATGACATATATATGCAAGTTGAGATTAAAAATTATGATTCATTCTATGAGATATGTATGTTATAATTTTTTTCTTCTTAAATCTTCAGGTTGAGATTGGAAACTATGATTTATATTTGTATGCTATAGTTAGCCAAATTTTTTAGTTGTTGTAAAGGTGGATTTTTTGGATTAAAATTGACATTTGGGCTGGTCCAATCCGACCCAAATGAGTCCAGCCCAAACTGCAAGACCGCACCTACACCGCACCGCACCAAACCGAACCGCACCACGCCAAAACCAATCTTAATGAATGCAGGTGCAGGTGCGTGTGATAAGAAAACCGCATTATAAGGTGTAGATACATAAATCCGAAAAAAACCGCACCGTACCGCACCTCACTGATTACACCCTTAATTGTAGTAATTATTAATAGGCATTAAAGAAAATATGGTGTGATAAGATTATAATGAATGATTGATGTATATATATATATATACTAGGTTTTTGTTTTTTTATTATTATTTATTTATGATAGAAATTTTAATCTAAACTCACATACACATATATTTTGGAGATCTTAGGGATCAAATCCACGCACTCATAGAGGAGTGGGACTTTTTGGGAAAGAGGATTATTACTCGCCGAAAATTATTTAATACTCTTAAAGTACAATAATATGGTACTCCATTCTCTTACATAAAAGGTGAGTCATTTCATAAATTTAGTTAGTAACTAGTCACAAACCCGTGCTATGCACGGGAAAGTTAGTGAATATGATATATCGATCATGTATGTCAATACCACTAAAAGATATTGACAAATCATTAATGATAAAAATTAATGATCATGAATCTCCCAACAATGGATGACTATTGCTTTTATAATTTCTATTTGGAGTTTTACCTTTATAATTTCTATAATTTTAGTATTAACATGTAATAGAGTTTTACTTGAACTCTATTAAATAAAAAGTTTGGATTGATTTTAGCATTAATAGGTAATAGAGTTTTAGTTAAACTCTATGAAATAATGATGTGTAAAATTTGAGTTTAAAAAATTAATAAAAAATAAATGATTATGTGTAAAATTGTGAAAGAATCAATAAAGATTTTCTTTCTCTTTTTCTTTTTTTTTAAAGTAACAATAGTACAATGATTTTTACAAAGTTGGCTATTTCTTGACAAAGTTATACTTAGTTATACAACTTGCTATTTTAATTTGATAATCTACTTTGCCACACAATTACGGTGGACTTAATTAAAGAATTTATTAATCAACCAAGAGAATAATTAGTTAAATGTTTTTAAAGAATTTTATTAATCAACTTAGCAACAAAAAAATGCTAGAAAATCCAACATTCAGGACTTACTTTTTCCCCTCAACGTGAACACCATGGTCACTCAGAAAAAAATAAAAATAAAACATTAACATCATATTATTTCGTCTAAATATGAAAATTGATAATTATTAAAAGACATTTATTATTATTATTATTATTATGTTTATATATAGTATTAAACATTTATTATGATTGTGTTAGTATATATGGAACAATATATTCTTTTTATATGTGTCAAGATTCTAGTGGAATGTTTACTTATATAGAATAAAATTTAAATTCAATTAAAAAATATATATTAAAATAATGAGGTGTAAAATTGTGAGAACCTCAAAAGCTTATGTGGCGCAATATTATGAGGTTAACCAAAAGTAAAAAAAAGTTTCGGTTTTACATTATAGTATAGATAATTTTATTAAAGATTTCATTTTTTTTTTTTTTTTTTTAGTTATCACTTATCACCAAATTTGAAAATTAAAATGTCAATTTAAAAAGTATGGTGTGAAGAGGCTAGTTGTTGCTATTCTTATTGATGGGAAATAGATCACCTAAGGTCCTTGTCAGCTAATGGGGTATGGACAAATGAGCCACGTAGACAATTTGGCCACTCGATAACTGAAGTATATAAGTTGACGAAGGACCCAATGTCTGCGCACGGTGGTCGAACAATGCACAAGGAAATTACAACCTCCCGACCATGGAAGTGCGATAAGCGGAGCACGAGGCCTATAACTATGGGGAATAGCGATCCAAAGTTCGGGTTCCATGCCATAATCAAATGTGTTTCTCCATTTCTCACAAGGGTGCAATCCACATTATTCTCAGCCACATTCAAGGTAGTGGCCGAGTGGAGGAGCCAAGTATGCCATCACAAGGCCTATAAAACTTCCAACATCTCCGGTGAATTAATGTATGAAAAAACTTTGTCAAAAAACCCCTCATTGATATTCCAAAAAATAAACTTATAATTTTAGCATTAGACGTGTGAGTTCGGCATTTCATAGTTTCTGGTAACTTATTTGTTGAAAGATGAGACAGAGAAAAAGGTGAGACAAAAAGTGGATTTAAGCAAAAAGCCGGCTAAAACACTTGATTACTAATTATTATTATAATGGGAAATTCTTAGACACCGTAACGGACCGTCCCATCGAAGGTGTTTCAAATTATAATATTTATGTGTGTTTTAATAAAATTTGTGTTTTTTATTGTAAAATATGTGTAACTTGTAGTAAACTTAAGTTTATAACAAATATCATTAATGTTACCAGAATTCATATATTTTATTTTTATAACAATAAACACATATTTATCACTACGGATACAATATTTATCACAAAACATATAAATTTTATCAAAATTAATACGGATCCCGTGACGGGACCTAAGTATTTCCCTTATTATTATTTAAGTAAAAGTGAGACACTAGTATTACCTAAGCCTTCCTTTCGTTTTTCAAGCACCCTAAGTTCTACCATCCAGATCCTCCACTCTTAGGCCTGGTATGTGGTTACTGATTCATTATCAATAATAATAATAATAATAATTATTATTATTATTATTATTTTGATTTCTATTATAATGTATATATTGGATTTACCGTGTCAATTTAGTTATATACTTATATGACATGTGTCATCCCCACTTAATATGTTGTGCTCTAGGCAACCATTGCATGCTTCGCCCCGACCAATCTCATGGGCACTGCACGTGTACATGAGATTAGCTCCGATGAAATTTCGTACAACCCATGTTAAAAAATATAAAAATCCTTGGTTTATCTTATATCTTATCTTTACTAAGTCAAATGTAATAATTTTTGCTGATTGGAAACCTGTAAACGTTTTTAGCTGCATTTTGGCAAAAAAAAAAATGGAATTGAGTTCTGGCCATCTCAGTGAGAGAATCTCGAGAGAAAATGCATTTTTTTTAAGTTAATTTTCCAAATATGATCTGATAGAACTTAATTTGAAATATAGATCTTGTATTTTGTAAACACAAGATTAGTGAAATATATATGTATATAAAAGATAGGTTCAAGTTACACCCGGTATAACTTCATAAGAGTTATACCCTTTTTAGACCATTGATCTCTAAGAGATCTAATGGTTAAAAAAGCATCTTCATTTATTAACCACCACATCATTAATTTTTTTTTTAATGTCTCCCTCATTTACAACATTTATCTCTATCTTCCCTTTTCTCCTCCACGGTTTTCTCTCTCCCCTAGTTTCTCTTTCACACATCCCTGTAACCACCAATATAATCACATACTTCTTTATGGTCTACAATATAAGCAATGGAATTATGGAAGCAATTGAAGACATACATGAGCAGTGAGCATTGGGGGAACCATGAACCCGTTGTTGCTAAACTGGAAAGTGTTTTTTTTTAATTGAATTACCATGAACCACATCAAATGCTTGTTTTGTTTGCTGTAACAGTAAAAAGTAAAAACACCATTTTATAGCATTGTTTTGGTGAGTGGTGCCAGTGCTAGATTGTACGAGGGGCTAAGAAGTGAAAATGACAATTACTAATAAGGTTCATTGTGAATTGAATAGTGAACATTAGACATAGAATTCTTTCTATGAATTTATTAAAGTAGATATTGAAAACTTAAAGATTTGGAAGTTTAATCCCAATATTTCTAAAAATTTCACCCCATAGTTGGTTTGAAGCTTCTGCCAAAGAAAGTAGGGAGAACATTATCTCCTCAGGTAGCAAGATTTTTTTACGGTTAGTTGACAACTTGACATGGATGTGAGAGAGAAAACATGGGGGAGAGAGAGAGAGATAAACATGGAGGAGATAAGGGAAGAGAGAGATAATTGCTATAAATGAGAGAGAAAAAGTAAAATAATGCTATAAATTAGGTTAGTTGACTTGAAGAGTAATAAATTATTGGTTTATTTTTAAACCTTAGATCTATTGGAAATAAATGGTTAGAAAATGTGTAACTCTAGAGTTACACTGGGTGTAACTTGAATCATCTATAAAATATATATATATTTTTTTTTCAATCTTGTTTGTTAGAAAAACAAGATTTAATTTTAAATTTAGTTCACTCCAAACTTTTCTAGTTGGAGCGCAACTAGATCTACAATTAATCTTGTTTTTCTAAAAAAAAAGTTTGTTAAAATTTATATGATTGAACTAAAATTTGAAAATCTATGCCCGTATAGAAAATTTTAAATGAATTTTAACTTTAGAAAAAAACAAGATTCAACTTAAATTAAAACAGTGCGGACCACACAGTATTAAATTTTTTTAGATAAATCTTGTCTTTAGAAAAGACAAGATTCAACTTAAATTACACAAAAGACAAGATTCATCTAAAATTACACAGTGCACGTGCCCCGTGACTGCACATTCAAAATTTTTAAATAAATATTGTCTTTAGCAAAGACAAGATTCAACTTAAATGTTTCAGTTTTCTAAAGACAAGATTCATCTATTTATTCAATGGATTCAAATTCTCTAGAGTTCTTAGGGTATTCTACAAGGTAGAATTCTTTAAATTTCAACATTTCATTTAAAATAAAGGGTGAAGACATTGCCACATCATCAATCCACTACTAAAAACTTAAATTAGTATTTCAAATGCATTAAAACACTTTTTAACTGCTAATGTTTATCTATTCTAAAAAAAACTGCTAACGTTTATCAAACGTCGCTTCTCTTTACTTTTTTGTTTTGCCGTTTATCTTTTCTATTATAGCAGACATTAACACAACAGCACATCCTGCTATTTTCATCCCTAAAATGTAAAAGACTACTGCCAAACTTCATTGCCAAAGAAGAAACTTTTATTTCTTTTATGTATTTTTTTTCTTTGTTTACAAATTTCTCAATCTTTTTATTCCAAACGATAGATCTATTAAATTCAACCTCTTAAAATCGCCCATGGATAACTGTTGAAAGGCCAATGTATGCAATGTATGTTTGCTCCATTTATGAGTTAAAAAGATTTGAAAATTTTAAGAATGAGAAGGAGTGTTTGGATTGATGATTTTATCGAAGAGAATGACATAATTTTTGTTGTGTTGATGTTTGCTCTAGAAAAAAGAGAGAAATGGCAAAACAAAAGAATAAAGATAAACGGTGTTTGATAAATGTGAGCAGTTGAGAAGTGTTTTAATGCATTTGAAATATTAATTTAGGTTTTTAGTAGTGGATTGATGATGTGGCAACATCTTAACCATTTATTTTAAATGAAAGGTTGACATTTAAAGAACTCTACCTTCTAGAGTACCCTAAGAACTCTAGAGGATCTCAATCCTTATTCAATCTTGTATTTAACAAACACAATATTGTTTAAAAAAATTGTAGTCTTCTTTTGTCTGGTTACATTAAGACGGGAGGGTAAATTTTTTTTGAAAAACTGATTTTTTTTCCTATGTGTTGATTGTGACCTTGAAAATATTTGTGTCGTAAAATTTATTTACGGTGGTTTGTTGAGCACGTGATATTCTGGAAATTGTTTTCCGTTATATGGGATATGGTTTCCTTTGACTAGAGAAAACGTTTTCAGTCATACCAAACACTGGAAAAATGCAAATTACATTTTCCACAAAAATAAACAAAATGTTAAAAAAAATGTGTCTTGTTAATTAATGCTCCTCATATTTTCTTTAATTTTTATTTAAAAGTCTTTATAAATTATTCTAGCATAACACTATGTTGGGGAAAAGTTCGATCCCCAACTTTGAAGGCAAACAATCCGGCGAAATTATGATGAGTGGACTTGGCGCCCATAGGGCGACTTTGACACTTTCATCTTCACAGTAGCCTTGGAATAGCCAGGACGCCCTGCCATATGTATGGGTCTTGATGAAGTGAACTTGGAAAGTCCTAGCCCTTATTAAAACCCTAATAGATGCTTGTCATGCTAGCTTGATCATGGTCAAGGAACATGGCTAGAATGACAAGAGGACAATGGCTTGGAGAGATTTTGAAAATAACGTGTATGCAAGGCGACCATTAATGGATATACACCTTGATAGGCATCCTTGACACCAATTGATTCACATTCCTGTTTGAGCGTGTGTTCGAATTCACACACACATACTTAAACTAGATTAGTTAAGAATTTTTATCTCCACTTCAAATAAGTGGCTTCAAAAAAGAAAAAGAAAAAAAAAAATAAATAACAAATGTTTGACCATGTGACATGGCTCTTCAGATCTAATGATTATGCCATAAGATCCCAAAAAAGATGACCTATAATATTACTCACAAATTGTGCCAATAAATAGAACTACATAGAAGTAATTCTTGATTGCACAAAAAGAGAGAGAGCACATATAACTAAAGAGAGATCTTCACAAACATGACTCATGAGAATAAACATAATTAGTGGGAATAACCTCGAATGGAGTTCTTGGTCCCAGATAGTTCATATCCATCTAAACGAAAGGTAATGTATGTTAATTGGATTTCCCAGTCTGGCCCAACCTATGGAACGTAGACCTTATCTCAAATTGTTCTTGTTAGGCTCTATTTGCCATGTTTTTCTCCTCTACGCCACCCTCGTGGCTTCCTTAATCATACTTAATTCGATGCCCCTAAAACCCAAGACTCAGCGAAATTAGTTTTGGACGCAAGACCAAATCTTCCACCAATATAGTGGGGAATTCTATTAGCTGAGTGTTTGGTATGCTTAGCTTCATCGGGGGATAGCTAGTTGATTATCTTTTTACATGGGAAGTCCGGCGTGTCGTTGGCTTCTTTCATTGTTAGAAAATAGGGTTTACGCTTATCCTCCACCCCGCAGCACACAATAATATATAGTTACCAATAAGATAGAAAGTGATCATAAATTTTGAGTCTTCATGCATGTATGCCATAAAAGGAGAAAAAGAATAAATTAATTTATTAAAAAACAAAAACTGTTTTGTGTCCCACGAATTGTAAGATACATCATAGTAAAAAGACGGGTTGGTGCGTTATATGAAACATTTATATCTATATATAAATTAAAGCAGAAGATGTTATCATATTTCTGCCACGTGACATCTAAAACAACGTTTTTTTGACACGTAACATTTTAGGTGGCACATAAATTAAATAAACTAAATTAAATATCCACTACCCCATAATAAAAACTACATCATTAATAAATTAAATACCCACTATCCAATTAAATGCTCATATTTAATAAATTAAATAGTCTTATTAATTAATTCAGATATAAATAGATATATTCCAACCAAATCTGTTAAACACAATATATGTTATTTCAAATATACATTTAAATTACAACTTGGGCATTCGCCTTAATGGTCATTCCTCTCCCCAAAAAGTTCCACCCATTTGTGAGATATTATATTTTCTTTTTGTTTGCATATTTTATTTTTGTTTGCATCTAATTTACTTACTATTGTATAATTATTTTCTAATATTTAATATTTAAGTGGAAATAAGAGCTTGGAAAGATAAAGTTTACATAAGTATTGCCTTCATTTTCGTCTTTTCTCAGGTTAAGTTTCTATGTGTTTGCTATGTTGATAATTGCATATTTGAAAATTATATTTTCTTTATTTAAAGAGCAAAGATTTGTTTAGATTATAAACTGCTACAATTAGATTGAGTTTTTTTTTCCAAGTTGAATGCTGAATAGCTATTAATACTTACAGATACGTCGAAAAGTGATACTTTAACTATATATGTGGTTTGGCCATAAAAGTTTCGTTTCCTTTTTGCTTTAAAAGTTAAATCAATGATGATAGTCATTTGTGAAAACTAAAAAAGGAGCATGAGGCAGAATCTCATGTTTTTAAAATATTCATTTGAATTATTATATGAAATTCTTTCGTGAGTTATATGACTCTAGCTATAATTATGTATATTAATGATCTTAAAAGATCTTAAAGGTGGAGTAAAACGTGTCTCATTGTTATTAGCAATCTCAATTGATTCTGATCATATTTTTTTTTTTTTTTTTTCATGCATGCAGATGCATTAGCTGAGTTGGTCTTGAAGAGAGTGGAGGATATAGTTAGGATGAGTTTTTCTACGCAATATGCAATATGTATATTTTACATTCGAAGTATTTTTGCTTGGTTAAGTTGTAGTCCTCTATTTTTTGCAACCAAAAATGTTTTTTTTTTTTTTTTACTTTTAATTTTCATATACTATTTAAATTTAGTTTGACTTGATCTTTTTATTTTTATACAATTGGATATATTCGAAGTATTTTTGCTTGGTTAAGTTGTAGTCCTCTATTTTTGCAACCAAAAATGTTTTTTTTTTTTTTTACAATTTCTGATACTATCTAACTGCATATAAAATATAGTTTGACTTGATCATTTTATTTTTATACAATTGGATATGCTAAATAACTTGACAACTATCTGTTTAATATATTTTTGGGGGTAAGTGTTAAGTATAAATTATTTTCCAACACTCATATTAGAATTGATGAGGCAACATTCAAATTATCTGAGATTTAGGACATCAATGGACTATCATTTAGAGATAACCAAAAGAGGCAATTGTGTTGATTTTTTTTTTTTTTTTTTTTTTAGGGGTAGAGGGAATAACATCTTAACATTTTTTTTTTCTATGTGTTAAATTTTCCTAAGAGATACGTGTTAGACTTAAGATGACATTGTCATTTTTATCTCTGTGGACCAATTTGTTATATGATGGACTTCTAAGGTCACAAATATTGTTTATGTGATTATTAATAAGTGATAAATTGCCCAAAAAAAGATGAAAAGAGAAACAAAAGAAAGTCAAAAAAGGTAAAGATGGGATAAATATGTGACAAATTGTATTATTTATTTGTACTATCAAAGTGTTGTAAGTTAAACAAAAATGAGAAACCTCTGAACATTTAGAATCCTATATGGAACAATTGAGGTTTACCAAAGTGATTGAAATTCATAAACGATGTGAAGTGAGTTTTTTTTTTTTTTTTGCTAAGTGAATACAACTCCGGGATATAAACCCCAATTGAAAGGAATCGAATGCAACTAGGTTAGAAAGTTATTGGTAGTTATCTTTATAGACTTAGTATAATACATTTGATAACAATTAATATGCATACGATATAAAGAGCTCATACAAACACATACTTGCATGTAATATCAAACCTAATTAAGTAAAATTTTCAGGACCACGACAATCCTAAGCTTGGCTCTTTGACTTGGAAACATTGGTAATACTACACTCTTTGCGGTGGAACCTTTTATTATGAATAAATTACATTTTAATACGAATAATTTACATTTTAATAATAATGTTTAGGGATGATTATAACTTAAATCCTATACTTTTCACTTAATTTTCCCTGATATCATTGATAAAAAAAACATGGTTTTATTTTGAAATCCAACAAAATGGTGTTGTTTTCCATCAATGTCATTTGCAGGGTTGGCTCAATACACTTTGGATCTAAGGTGAAAATTTTAAATGTTTTTTTAATATTAATTAATTATTTTTAGTGAAACGGTTTAGAGTTTCAATTGAATTAAATTTTTATTAGTTTAATATTTTGAGGGTCTTCTTAGAGGTCAATCATTATCTTACAAATTTTGGGATATTTTTGTATAATTTCAAGGTCTTTGATTGATGTAATGGGGATCTTAGAATCTTTTTTATTTTTATTTTTTATTTAATGAGAATTTGGTGGTCTTAGTCCTATGTTTAAAAGTGGTAAACCTACTCCACTATGGCGATAGAAATAGACCGTAGACGGCGAGGGTGATTTGCATTTGAAACTATTACATTTTTTTTTATGCTTTTTTGAAACTATTACATGGCTATGAGATATAGTGTACCTTTTATATTTATTTTTTGCTACAAGCAACAGCAGCTATGACGGTTGGAACGCATTATAAGCAAAATGGACTAGAAAGCATGTCTTATACCCAGAACTTCAATAGGACGATTGAGACTCATAATGATTCCATAAGACCACATGATGTACAGGGACCATTTAATTTTTCTTTTCTCTCATAAGTCATAAGTGTCGGTGTCCACTCAGCACTGTCCCTTTCTATTTGTATATTCACTTCGATCCACATTGCACACCATGCTTTGCGTATACGATACCTCAGGAGCCTGGAGACTAGAGAGAGGTTATTAAGCACCATTTTTTCTTCTTGTTTTTAATTGTTGCATGCGGCTACCTCTCTAGCTATCAATATGAATGTTTTTAGGGAAGAATTTGATCCCCAAAGATAACTGTTTAAATTAACTTAAATTTAATTGTAGAAAACTATCATAAACTATAAATATTTACGCTTTGCATCCCAAATATTGAAAACTTGAAATCAACATCTTAATTGAAACAATCGTGCAAGTATGCATAAGTTAAAGATTGCATGACTTGTACATGATCCTCATAAATCAAAAAGATAACTTTATCATTTCAATAACTACATAAATGATTGAGTTGATATGTATGAAGAAACTGTTATTTTGTGTTTATCATTTTATTTATATTTTGTTAACACTACATAGATGTTGGTTTTATTTTTCATATATTAATTCTATTTTGAACTTTTAGTATATTTCTTATGCCTGAACGGTGAAAATGTTTTAGTCATACTTTAGATCCCTATATTTAGCTAAGAGCTCCGTGCTCTTATCAAATTCTAATTCTAATTTATGTTTTCTATTTCCGTTGTTAAATCTCAATATTCTTGGTCAAGGCATGCATTAGGATAAGATTAGATACCTGTCAGGCTGTCACCTCTTCAATCAATAAATATATGCAACATTTTACAAATGACAAGAGGGAGAGTCCAGAATTTGATTATTGGTTGAGTAGAAAACCAGCAAGTGGTGTAGGAAATGAGCATAAATATTGACACATGAATCTCCTCAAGCATATCACTGTGCAATGACATTAAAGACCGGTACGCAAGATTTGTCCCATTATAGGAATTGGATGAGATCTTTGAATAGATTAGAAGCAAAACCAACCGACCAAGCTTGCTCCCCACATGAAGCCACATGAAAAATTAATCACCAGGTAGACAAACCTCTCTCATTCTCTCTACGTCATGTGCACTTCCATAAGTCTAATCTTGTTTTCAAAGGGATAATCTCTTCGCTTTGTTGTTACTTGTTACTTTTTAGCCAGTCATGTTCATTCGAGCGAAAGTCCAATATCTAAAGTTAAAATGCTACGTAGCCATGATCCCTAGACTTTTAAACTGGAAGTTCCAATTTCCAAAGTACAATACGCTAAATATGAGGACAAGATATAGCCAAGTTATCTACCACATCAGCAAACGTAAATGTTTATGGTTTTTAATGGCTTTGCTCTAAATTTAGAAAATAGTATTTAAAAGGGTCATTTTACAATACTTACACTCTTTTTGTGGAAATATCCAAGTTAATTGGTGCCAAACAATGTGATATAAGTACCATCATATATGATGTTGGTATTATCCAATGTGATATTGGTACTATCTGATTTTTTATATATATTAATTTAAATAATAAATAAAAATTTAGGGTACAAACAATGTGATTGTAGGTACCATCATATGTGAGGTAGGTAACATCATGTGTGATATTGGTACCATCAATATGAGATTTTATCTATTAAAGGTACCATACCTACATGGGTATTGTAAAATTACCTAGTGTTTAAAATTTATTTTAGAGAGAACAATTTTTTTTTAACAAATATAAGATGTTCTGAATAGTTTTGTTTTTCCTAAATAAAGAAAAAAAATTAGAATATAGTTTCAAGACCCATCATTTTGATGTTTTCTGAAAATTGGTTGTTTTCACTTTTCAGAATAATTTGTAAACATCTTTTGAAAAAGAAAAACTTTTGGTAGTTAGTTTTCTGTTTTAGGTTGAATTTAAAAAAGAAAGGAAGAAATAAATAGGCCCTAAGGAATAAGGATCCATTGAGAGAGAGAGAGAGAGTTGTATATAACATCTTTCTCACATGGGGTGAATCGTGGACCCCACAAGCGTGGAATCCATCTCATGTGAGAGAGATATTATATACAATCGTTATACCAAATACCATTTCCTTCGAGAGGGGGAGAAATTTTTTATTCCCATTAAAGTTGGTTATTGTCAATTTGTAGGGGAGATGGCTATCGACAATGGGTTCAAGTAAGGGCACATGGAGTGAATCGTAGACCCCACAGGCGTGGAATCCACCCAATGTGAGAGGGATATTATATACAATCGTTACACAAAATACCATTTCATTCGAGAGGGGGAGAAATTATTTATTCCCATTAAAGTTGGTTATTGTCAATTTGTAGGGGAGATGGCTGTCGACAATGGGTTCAGGTAAGGGTTATGTAGTCATGGGTGGGGGCAATGGCTAACAAGGTAATCTAGGGAGATGAAGGGCCCATGGTTGTGAAAACCACAACTGGAGTGGACCTTAATACTTAGTATCCCTAGGTAGTGAGTATCACAATGGAGGCTCAATTAGGTATATATTCTCTCATAGATTAAGTATTTTACAATGTAGTTGCCACATAAAGTATTTTACAATGTAGTTGCCACATAATTTTATGTAAGAAAAAAAACCAAGAAATTAAATTTAATTACAACATATTATATCAATTTTAAGGAAAATGTTACAAGGCTTAATTTAATCATAAATACAATTTCAGAAAATAAATGTAGAAAACTTTTTGACCTAGTTACAATTTAAAATTTTGATAGGAAAAGACACTCTAGCCTACATCCCCGAATCTAAGATCGGAGGCTAAATTACAAGATTGGATTAGACACTCAATCTACTCGATCCAATGATTAGTCTCATAGGACATGATAGCCAATTACAATTTACTTATTATCACAGACAATTACAAAGCAAAATAATAATGGAAATAAAATACATAAATGATCAGTTGATCACCATTCATTATAAAAATTACATAAACTACAAAAATGATAAAAAGTTAGTTATAATGCCCAAATTAAAACCCGAAAAAATGGACAAATCCATAGTTAGACCAAGAATGTAATTGAACCTTTTTAAATGCTATAAACTCAAATGTATCCTCTATTCTAATTATGCATGAAGTCATGAACATAGTTTTTTTTTTTTTTTTCATGAAAATCTTTATTTTTGCTAAATTGTATCCATGGAAACCTATTAATGACTCGATTTCTAGATTTCATGTTGAGAGCTTAACATCCTACATGCAAGATGTTATTTCATGCATGCGTGAGATTCTAGGTTTAACAATTTTGTATTAACTTTCCTAAATGATACATGAGCAACATTATGGTGATGACAAAGATTACTCAGGCAAATGATAAACTTTACGGACGATGGAAAACAAAGTGTTGATCAAGAAACATAACGGCTAAATCGACACTTTGTGGCATAGATTTGGCTTCTTCTTTCTTTTTTTATTTTTACTTATTTTTAATTTTTTTTTTTTTTAATAGAGGACTTACAACACAAACAACACCCATTTTGTCCCGATGTGAAACTACATAATTAACTTTTTTATGTAGAGAAAGAATTAAGTCTAAATGCATTGTTTTACATAACAGTCAAAATGTAATGGTAGCTGATAGAAGGAATGGATTGAGGATATTTGCAAATGGGAAGGACAAAAATAATAAAATTGAAGTTTTAGGAATCAAATTGAAACTCATGTTTTATTTTAGCCTATAAACTTACTTCTCACTGGTCTTTAATTAACCCGTGCAATGCATAGAAAAATTTTTGATACACTCTCAAATTAGTCCACTATTAGTTCAAATTCATTCTAGTGAACATACATAAGAGACTCTCAAATTTATTGTCGACTCTGGTTGTTCTTATTAATTAAGCTTATGAAAATAGATGAGTTCTCTAATATTATCCTTCTCATATAGATAAACAGCCACTAATATTATAAAATCAAGTTTCATTAACAACTATTATTTTCTTTGCTTTGTGCCTACATGATCATGTGTAACGCCTTTCCAGTTGCTTCCAAAAATAAAGTTACATTTCATAAATACTCCGAATGTAAATTGAAAGGAAGAATATCCATGGTATCAAAATAATTTACCTCATGAGTCTCACTCTGACCATCTTGTAGTTATTTTTGATACACTCTCAAATTAGTCCACTATTAGTTCAAATTCATTCTAGTGAACATACATAAGAGACTCTCAAATTTATTGTCGACTCTGGTTGTTCTTATTAATTAAGCTTATGAAAATAGATGAGTTCTCTAATATTATCCTTCTCATATAGATAAACAGCCACTAATATTATAAAATCAAGTTTCATTAACAACTGTTATTTTCTTTGCTTTGTGCCTACATGATCATGTGTAACGCCTTTCCAGTTGCTTCCAAAAATAAAGTTACATTTCATAAATACTCCGAATGTAAATTGAAAGGAAGAATATCCATGGTATCAAAATAATTTACCTCATGAGTCTCACTCTGACCATCTTGTAGTTATAGTGGACAAAAGTGTGCACCATATATCACATATGTGATAATATCAATTAATTTTAACTTAATCATGATATGGTAAGGTCTATGTTGTCTATAGTTGTAGACATGGATGTAATTCACAGATGATATAAGTGCAAATAAAGTAAGATGAAAAGTTACGTGAGAGTAACTGTAGGTTTATATAACAATTTTTAGTAAATTTGTAATAATTTTAACAATGAAAACTCACATCCCAATAAATACAAAAATAATATCCTTATGCGTGTATGCTTCTACTTGTCACTAAATAAAACTATATCTCTGTATGGTTGCACATTTTGCAAAGGGATTGTATCTCTGTATGTTGTAATCCCATTTCTCATCTCAAGAGAGCGCACAAAGTTAAAACGTGGTCCCAAAGAGCATCAAAAAGTAGTTTTCAGGCCCCTGTCACTACGTTCTTTCTTTTCAATGGTGGCTTAGATACTTCCAAAAGTGCAGCTTACATGTTTTGAAAAAGAAAATAACTTTTATTAACTTCCTCATAAAGTAACAAAGACCTTCTAATGAAATTTTTCACCCACTGCCCGTTCGTCAGTAGAGATGTTCCCATAGGTGCCCCTTCTTCCAATGGTACTACAATTTCTATTCCTTCATTCAGAGCCCCAAAATGGTTACATAATCGGCAACCCAGTAATGTCCCAATACCCAAATACACATCAAAGCAAACCATCACAAATCCACTGAATGAATGAAAAAAAAAAAAAAAAACTAACTCACCTTGGGCCAGTATCACGATTTTGTCTGTTAAGGATGACAAATCAGCATGATAATGCTTTGTCTCTCCAAGAGATCACAATAGGATGTGAATATCAACAATTAATGTGAAAGACCTGTGATCCAAGACATCTAGACAGAGTCATAGGTTGCAAAGGGAGACAGTGAAATTTTCTAGGCTGGAAACTTTCAACAATTTCCTGCTACACAAAATTATATATTTACACTTATTGTTATGTAATAAAAAAAGCTTTAAAGATTTTTTCATATAGCATCCACAATGTCATTGAAACTTCCAGGTCCCTATAGATTATCTATAAATCTATGAAATTGACCGCACCTATCTGATTTCTACCTATGAGCCTTAACCTTATATATGAAAGAAATTGCATCTAACAAAGCTATCAATCCATTGATACACATCAACCCAGCTAAAGTGAATTTCTAGTTATGAAAATAAAAGGGCATGAACATATCTTATCATGCACATCTCATCACATCTCATCTTATCAGTTGGTCCTCTGCTTGGTCATCTACAGAACATAATATAAACCAAACTCACAATGTTTCCTGTCTAAAAATAAGCTCATCTAAACCAAGGCAAGCCACAGCTAAACCAATGCATCTCAGCACAAATGCATAACTTTTTTCTTTTTCTTTTTTATCAATAAAACGTTATATTTCCTAATTATTTGGTAGCATCTCTCTAGATATTCCTAGTACATGACATCCAGCTCGTTTCAAACATGGTATGAAGCTTAAAGTAATCCCTCTTTAGCTACACAATTACATCCAACATGTTTGATTCATGTAGAACTTCAATATTCTAAATAGCAGATCCAAAACCATTATTACACGAAACACCTATGTTATATTTATTCTTTATTGGGCAAATAACAATCTGCATACAAATTCAGTTGTTATCCCAATAATCAATACTTTGACCTTTATGAGAGTAGAAACTTCCTAGAAAGAAGGTAATATCAAAAAATAAAATAATATATCAACCGATTCAAAACAAAGTTACAAATTAACCCACAATCTTAATTCTATTACAAATTTTGAACTTTTTTATCAGTAAAACTTAAGCAACAAATTAAGCCACAATGTTTATTAGATTACAAATTGAGAACTTTTTTATCAGTAAAACTCAAGCAACAATTAAACCAACACATTAAAATCAATATGGGAGCATAAGCAACAAAGAACAAAATTGTAATAAATTAATAGAGAAGATAATTCAGGCAAAGAAGCAGTAGAAGGCTCTTAAGTATTCAGACCTCAATTGCTATTGTTAATCTAATTAATAACTCAAACCATGAATTGGGATCTGGAAGTTTGAGAGAGATACTATTGTTATAAAGAGTCAAACCTGTTGAACAAAGCAGGTGAGGGTTGGAGCTCGAATCGTTGGTGACTGGGGCTGCTTGGTACAACAGCGGCGGTCTTGTGATTGTAGTGTGGTTGCCCTCCACCATGGCAAGCAAGCTCACCAGACCAATTTTTTTTACTTCTATGGCCAACCTATAAATAAACCAATGAGTACCTATAAAACAAATGCTAGTACCAATGAGTAAAATTCAAGCAGTAACCATTGATTTCATTCTCCTGCATAATTTGTGGAGCATATGGAAAGCAAAACATTAATAAACCCGAGAAAAGTACCTAAAATGGGAATTTTGAAAAGCAACCAAAAAAAGGGAAATATTATGCGGATAGCATCAATAACTAAATAGTACAAATTTTGTACATGAGCATCATCGTTGATAATGCTCCACTTTGATTTTGCTTAATGAATCCCACTCTACACTCTAATTTCCTTTGATTGAACAAAAACATAGCAACTGAATAAACATAAAGGACAACAATGCAAAGAAAAAGAGGTAAAAACAAATGAAAGAAAGAAATTTGAATATGAGTTAAAAAAAAAACCTTTGCGTAGAAATTGAAGATCTTTCTCTTCGCATAGCCGGCGTTGCCATCATGGTGAGGAAGGTGACCACTTTCATAGTTTAGCTTAGGCATTTTGTCGAACAATTTGCGGATGATGCGGTTTGCCTCTCTTCAACTAAGAACTGTAGAACTTTGTCAGATGGTACTTATTTCCATTAGTTCATCCAAGGATGTTTCCAGGAAAAAAATAGATTGGATGACCGGATTATGAATTTCAAAATTTTATTTAAAAGGAAAAATTACAGAGAGATATCTGGCGAATTAAAAAATTAACAAAAAGAGAGAGACCTGGTTCTTATAGGCTGGTACATAAGAAGACAACGGTGGGGGATTCGAAGCAAGTCATTGTAAACAAACCCCTACAACCATTCGGAAAAGACTTGAAGCCTCAAACCTATGGGAGGGGAGAGAGTGTGATTGGAAATATAAAGACAATCATTGCAAAGATTTTAATTCCAGTGCTAGCAACTGAAGCATCTAAAGAACCAATTGAAACAAAAAGAGTGAAAAAGAGAGAGAGAATCAGAGCCAGAGTAAATGGGAGAAGCCTGAAAAGAAGGAAGCGTTAGAGTAGGTGTTACTACAGTCGGCCATTGGAGACCTTCAATATTCCAAGATGGAGGGTTTCACCTTATGGTCTTATTTGTGCTTGCTGTGTTCTTTTCTTTTCCTACACAAATATGGTCTACCGGCTGGAAGAAGCACAAAAAGGGCATTGTCAAACTCAAAGAAGCCTAAACAACATTGTTTCGATACAACAACAAAAAAAAAAAAAAATCAAAACGACGTCGTTTTGGGTTCTTTCTTTTTTTTTTTTTTTTTTACATGAGGTATTAACCATTTTTTTTTTTTTTTCTTTTCTATATCCTACGTAATTTTTTTTTTCATTGGCATTTTCATTTCCCACTTCGCTTATTTTGTTTCCCCCTTTTCAGTTACTGTTTTGGTGAGTCTTTTTTTTTTTTTTTTTTTTAAGATCTAATGTTATTATTAAGTGTTTGTTTTTCTAAGTGTGCTTTAATAACACAATAAAGTTGGCACATATTGATTATACAATAAGGTTGACACATATTTATTATACACATAAATATTAACACATATTAACATGTGGCAATTATGTGGCAACATATGTCCAACTTAGTTGCCACTTATCATGTAGAAGACGTTGTCATATATGCCAAATGATAAACATTCGGCAACGTCTTCTACTTTAATTTATATATAGATTTCCCTAATTTTGTTTTAACCCTCTCCAATATTGGACTATATTAAAGAATGACGACATTTTCTTTATGGTCAAGATTGAACAGCGTCTGACTATAGTTTCTTGGTGATGGATGTTGTTTTTTGGACCTTTCAACTTATCCAACTGGGCGTCCATGTCAAAGTTTTAGGGGTACTTTTTGTCGTCATTTTTTGGGTTGGGGGTGGGTTGAAGGGTCGAAAGCCCAGCCACAAACCCATAGGAGAAAGTTCTACATTAAGAATTGTAAATAAAATATTTTAAATGTCAATTAATAATTAGTAAATGTAATAAATTTAGGAGAATGCAAATGGGCTTTCATGTATTGATTTCCAAAACTCGGTTTAATATGATACAAACTGGTGGATGCGAAAAATCAAGTTCAGCCCAGTCCAAGCCCAAGGAATAAAGGTTGGTGTGTGTTTTACTTTTACAGCAAATGCAAATTTCATCATGTAATTATGTAACATAAATTTGCTACGGCTAAAAATGAAAAGGATGAAGGAGCTCCACTCAAATCACAGACGAGTTGACGAGCCCCATGGCTCTGCTTCAGCCTTGTTCCACGATTTCATCTTCTTCTTCTTCTTCTTTCTTTCGGGGCTCTCTCCCCAGTCTCCGCTTCAAAGTCTCCGTTCCAAAACCTCCATCTCACCTCATCCCCAACTCTCATTCACTCTGCACAGCTTCATGGCAAGAGGTCCGTCCCTACATTTTTCTTTCGGCTTTCCATCTTATTCTTTCTGTCTTATTTTAATTTTTTTTTTCGATTTTTGGATGAAGCTTGCGGGAGTTGTAATATTCTCGGCGATTCCTTTCACCGCTGTGAAAGCCATAGCTAATAGCCCACTTGGAGAGTCGCTTCAAAGAAGAATGGAGGAGAGGAAGAAGTTTGCAGTTCAAAATTCCACCAAGTTTAAGGCCTTGGCCGAGAAGGCAAGAAAAGATAGGTAATTCCGGGTAAGCGATTATACACTGTAAATAGATAAAGCACTCATTCACAAAAAAATGCTTCTATAATTTTTTACAAAATAAAAACAATTAATCATTGACCCATATTAACTAAAATTCTAACATTGACAGTTTTGTTTTGCTGGTTGTTGATGCAAATTGGAGTCGGAACTTGTTTTCCACGCTTCCTGCATGCTGAATTTAATAATTTTGGATGAGCCAAGTTGTAGTCTTTGCATTGATACTTGTCGAAATGAGAGTTTGTCATTGTAAAAGTAACTGTGAAACCTTCCATTCACTCTGTGATTTAGTTTATGTCATCGTAAAAGTACAGTTGAATGCTCTTTCATAGTATGGTTAATCTTGTTCTTTTTATGTTTGAGAATTTTGGATTGTGGGGCTTTGGACTTTTTGGATTTTATTAGATTTTAATGGTTTGGTTAATTGATAACTTACCAATTGTTCCAAAAGCATAAGGTGTTAGGAAATAGTGAATTTAATCATTTAATCATTTTTCTAACACTCACTCAGGCCCTCCTGCTCTAATATCATGATAACTTACCGATTGTCATAAAAGCTTAAGCTGTTAAGAAATGATGAATTCAATCATTTAACCATGATTCTAACATTAATGATATAAGCTTGTTGTGATTTTCTTCTGAAGGAGACAAAATTGATTTTGGTTTTTCTCTCACATAAAAAGAGAGAGATCCTGTCATATATACAATCAATCCGTACAAAGGTAGTTTTACAAGGAATGGTTCTCCAATTAGTGCATATACATAGTCAACTAAGCAAAGATTTTGTCATGATCTGAGTGAAAAAAGGCCCATGGTTCACGTATTGGCATAGATTTGCAGCACTATTTGCCCCTAAAAATCTGGTGTGATAGCTGTTATTAAGTTCATGTTGGTTAGTGGTATTTACTAACCAAATTTTATCAAAGACAAGTATGGCTGTAGAAAACTTTCTGCTATGGGCTTCTATTTAATACCTTAACACTTATCTGCTACATACAATGATGCAGTAATGCAAATGATCTGTGATTGGATCATATATTCATATTGGTGTTATAAGAAGGTGCCAGATATGCAAGTACCCGAAGACATTAAATATTGATATATGTTACTACATGGTCAGAGTTATTGTTGATTTGACTCATCATGAGTTATATTCTCTTTCTTTTCTGATGTATAGTATGTGGTATGGAGGAGAGCGCCCTCGCTGGCTTGGCCCACTTTCATATGACTATCCTACATATCTAACTGGTGAACTACCTGGGGATTACGGCTTTGATGTTGCAGGTCTGAGCAAGGATCCAGTGGCTTTTCAGAAATATTTTAAGTACGTTATGAATTTTTTTTTTTTTTTTTATTGCTGCCTCTAATGCCTATTTAGTATGATTGCACTATGATTCCCTCTGAACTATTGGTATTTGGATTCAAAATGTCAAAGTTTACCTGCTGTTCCCTTTTAATTTTAATATGGATACAAAATGTCAAAAATTTGTACATTGGGATTCAGATTATGTGGTACTTACTGAAAAAAAGAATAGGAGGTGGTGAGTCTGTGTAGTCAGAACTCAGAAGAAGACTTTGCTAACCATGTATTGTGAAGATTAGCTACCCAACTATTTGACTGTCCTGATCAGGCATTAAATATTATGTTATGAATATGATACTGTGTAATTGTTTTCTCGATACTCTTGTGCTTCATATGCTGGTAAACTCTGTGAAGATACAAGGATTATTTATTCCAATGTGGTTTGCTTTGCTTACTATGACTGTAAGTCAAATATGGCTTCCATTAAGTTGAGAATGTCTACTACAACTTGCATAGTATACAAAGTTTGTCATCTTAGTTTTAAGGCAAATGATTTGTTTAATCTCTATGCAGCTTTGAGATACTGCATGCACGTTGGGCTATGCTTGCATCGCTTGGTGCTCTGGTTCCAGAAGTATTAGACATATTAGGAGCCTTTCACTTTGTTGAGCCTGTCTGGTGGCGAGTTGGCTATTCAAAGCTCAAGGTAATCTTTGCCTTAGTGTATATACCATCCTCCTATACCATCCTCCTTAGATATGTTCCTGTTCCTTTTCCCTCATTTTTTCCCTCATTCATTAGGAATATATGTTTCTTCGTACTAGGAATATATGCACATGCTACAACTTATCTACACTAGTTTGCACATTCTTTTTCCAACTATTGCTTAAAGAGATAGATACACTTTGACTGGGTTCACATTTAATTATGTCTAAAGAGATGATAATGAGCATCTTAATCTAAGTGACTATTGCTCATGATAATTGAGATTATGGATATTTTTCACCCATATACTCTAGGTCATGACCTGATTGCCAGAAGATCATTCGCTTGAGATCAAGACTATGGATATTTTTCACCCATATACTGAGGTCAGTACGTGGGGCATTTTCCAGAAGATTCATACCGGTTGCTTAAAGAGATCAAGACTAGTCTTATGGGTTCACAATCACATCCCAATTTATGGCTAATGAGCATCTCTTTGATGACCTGATTGTTCGTTTGCTTGAGATTATGGATATTTTTCAGCCATATACTGAGATCAGTTGGGGTGTCTTCCAAGAGGGGTTGTTGTGGTTTTCATGTTTTGTGAAGCAATTTTTTTTGGTTCCTGATATATGGTTGGTTATTAATGCCCAGATATAATAAATAAGTTATCAGTGTGTTAGTTTCTGTTATTTCTTAACCGGATAGTTAATCAAGTTAGTGCTCTGATAGTAATATATAGGTTATCAATAGTTGAAATTTCTAACTTTACAGTTCACACAATGTTTTATGACTTGTGACAGCTGTTTGTATGAACTTTTTTGGGGAAATTTGAAGTTTATTAACAGATAGGATGGCTAGGATCATGCAACATGTCTGTGTGTTGTCTGAGGTAATATCTCGGTAGGTACCATATATTATGTATAGCTTGATGTAAGTACTGTTAAGGTGTACAGCACATGATGGGGATAACAGATGATTGTCTAGCCAGGAACCAAATCTTGGACAAGGCTCTAGTATAACACATGTTTGACGAGGAAACAGATTTTGGACAATATTATTTGCCAGAACCAGCTTGGACTAAATTTGTAAGCCAAGAACTTATTTGACTGTCCTAATTTTAACCCAACATTGATGTCATGAAAAATTGAGAACTAAAAGACATTAAGATGAAGAATTAGAAAATTGGATTTGCCATATTATTAACAAAGATTTCCTTTGTAAGTCATGTTATTAAAGCTAAACTATCAGATTTGGACTACTCAATCCTACCAAAACCTTAAGAAAAATATGGCACTGAAGCTAGAATATCAAATATTTGAACTTTGATGCAGTATGGGGTTGTTGGGCTCTTGCCATGTTCTATGTGATCTAAGAGCATTCTCATCAACCTCCTCTTTTTTTTTGCCATTTGGGTTCTAAAAAACTCACTTTTTCTAGTTTAGCTAAAGAATAACTACACCAGACTCCCTATTCTAACTTTACTATTCCATTTTTTAATATATTTTTATTATTTATTTTTTTCACAACTCCAAAATACCTTCTTTTCTCAATTTTTCCTCTCTCCCTCTGTTCCCGTTCCCCTCTCTTTCTTTTTTTTTTTTTCTTTTTTCTTTTTTTTCCCCACAAGTTTTTTTTCTTTCTTTTTTTTTTTTTTTTTTTTTTTCCCCACCACCCACGTTACCCCCTCCCTTTTCTCTCATTTCCTCCCCAGTTCCTCCCCCCACCCTCATTTTCTTTCTTTTTTCCTTTTCAGTTCATCCCGTCCCTCATTTTCTTTCTTTTTTCCTTTTCAGTTCGTCCCCTCCCTCATTTTCTTTCTTTCTTTCTTTCTCTCATTTTCTTTTTTCTCAGCGGCTTTTTTTTTTTTTTTTTTGAGCCTCCATCTTTACTGCCACTCACCATCATCAAACAGTTTTGAGCCTCCATTTTTTTTTCTTTTTTCTTATCAGTTTTGGAAGAGCTTTCTAATTTCGCTTTTTTAAGCCTTTGATATATTTTTTTGGTTTGTGGGTTTTTGTTTGGGGTATTGAAGATTTAGATTTGTGTTTTTGTTTTTGTTGTTGTTGTTGTTTCCGTTATTCTTGGCGCGGGAGACAGCTTGCAAGAGAGAGAAAAAAAAGCGTTTTTTATTCCGATAAGGATGTACAGTAGCTCCTTGAATTGGGCGAGCTACTGTTCATCAGCTTCGGAATTTCTCCCGAATGAGGAGGCTGATGCTATGTGTTTTGCGGAGCTTTTCGTTATATTTTTGAGTTTTCAGCCAAATAGGGAGGCTGATGAGAATGCTCTAATGGTTCTTTTTGAGAGTTGCAAGTTTACAAGTTATAACACGAAGCTCTCCTTTGGGAAACTTGAAGAGCTCTTCAATGGAAACTAGAGACATTAGTGTTATTTGTGGAATTATTTGGAAATACATTGGATGCATTTCGAGATTTTTAATTTCATGATGTGTAGAATTGAGAAATATTTTTGGAAATCAACCTTCTTAATAAATGACACTTTTACACCGCTCTTTCTCCAAATTAGGAAATATGTAGATGACTAAAATGTCTGGATTTTAAAATTAAAAATGTGATTGAAAAATGATTTTCCATCCTAATTCCTACCAATTTTTTATAAGTTCTTTCTGAGAATTATTCAGCAAAAAAAGAAGTTTCTCTGAGAACTAGCCAGATGGTAGTTGATGAATTCAACCACTTAAGCAGGTCTACTTTGTTTTTTTTGTTTTTTTAAATAAAAAAAGTAATAAATTACATTAAGAAAAGCGCAAATAGTCTACTTGGTTAATTGAGATCTGTTGGGTAAGTTTTAAGCTTTCTTGCTTGAGCTAAATTTTGGACTTCACTTGGATATTTTCTCATCTAGTTGTGTTATTAATCTTTCTGAGCTCTCTCACACAATAGTCATAAGTTGATCTACACTTCTTTGATTATTATTTTAAGAAGAGCACTGTTACTGATTTCTTTTCTTCACTTCTCCAATTTCACCAGGGAGATACTCTCGACTACCTTGGCATCCCAGGACTCCACTTAGCTGGAGGCCAAGGAGTGATTGTCATTGCTATTTGCCAAGCACTCCTGATGGTAACAACTGTATTTAGCATTCTTTTCTTTCTGTCATATCATAAGACTATCACTAATCTTATCCTTTCATTATCATGCATTCTACTTTGTGCCCACGTAAGGAGTGCAATTAGCCATTTTAGAGTTTTATCTTGGTGAAATTTTGGTTCATGATGGGGCTTCCTCCAAAGCCTCAGGCTGCTTGTTTATAGCCTTATTCTTCATTAATTTCTATGCAAGTTTCTGATATTTTTCATAAATAGGTTGGACCAGAATATGCAAGATTTTGTGGGATAGAGGCGTTGGAGCCTCTTGGCATTTACTTGCCAGGTGATATAAATTATCCAGGAGGAGCACTTTTTGATCCCTTAAACCTCTCCCGTGATCCTGTAGCTTTTGAGGAGCTGAAGGTGAAAGAAATAAAAAATGGGCGCTTAGCGATGGTTGCTTGGTTAGGCTTTTACACACAAGCAGCTTTGACTGGTAAGGGTCCTGTACAAAACCTTCTTGAGCACATCTCAGATCCCTTCCATAATAACCTGCTTACCATGCTCAAATCCATGTAAAAACCTTTTGGATTCTAAATGCTCAAGTTCCAGGGTCATGTAAATTAAACAGTTAATTTTTCTCAATTAATTCACAAAACTATATTGTAAAAACATTCTAATCTTTGGTTCCATCCAAGTTCGTCAAAGTAGTACTATTTCTATTGCTTATGTAATGTTACTTGGAGGTGGCTCAAGGCGTAGGCCCATAAAATAAGGTTCCATTTTGAGTGAATAATTAGTTGTGCGGGACAAAAAAACAAAGGTGTGTTATATGCTCTTTTCCTTATTCTCAAAAAGACCCTCAAAATTGTGAGTCAATAGAAATTCATTCCAATCGAAAGCCTTAATTGTTTAAATAAAAAATATTTGTGAATGCAAAATCATCATTGACGACCAATTTCTCTTAACAAATAAGAGCCAACTTCAACATTCTGTATACATATAGGATCATGTTCAAATTACAAAAAAATGTTTGTTTATGATCGTTTTTGTGGGCCTAGAACCCAATCAACACAAGAGTTTTTCAAGCCCAGTTCATGGCAAACTACTCATAGCAAAGTTAGTAATCACAAAATGAGCCCATGAGCTCATGGATCATTGGCCCAAAATAGTGGGTTTCTGAGTCCAAGAAATCACAAAGACCTGTGAGCCATGGGCTCACGGCTATAAAAGTTACTAATCCAAATTAACAGGACTATTAGCCTATCGGGCCACTGACACAACTAAGCCCAAAAAGATCCATAAGCCTATGGCCAAAACTATTAACCCAAAGAAACTAGGACCTAGAACCGAGACTATTAATCAAAGACCTTGAA
The DNA here is from genome assembly GCA_907173295.1 of Fagus sylvatica. Taxonomy (NCBI): domain Eukaryota; kingdom Viridiplantae; phylum Streptophyta; class Magnoliopsida; order Fagales; family Fagaceae; genus Fagus; species Fagus sylvatica. The sequence continues at coordinate 27,608,106 of OU015764.1, forward strand.
CCCCCAAAATAATAAACACTGATTAGCAAACACCTCATTTTACCACTTATATTTCATACATAGGAACTCCACAAACCAAAATCCCTAAAAGCAAGTCCCGACCAAATCAGTGCATCTCTAGGGTTCTCAGTCATGGGCATCCAATTGACACAAAAATGCATTAATACGAGTCGTTAGGTTAACATGATTATGTGTTAGGTTTTCCATTACCTAATTTTTATATGTATATCTATCAAAAACCATGTGCATTATTTACTATTAACTGCAGCATGGTGTACCAAGTATAGGCTCAGTTCGTCAAAGACTTTGAAAACTCTCTTAGACATATATTGTAAAAATTATCATAAATTATCACGAATTGGGCTTGGGAAACTCTTGTGTTGATTGGGTTCTAGGCCCACAAAAATTATCATAAATTGTAACTTCACTATGTCTTATGCGATATTACATCACTCCATAACTTTTGAAAGAGTATTTTTGACGAATTAACAATTGAATTACATTATCTCCTTACATACTTGCCAAATATCATGAGAATTAGAGATAAAAACTATGACACCATAAATGTTTAACTTTAAAATTATACGCAAAACATGAGTTTGTGGACCAAATAGTAAATAACTTTCGATTAACATGAAATTTGGTGCATATTAAAAAAACGAAATTATATATCCAACGGTCAAATTTTCAAATACTAATCCTATAAAAAGTTATGCACTTGTAATATCATAATTTTTTTTTTTTTTTAATAATCTCGTGTATTATCATAAATAGTTACAGTGGCAAAACTATTTATATAAAATCGTACATTGCGGTGCATTGTATAAAGTAGTGAAACTATATAATATTATTTTAATCATGATCATCAAAACATTCACAAATAAAATTAATATTATTATTATATTTTTTTTTGTCCAAATCATATCAGATCATACACTATATAATAAAATATGTCCTCCTACATGTTGTGATTGTGTCAAGCATGTACCACTTTATTTTATATATATATATATTACACTTATTTAATTAAATTTTTTTTAAAAAAAAAAAAAAAACCAAAATAATTATGATTTATTTTTTCATGTCAATCTAATTAACCAACATAAATTCATAAAAGATATAAACATTTAAAAAAAATACAAAGATCAGAAAATCTGTACATAATTAAACAATTAAAAATTCGCAAAATCTCATATGTAATTTAACAAACAAAAAAAAAGTTAATAAAATTTCATAAAAGTGGGCATATTTCTTCAAAAAAAAAAAAAAATTCTAAGTAAGCCATAAAAACAATTTTGATCCGCAATGCATATTTTGCCCAAAATGTCGAAATTTCGCCGGAATGACCGATACAGGTTGGTACTTGGTACTAATTGAATTTTTATTTATTTTTTTAATAAGGGATTAGTGCACCGAAACGAAATATTATAATTTAAAACATTAGAATAAATCTGAGGAATTTATTTATTTATTACATAAAGAATTCCACTTTCAACTAAAAAAAGCTAAGGGTATGTTTGGTCAGTGTTTTTTGTTTTGTGTTTTTCAAACTTGTATTTAGGTGTTGTGAAAAATTGTTCTCAAGAACAGTATTTGAGTAGTTTTGAGAACTAAAAATTTGTTTGTCATGTATTTTCCACATAGTTTATAGTTTTGTTTTTATTAATTATTATTATTGTTTTTGTTTGCAATAAAGAAACAGTAATCATAGGCACCCATCACCATCGGAATCGACCAAAACCCCCCACCACCATTGAGAGCCACCTCACAAACCCACCGAGAGCTAGGGTTGTAATCGGTGAGGTGCGGTGCGGTGCGATTTTCTCCGGATTTATGCACCTACACCTGCACCTATGAAGATCGGTTTTGGCGCGGTGTAGGTGCGGTCTTGCGGTTTAAGCTGGACTCATTTGGGTCAGATTGGGCCAGTCCAAATGTCAATTTAAATCTAAAAAATCCACCTTTACAACAACTCAAAAATTTGGCTAACTATAGCATACAAATATAAATCATAGTTTTCAATCTCAACCTGAATTTTTAAGAAAAAAAAAAATTATAACATACATATCTCATAAAATGAATCATAATTTTAAATCTTGAATCATAATTTTAAATCTCAACCTGCACATATATATTATCTTATACAAATATAACTCAATCTCAACTTTCACATACCATTAGCATACAAATATAACGTAATATCACCTGCATATAGCATTAGCATATAAGTATAACATAGTCTAGGGGTGTAATCGGAGAGGTGCGGTGCGGTTTTCTCCGGAGTGCGGTTTTCCTATTACACACACCTGCACCTACACCTTATAGTGCAGTTTTCCTATTACACGCACCTGCACCTGCACCTATTAAGATCGGTTGCGGTTTGGTATAGTGTGGTTCGGTACGGTTCTTGCGGTTTTGTCGGTTGTGTCGGTGAAGCTTATACCCCTAGGCGAGGGCCACCCCGTAACTCACCCCCACCTGATAACGCAAACCCCCACCGGAATCTACCAAAAATCCACTCCACAACCCACCCCAATCTACTGCATAAAACGCACAAGCAAACTCAAAATCAACCAAACCCATCAAATTCGACCAACCAACAACACCTAAACCCATCATCGGTAACACCAAAGCCTAGAACTGACAACAATCAAACCCATCACGACAGATCTAACAAATCGAGAAAAAAAAAATCGAAAAAAATTGGATAGGTCACCTCTCCACAGCCTCGCCTCGCCACACCTTGCATTACCACATTGAGCCGTGCTTCATCGGCTATTCGAGCTCATGCTTGTGCTTCGTATGCGACTCGTGTGGGTTATGTCAGTGATTGGTCAAAAGAAAGAGAGATGAAATGAGTAACTGAATAAATAAACGATTATTAATAAATTTATTATTATATTCAATAATAATGTTAAGAACAAATATTAGTAAATAAAAACACCAATTTGTTGATCTCAAATAATTTGATTTGAATATCAATAGTACAGTAATTAGATTTGAGATCAAAAATAGAAACAACGACCAAACAAAAAAAAAATAGTGATGGGACCCGCACTTTATGGATTCAAATACAGAAAACTGTATTTGAATTCATGCACCACTAATTGTGGATTAAAACTGTGATTGATCTCATCTCATAGGCTATCGACCAGAACCTTCCCAATTATTATGACAAGGCAACGAAGCAGAAGATAAAAGAGACTGGATACTACAGAAACAACATAATGATACAATCATCTCACAACAACTAATTGTGCAATCTAAAACATCATTGTCCAGTTGTAGTAATTAAACATATACACAATACCAACAACAATAACAACAACAAAAGGACTTAAGACTTAGGAGAATTCATAACACTAGTAGAATCCCCTTACAAGATCATATATATATATATGACATTTGAAATAGTCAGTCATCATAGAGTCTGCACTCGTCGGTCTCAGGATTGTCCTCGCAAAACGACTCCAGAGGATCATATTTCTCCAACTTCAGCCTCAGATCTGCTTTAGCTTGGCTAATCTCTTCCACCTCGTCCCACGCAACTTTACACTCGTCCGAAGTCTCGTCTCCTTCGCACACCTCCTTAGCTTCTACCACCTTCTTCTCGATCATCTCCGTTAACTGCTTCTCTCTCCTCTGCGTCCCTTTGAATTTCACCACTGCCATCGCTTTCACCGACAAACCCTTCTCTTTCTCACCCATCCGTACTCCTACAGGAACCGATACCTTCGAAAACAAACCGTCCGATCTCAACGAAGACAGGGTCGAGATCGAGCGAGAACAATTAACGAACCCAGTTCCTGCTAAACACGCCATCTTCAACTGTCTCTGTCTCTGATCTCTCTCGTTTTCTTCGTTCTTTGTTTTGTTTTTGTTTTCTTTCTTTGTCTTTGATTTTATTTTTCTTTCTATGTCTAACTAACCAGGGTTACTGGCTCAACCACCGTGAGTTACCTTCTGTTCCGTATTAGTCCTTGTCCTTCAATTTAAAGTCACATGTCCATTTCAGTTAATTGATTTACGTAAATACCCTCAGTAGTGATATTTGATTGGACATGATCTTTGTATCAATTGGGGTTTAGTGGAATATGGTGTGGACTCTGGTCCACCACTATTTATGATTCACACTTTGAATAACCGTTTTCAGTACTTTTCTTAGGATCTAGAGTTTTCCTTTAGTGTGCGGTGTGGATTGCGATATCAGAAACTTTGTATGGTCTTGATTTGTGTTCTCAGGATTGCACCTTAGTAGTTGCGAAGTGGAAAGAAAGCACAGTAGTTAAACCCATATTGCTACTTTGTGATGTGAACGTCTTTGTCCAACATTATCCGGAAATCCTACTCAACAACCTACTTCGGACTGTTCGGATAAGTTAACCTGCCATTACATGCTTTGTTCGTTTTCTTTACAAAAATTAAATAAAACTTTATTTTATAATTTTTTTTTTAAAAGTAAGAAATTAAATCCTATGACTTTAAAAATACAAAATTAAATCATGAGATTTTAAAAAATAACAAATTAAACTAATTTGTTCTTAAAGTTTAATTTCTCATTTTCTTTGCCACTTTGAGGGGTAATTTTTATTAATTTATCATGCGCCAAAGAATTGAGATATCCGTGTAATAGTTTAGATGGTTGAGATTAAAAGTTGTTTTAACGAAGCATATTCTTAGCAAGTGGTCATCCAAGGAGAAATGTTGTAAATATCTTGGTCAACAATTTCGGCAAGAGGGAATCTTCGACTTGACACCTGTGACAAACCATTTCAGCAAGAAGGAAATATTGTAAATTATTATCGACGAGACCCATATGCTTTCTAATAATTCACGAACCCATTTGTTAAAGTTTCTGAATGCATCTGTGAATTATTAGAAAACATATGGGTCCCGTCGATAATAATTTACAATACTCCTTCTTGCTGAAATGGTTTGTCACAGGTGTCAAGACGAAGATTCCCTCTTGCCGAAATTGTTGACTAAGATATTTACAACACTTCCTCTTGGATGACCACTTGCTAAGAATATGCATCGTTAAAACCTTGCCAAAGAAAAACTCAATGGGATAAAAACCAGTGGCGAAGGAAAAAGAGTACAGTATTCTTGTGAACTTTTAAGTGCATTTGGATTGCCTCATTAAAACCTTACAAAGGAAAAAAAACTTTAGTGAAGGAAAAAGAGTACAATCAGCACATATCTTTCAGAGTATTTACTCCCCCTCATGAGTACATGGATCTTTAATTATAAATAAAAAAATCCTTATGTCGACACGTGCCAATATTATGAACAATTTTCTGGAACGTCTGAGTTGTTTAAGTTGTCACTTGATCATATCTGCTTAGCATCAATATTACCACTCTTCTGGAGCTTATGTATATAAAAGAATTTTTGGTGAGATGTGTTTGCTTCATAAATTGTTACATCTTTGTTCACTTGATAAATCTTCATGTAATAGCAGTGTTGTCACTAGTGAATAGTATTCTGTTTCTGATCGTCATTGGTATGGATCAGAAAGATATCATGCGTCTGTATTTCCCATTAACTGTGGATTTGATTTATAAGTTTAAGTGCAATTTGCAAAATATATCAGAGTATCAATTGCACTAATATATGGTACTTCAAGACCAAGAATTTCTTCATCATTTTCTTGAGGGCGAAAATGGTCCTTCTTAACATCAAGTGACCAATCAACTATTGGAGTATTCAAAAGATAAGTTTTACTCATATGAAAGTGCTTCAGGACTTCCTCTATGTATATTGACTGGTGAACAAAAATTCCATTTGGAAAATGTTCAACTTGCAAGTCAAGACAAAATTATATTTTACCGAGATCTTTCATCTCAAATTCATTCTTTATATAATTTGCGGTTTTTGTGAACTCTTCAGGAGTTTCCACAATATATACCGCAACAGTAGCAAATTGGGATTCTCATTCTTTAATGCATGGACTAGTATGGATTCTTCTTAAATCCTTCTTTAAAAAAATATTTGCTAAGACAATTGTATCACATGCACCCAGATTGCTTTAAACCATATCAGAATTTTTGTTACTTAGTATAGTATATCCTTCAGGGATATATTATATGTTTCAGGCATTTCACATCCTTTAGGGATTTTAAATTGTATGCTTCATGTATTCCATATCCTTTGAGGATCTTTAAATTATATGCTTCAAGAATCTTTGTTACTTTGTAAGGAAATATCCTTTAGAGATTATATGCTTCAGGCATTTAAAATCCTTTAGGAATGTTCAATAATTCATATAAATATGCGCATATCCAATCTATCAAGTTAATTAAAATTTTGAATGAAATTATATCCATTACAGGAGAATATATTTCTTTATAATTATACTAGATTTTTGCAAGAAATATTATTACATAAGTCGTACTTTGTACTTCATAGTACAAATACCCACATGTATTTAAACAGGCATTACACTTGTATGGACTACAGGTCCAAATATTTCATATTTTACTCATGAGTTTAGCTCTATTTGAATTCTACATTGGCCAATCATTTCTACAATGACATTTTTCGACGATTTGAGGGTTCAAATTCACCATCATTACTTCCAGTAATATTAAGAGCAAATATATTGTTGACAACAAATTTATTTCTATCCTATATATCTCCTATTTAAATAATATATCAAGATATCTAAATTTCATATACCATTTTTCTCTTCAGGAGATTCCACTTCAAGGGATAACTCTTCAGAAGTTTCTTCTTCTGGAGATTTATTTTCAGGAGATATTGTGCACATTTTTTTGATAGAGTAATTACCTTATTGCCTGTTTCATGAGTATAGCCTCTTCATGAGCCGCGACTTGCTTTTCTTATGTTTTTCTCTTTTGAGAAATCTTATCTTTAGCACTGACAAATCTTTCACGCTCCAAGCGTGTCTTAGATACACTTACTGCTATATCAATTAATTTACCTTTAGGAAATTCAATCCCTACTGGGGTATTAGCAGCTAGAAAATAGGATTTCAAATTTTCTTATTGTTAATGAACACATGTAATAATACCTTACAAACAAATAATTCTTTGAACTTACAGTTCATATTGATTTGTGTAAGGATCAAGATAAGATAGTTTTGTCATGCTTCTAGCAACGAGTTTTCTCCCCTTAATGGTGGGGAGACTATTTCAAAATTATCATGATTGTATATAATGAAATTCATATCAAAATATAATCAACCAAATATTATCAATTCAAAACATGTAAACACATAATCAAGATACAATCATTACTATTATTACAACAAGGAAATTAGATCAATTTGAGATATAATGTTCCTTGCCGTGTTCCTAAAGTGTAAATTGATTAAGCAATCAAGAAAGGATATGGGTGGACACCCATATACAAGTAACTCTCTCTCTTCTGTCATATAAAGTCGGAGGAGTATTAAGAGTGTATGCCAGAAATCTTTCCACTGACTTGGAGGATGAGAAAGATACTTCACCTAAGAAGCATGATCAAAGATAATCTTGCTTCGTAGGAATTTGATAAAAAATAATCTTGCTTCTGTCTGAGAACATTAAATTGCTGATTTTATGAATCAATTTATGATGCTGCATCTTTTTAGAGTATAATCAAAAGAATTAATGAGAGAGTAAGATCTGAGAGGTGCGATATGCAATGGAGAAGAGAAGCGAATTTATAGGATAGACAAGCGGGTGAATGAACGGTTCAAAAGGCGCTACATGTCTGGCTTATCCAATCACACACGCCAGAGACACCGATGATGCAGGACGTTTGAAAAATGATAGCTGCTTTTTCAAAAAGAAGATCTTGTCGACGCATCGAGTCCTGAGTCAGTTACTTTTCCATATACATTAAATCTCGAATTTCAACAAACGTTGAAATTGAGGAAAAGGTATCTCGGGAGTCGGATGACAGGTAATTGCACAGACTGTTTTCGTTTCATTTAAAAATCTGAAGTTTATTTATCACTCTCTGGTTTTCGATGAACTTCATTCATCATTTTCAAAATTTTATCTTAATCTCTCATTAGATTTTCTAGGATGGCTTTTTCTTCTTCTCAAAACAACCATGATGCAATTAATTTAAATGCTTGTGCCTAGCGCAGTGCCAGAGGTCTGGCATCCATACTTCCTATCCATGAACGGCCCTGTCACGGTAACTGATTCTGTGATGCTAAGTGGTACAACTGCAACTGCAGTAGCTGCGGGTCTCCTCACTCTATAGGATGGAAGAGTATTGGTTGGAAGGATAGATCCTCAAACCATTAATGACTCAATGGCACTCACTATTCAGTGTGTTGCTTCTGTTTCTAACATGGGAGGACGTCTGCATGTTAGAAATTATGAAGTTCGAGCGCTGCGCTCCCAAGTTACCATTCTACAACGGTTGCTCAAAGACAACAAGAAGAAAGTAGGAGAGCTTAAAGAGGAAAATAAAGGACTAAAGAAACTCGTAGGATTCTTATGCTAATGATTTAGTAGCACGGTCCACAGAAACAGAGTAAGACCACAGCCGAGCTTCAAAAGCAGTACAAGAGAGGCTACTGGTTGAGGTGAAAGAATTGGCTTATCGCCCAATTCCTTAAAAAAAATGTAATGGCCTCTTTTTCTAATAAAATCATATTTGTTAATGATGAGCGTATTTCACATTTCATACATGAACATATACAAATACATACATATAATTGGGCATACAATTTAGTGTTCAAAATTAAATGGATAAACATAAAATCTTTCCCAAGAGAATTAATTTAATCGGATTACTTTACACATATCGAATTCTCTATGAATTGTATAGGAATGATCCTCTTGGAGAAGTTTCATGAGTATGTCAGCCCATTGATTTACTTAACAAACTCAAGTACAACATGCCCATCTTTTACACATGATTTTTAAGAAGATGTTATTAAATCTCAATATATGCAATTTAATGAGATTCTTTAAACATAACAAAATGTAATAATATGATTAAGAAGAATATGTTAACTGGTATGGATATTCAACTAACAATCAAATTATTAATTATCCATTTGTATCCTAGAAGAAATCAAATGAGTGACATCCATTTTATTTAGGATATCAAAATAACTCATGTGATTTTCTGGATCAACAAAATTTATTGTTAATAATTTCACTTCAGGTGGTAAGGTGTAATATCCATTTTGAGAGAATATTTGAGTACATCCTTCATGATTTTGTTCATATCACTTCTGTGTCCACGACCCTTTAATTATCAAATGAGGTTTCATTTACTTCAGGAAATGATATATAATTGGTTGGATAGAAGGCAATATTAGTTCAAAGTTCTTCTTGAACTTACGTTCTTGATATTGCTACTTCAGGAGCACTTTTGAGACATGATATACAATTTTCCTTTTTCCAACATGTCTTATTCAGAGATTTTCCCTCACATAATTTTAATTGTGAGCTGATTTAGAAAGTGCAGAATTTTATCACTTACACCTTTTAAAATTTTGAATTTTATTCACTTACTTTTATCAACTTTTTAAATTTTTGCAACTTCAGGTGCATCAAGTGTAAAGTTGTATTCACTTGCACTTTTATAATTTTGCAACTTCAAGTGCATTCATTTAAAATTAGTTCTTGTAAAGTACAACTTCTGGTACATCCATATCTATAAGGAGTTCTTGTAAGGTGCACCAGATTCATATCTATAAGGAGTTCTTTTAAGGTGCAGCTTCTGGTGCATCCATACCTCTTTCTTAAATCATTTCATAAAATTAGGAGATCCCTTATTATAAGGTACTCAGTCCTTTTAATCCATCATATAGATGAAAAAATCATTACTTTTACACGATCTTGCTGGGATGCATGGTTGTCATCTTAATAAGTTTAAGATAAAGATACGTGTCACAAATAATTAACAGATATGTATACAAAATTAATAAACATATCTCACATAAGTATAATAGGATTGCATAATTTATAATTGATCATATTTGATAATATCATTAGATATAATATCTTTACTTATAAAACCCATAGGATTTCATAATCCATAAAATTTATAAACTATAGATCAATATAATAACATGTAAGTAAGATAATAAAATTATCAATTCTTAAGAATAAAACTTACAGTAGGTTGGAGACAAAGTGAGAACAACTCCTTTCTTAAGATTTGGTTAGAGTTTCGTGCTGATAACGTGTTGCGAAATAAAAGAGATATCAAGAGAAATTAACTTAAAGATGAGAAAATATTATTAGTACTTTCTTTTCATTAAGTGGTCATCCACAAAATAGACTTCTCTCTTATAATAATTGAATTTTAGTTTCTCTACCGCTTGCCAATCTCTCTACAACTTATGTGTCGATCTTCGTTTTTCTGAAGCCATATTTATAGGCGAGATATTCACGGACGAAATAGTTCATAAACTTTAACAAAGTTTCTGAATGCATTTGTGAATTATTAGAAAATATATAGGTCCCGTCGATAATAATTTACAATACTCCTTCTTGCTGAAATGGTTTGTCACGGGTGTCAAGATGAAGATTCCCTTTTGGCGAAATTGTTGACCAAGATATTTACAATAGAAATTAAATACTATAACTTTAAAAATACAAAATTAAATCATGAGATTTAAGAAAAATAACAAATTAAACTAAGTTGTTCAAAACAAAAAATGTTTTTTAGCATATATATATATATATATATATATATATATATATTTATTTAGACGGTTGATATGAAATATTGAAAACAAAAACTTTTAATCTTTATCATCCAAAACCATAGCGACATGCCCACATTGCAATTGTTAAAAACGACAATCAACTCAAGGAATCTCTGCGTGAGAACCGAAGGTTCATTTCTTTCAACCTGGTTTAGTTTTCTTTGCTAAATTCTTTAATCAAAGTTTGTGATTAATTTCTTAATGCTGGGTTTTAGGAGGTTGATTGAAGCAATCGAAGAGTATAAAGGAGATGATCCTCTACAGCCATGGCTCGAGTGAGCACTCTCAACTCTGCCTCTTAACTTTTCCTCTGAAAAAATAAGACTGAGACTTAGGGTTGTGAAATTAGAACTTAGAAGAAGATCTTATATAAGCTAGCTCTGTTTTTTAAACACGTTTTTTCCCATATTGATTCCTGCATGATACTGGTTCTTTTCATTTACAATTTACATTTACCCATGTCTTTTTGCTCTTGAATTTGTGGATTTTTACTGCTAGAAATGTTATGTACTCGTTTCTTTTGCGTAACGAATTTAGTCCAGCAACACGAGCATTTCAAATGTTGTCACACATGCTCAAACTGATTCATATTCTGAGCGAAATTTGATGTTTTTTTTTGGGGGTGTTATTTTGGAAGGTGTATTAAGTGGGTTCAGGAGTCATTTCCAATGGGTGGAGACTACTCTGGGCTGGTTGTGATTTATGAACAATGCGTGCGGACTTTTTGGCATTCGGACCGCTATAAGGATGATTTACGCTACCTGAAACTGAAAGTGTGGTTGGAATATGTGGGTTCTTTTTCTAATCTTGTTTTAATTGTTCCCTTTTAATATATAGCATGTGTCAATGCTACTGTTTCCTATTTGGATTGATATTTGAAAATGAAATGCTATTGCAGGCTGAAAATTGTGGTGATGCGGAAATCATATTCAGTTTTTTAGAAGCAAATGAAATTGGGAAGTCTCATGCTGTGTACTATATATCATATGCTTTGCACTTGGAATCCAAGAATAAGATGAAACTTGCCAATGAATTTTATAATCTTGGGATATCTAGGTAAGATTTGCTGTAATATTTTATTAAATATATGGCTTGGTTTTTGTTGCAATCAATCAGTTAATGTAACTTGAAAATGGTGGTCAAAGAAAGCTAAACATAATGGTTACAAATATATGGAAATTTGTAATTTATGTTAAATATAAAGAGGGATATGAAAAACAAGAAAAAACATAAGCTTTGGTTGATAAGAACTCTTTGATTCTTGAATGAATCAAAAGATTGTGCACATTGAGAACTTTTAAGTTGCTTTCTTTTCAGAGTTTGTTTTTATGATTTACATTGTTTGTAATGTTGTTTGCTTGGTGTTTGAGATTTTATGATATTGGTGCATCTGTGATTAATGGTTAGTTTGTTGTTAAGTTTCTAGTTGTTATTTGGTTTAGACTTTATGGTCTGGTGTGGTCTTCATAAAGAGTCAAAACAATGTTTACATTATTGGGAGTGTGGTTTGTAATACTGCCTGCATCCTGCTAGAAGCTCTAATCTTGAGAAAAAAATGTGCTCTCTCTCTCTTATTTTTGTTTTAGTACATCGTTTTCTTTTTGGGTTTGTGTTTTAGATGCATCACATTTGGTAATGCAATTCTTGGAGATTGTGCTACATATGTTCTAACCTATAACACAAATGGAATCTGTGGTATGTGCATACTGGGTAAGCTTATAAATTTTTTTATAAGTTATTTACATGTGTTCTAACCATAGAATTCTAATTTTGCAATTTCCGTGTTTGACTTTTAAATCAGATTTATTCTATTTTTTTTCTTCATGCATTTAAGAATTACATCTCTGATTAATTTTTTTGTTGAATAGGAATGCTCAACCAGTCAAAAAATTCTGCATTCTAAAACTCTCCCTAATGTTCCAGGAATGCTGACTACTAAGAACACTGATCTCGTCAGGAAAAATGTGAGGCCAGATAGGTGAGCATATGGGGTTATTTATTTACTCAATTTCCCTAGGCAGAAACCTCAAAATTTGTGAATGAATTTTGCTTTAGTTTGTGGTGAATGGGCATGACTTCTGGTTGTCGAAATGCAATTTTGTCTTAAAGCTTGACACACATATATTAATTAGTTGGCGTTTCACATGTTTTTTCTCATGAAAAGTGCATTAAACCAACCCCCCTTTACTTGGGTTGAAGCCCACCTTCCTGCTTTGAAAGGGGGGAGATTTAACCAATGCAAGTGTCAGGCATAAGTGCTTTAGGCAATCCATCTGTTTGCTTTTCTTTGATATGCAAAGGAGATATAAGTAGCATGTTTGATGCCATTAATATAGCCTAGTCCATTGATGTTTCTTCTTTCCTCTAAGTTGGATCAGATGATGTCATTCAATATGTCAATCAGACATACTAAATATGATTGATGGTACTTCAGCAAGTGTGAACTATACATTTTCCATTCTAAATTTTTTGCTCTGGTTCCAGGGCTCATGCAACTCCACTTGCTATTTATAAAGATTCAAGCATTGTTGATCATCAGCCAGATACGTTAAAGACAGACTTGAATTCTTGGCGCACTCTTGGAGCTCGAGCAGAGAGAAATAAAGAAAATAGTGCAATCCCTACCAAGTGGACAACATACAAGGTTTACCATTTTACCCTTTCCAAATCATACTACATCTAATTAATGATGCCACATTAAACTTTTGCTTCCTTGCATCATTCTGCTATGGCATATAAGTGATCAATTCTGCTTCTTTCAGGTTCCTCAGAGACCTGGGTCTATAACTGGAGGAGCAGCTGCTAGTGCCTGTATTGAGGTGTTTGTCGATGAAGAATGTGAAGAGTGAGTATTATATCAAATTTTATTAAGTAATATGATATTGGTAATATATTCATCTCTTTTTAGTTTTTTTTTTTTTTTTTGTGTCAAAAGAAGAAAAAATGTGAACACAGGATTTGAACCCCCCACAACCTTAAATCCTTTCTGGAAAATTAAGTAATATGATATTGGTAAAATATGCAGGAGTGATGATGTATATTATGTGCTAATGCATGCAGAAATTGGTTATGTTTTCAAGGGGTATTTTTTAAAAGGAAATACTAACAGCAAGGTGCAGCTGTTGTGAGTTTGTTTTGGTAAATTCGAGTGTAGTAATAGTTTATGGTTTTTTAATTTACATGTAATCAAAGTCTCAATGCATTATAGATCTCATTCTCATTCTTGAAATTCTGTTCCGATTGGTTAGTAATTTGTTATTATCATATTCCTTTTTTCAGAATGCATAAGAAGAATGATGAGGGTGTTAATGCTTCGATATTGCAACTTAGGCATGGGGATGGCCGAGACCTTAAAAAGTAAGCAGTATCTACTTGAGAATATATGTTGTCCATTACAGTATGCAGGCTATCTCTTAATTGATGATACTTACCAGCCTTCTACTATTCTTAATTGTGCAGGGAAACAGAGCTACTAAGGGAGAACCCATTACGTAACTTCCCCTCAAACAGCCTTCCTAGATGATTTAATCTTTTGTGGTATTGCTTCTTGCAGTGTTGTATTAGTATGATTTCATGCATGGGTCAGCTTTCATCTCTAAAGCTTGATTCATTTATTTCATTCAAGATCTACTTGAAATTTGGATTGATCAGTTATTTCTCCCCTCTAAACATTGACGAATTGTTAAGCAAGCACACAGCACACTCTTTTTTGCTCCAACCTCTTCTTCTACTAAGAACTTTCAAAAATACAAATATAAGAATTTCAGTTAAGTCACTCACATGTCTGACGTAAAACATTCTTAATAAGAATTCATGGTTTGTCCATGGATCTGTGCTATTGTTAAAAGAACGGAAAGTGGAAATCTAACAAAGACATTAATCTGTCTCTTGAAACAACTCCAAGGACTTTTGTTAGAGATGTGCCATACATTTGAAGATATAGGCCATATAAGAAAACATCAGCTCGGGACAATTAGACAGGCAAAAACTGTAGGATTGGCAGGGTTGCGGGGAGTGTTCTAACTCAGAGAATAATGCAGGCCAACTGATGCATCCCAAATACAATCAGAGCTTTCAAATCAAAAGAAAATAATTGTTTGATTAGAAACAGAGAAGTATTTAATGATGAAGATGTTCACATTCTAGTGAAAGAGAATATGAAGCCAGAAGGGTAATCAGAACCAGATTAGCTTCATAGAGCAGAAGTAGTATGAGGTATGACATTAAAAGATGGAAGGGAAAGAATGCCAGTGCTTTCTGGAAGATGGAGTATGTTGGCAGTTTGGCCAATATAAAGGAGAAAACAGTCTAATTTTATTTTTTTTGGTGAGAAGCTGATACTGGTGATGATAATGTTTGTAGCAAACTCAAATTTATATGGAATGTTTGATCATGGGCTGTTTTATTTATTTAAATAAAAACAACTACTAACTTAAATTGATTGGGCCTTATAACTAGTAACTTTTAGCCAATTACTTTGCCAATTTAATCAATTAATAGCCTTTAGTGGGCTTTCATGAATCATATCCTAAACAATCCATTTTAATAAATTCAATCATTTCGTTAGTATTTGTAGCTCGAAGTACTTACGAAACAATCAAAGTGATCAACTACTTATGCCTGCCTAAACACAAAACAGGAGTGATAATTTCTTCTAAACAATAGCAACAAAAAAAAAAAAAACACAAAACAAAGAAATTATGGAACAGAACTCAATTTGATAAACCCAAAGCTGCCTTATCATACTCAAAAAGTAATGGTACATCAGCGCAGGCCTTCTGAAGTAATGTGACAGAAACTGAGATATGGCTATTATATACATCAGCTCAAAACAATAGCTAGTCCTACACATAACCATCAAAGAATGATGGTAACAAGAAACGAAAGTACCTACCAGTCCTACACCAAGACCTTCAGCAGAGAAATTAAGGAGAAGTGCCTACCAATCCTATACAAAGACCTTCGGCTAAATGTTAAGTGCAAAAAAAAAAAAAAAATTTGAGAAAATATGGATATATCTATTTAAGGAGTCCTAATATCATCAGATGATGATCACTCTTACCGCACAGGTTTCTTGTTCCTTCTGTCTTTTGATAAAAGTGCTCCTCACTCTTACCACACAGTTTTCGTTGCTGTGAAGTTGAAATGAATCAACGCATAGACATCAAAGTACGAACTCTTTTTTCTCTCTCCGCTTTTTTAGCACCTGGGGTTCTCTTTAGTTTCTGCAGTTCTTCCATCACCACTTTCTCAACAGTGTCAATTGAGTTCAAGAGTTTCTTCTGAGGTGTGAGAAACTCTGATTCTCCAGCATTCTGATCAGTGATTCCGAGAAGAATCTTTGGTACTTTACCAACAGCAGGTGTGCAAGGCTTGACACCAACAGCTGTATTTGGGGAGATCATAGAAATATTGTGCTTGAGTTGAGCACCAGATGGTGTTACAGAAGGATCAAGAACCCTTTGGCCCTCAGGAATAGGACTCTCGATTGGTTGGCCTTCGACATCTCCCAAGCGAGCTCTTCTCCTTTCAATTGCCTAATAGAAGGGAAATGCATCCCACTTACAATCAGTTTAAATATATTAGGCAAGTCTGGTTACCTCAAAACCTTCAAAAATTAGGAGTAGAGAAGGCCTCATTCAACCATTGGATTTAGGTGCTCACCGGAAATAGGAAAGAAAGATCAAATACAATGAGTAAGGGTGTAGGGTGTTTCTGAAATTTGGAATGGTAAAGATGTATAACACCCCACATCCTATGCTCAAGTGATTGGCCAAAAGAAGAAATTGGATATCAGAAGAACTTCAAAGTATTAAATAAATAAAGCTTCAATTCAAGGATCACTCTTGAATTAAGTTTTTTTTTTTGGTCACATTTTGTAGTAAGGTTCACTCTTTGATTTCAACTATCCACAACAAAGAAACGATTTCCAACAAAATTTCTCATGGAAATGTATGAATAAATACAAGTGAACAATAATAATATGAATTGGCATGAGCAGAGTATAAATCAAGGAATGAAGTAGATTCAGAAATGATCCACCATCCTGAACCTCAAGAATCATAACATAACAATCTACATTATGTAATATAGTTTTTTTAACATTCCACGTAGATGTGAAACATTGATATTCATGGAAGAACTCTTACAAAAACAGAAAACTGACACTACAACTGTATATCATTTACTCAAATTACATGAACTAGACTACATCAATCAAACAAACTTCAAAAATACCAAATTTTCATTTATGAGAAAGATCAACACAGTCAAAGAACACTACCAATCAAGATTAAAAAACATGAATATTAAAAATAAAAAATAAAAGAAAACCAAGAATAAGAAATTCAGAAAAAACCCAATTATCCATGGTAGAAACAGAAGTTGTTTGTGCCTAATATGGATTCTAATTACTAAATCTTGTGCTTGACTCAAAATGATACTTATTAATACTTGTTGAAAAAGAATTTAATGAAGTAAATGCAATTGAAATCAAGTCCTATTCCTCAATACAATTAATCAAGATTAAAAAAATTACCCTCACAACCGCAGTGATATCTCGAAGAGGGGCTCTCGGGTACCAAGAAGGTAACACGCTGCTCCCGGGCCTGCCCCGAACTGAATTCCGTCGGCCGGTACTTGTACTAGGAGTATTCTCCCGACCGAAATCCGGAGACCCGTAAAGATTCCGTCCACGCATACTTCTTGGAGTTCCCCTTCCACGAGTCAATCGCAAACCCGTTCTTCCACGTGTTGCCGGGGTCGCCACCGTAGCCACCCGCCTGGCCGGTAACGGGGATCCAAACAAGTTCGAACCCATTTCTGGGTCGTCAAGAAGAACTCCAATACCGGCCGATCTGCGGTGAGAAAACACGGCGGCGTAGTCGAGAGGCCTCGACAATCTGTCTCTTAATTCTGGCATCGTTATGCTTCAACTGAAAGAAACAAAAAACAAAACACCGAAAAAGGAGTCAGAATTAGATCAAAAAGAAAGGTAGAGGCTCTGAGAAGAGGAAGAGGATGCATTTCTTTGTTACCTGGAGAAGGGTTGAGGTTTGTTCTTGGTAGCATAGGAATTAGGGTGGAATCTAAAAATGAGAGAGAGCAAGAAGCTCCGAATGAGAGACTCAAAATTGGCAAATTTTCAAAATGGAAAATGGGCGCTATTATACAAAACCAAAACCCTCCCCACCTTCTTTGTTTTTTTTTTTTTAAATAATAAATAAATAAAATCTGAGTTATTCAAATTTCAAATTTGTGTAAAGAGCGGGATAAAATTAAGAAGCCAAAAACAACACGAAAATGGGCTAACGCGGTCCATCTATTTTTCGGCTTTGACCATATTTTTCGCTTTTTGTCTTGGATTCTTTTTACCCCTAATAATACGGGATCCATAATTCCAATTTACATAACAACTTCCATTAAAAAGGAAAATGAAAACGCTTGTCCTCTTACTCATTATGGAAAGCTTACAAATTACAATAGAGAGCAAGGATTCAATTTATCTTTATTAAAATTTTGTAAATAATCATCAATTCAGAAGACAATGGGATAAGGCATGAAGTGTCATGTGTTCACTAGCCTAACCCATGTGTGATAATCGTCACATTCATCACTTTTTGGAAGTACACACTACATTGCTAGAAGGTATAAGGTTGGATTTGTGATTCAATGAAGTAAACTTAAGGTTAGTTGAGCTTCAGCAGTTGGGCTCAACTAAGCCCACAATATATAAATCAATAAGGTCGTTTGCGTATCCAAGTGCGACATCCTTACCAGATCGTCCTCTTAGAAGCTTTATTTGTAACCTGATCTGTGTTGAGGAAAATATCATCTAACCAAATCATCCTCTTAGAACCTTTGGTTTTTTGTAACCAAAGATCATTGAGGTGACGGTTCGACAATCGAGTGAGCTCGTACCACTAGCTTAGAACACCTTGGACAAGTACGACTACGAGGCAATGACCATGGTGGAAGATCTGGTCCATAAGACAGATTCCCCTTTCTTCATGAACATCATTACATATCAACTATTGTCACGGTTCAAATTTTCGCAACTAAATAATTTTGATGAGACAAGGGACCCCATTGACCACCTATAAAACCTACAAAACTATTATGAACCTAAAGAGGTTTCGGAAGAGATAATGTGTCGAGCCTTTCCCACCACCTTGAAAGGATGTGTCGAGATAACAGACAAGATAATGTATGAGTGTAGTTCAACATGCTCACAATAGGCTTTATAGAATCCTTCGAATAACTAAGTAAATTGTTCGCTAGCCATTTCCTAGGCGATCAGAGATATGGGAAACCTAGCATAAATTTGCTAAACATCAAGCAAAGGGAGGGAAAATCACCAAGATCCTACTTGGCAAGGTTCAATAAGGAGGTCTTACAAATCAATGATGCAGACGATGCGGTGATGGCGGTGTTCATGAGAACCTATTGCCTTCGAGATTCTTATTGTCATTGTCTAAAGTTGCACCTACTAGTATGACCAAGCTAATGATGAAAGCTTAAAAGCACATGAATGGCGAGGACACCATGAACACAGGATACCACGTAGCAATAGCAACAAGAAGAGGAAGAGTGAGGGAGAAGATCCCACACCCGGTTAAAAGACCCAGTTAAATTGGGTTACCAAATGGATTGGGTTGGATTAAAAGAGGGTATTTTAGACATTTCCCTTAGGTTTTGTTAGGGTTTAACTGAAAAATTAACGATTGGGTGTAAGTTGTACATTTCTAATAGATATAGGGGGACATTCCTCAGTGTTATACATAAAGAAGGAGATTGAAACATATCCCATAGATAAAGGGGGGAAAATGCAATTTGCCTAAAAAAATAAAAAGAATTAAAGTATCAATGCACCATCACGTCGATGGGGGGCTCTAGAAAACAAAAAACAAAAATGTTAACTAAAGGGTTGGTGGTAGGTGGAGGACAAGACAAGTTAGAATAGTGATCAACTATTTGAAATTTAATTTCAATACAACTTTAGGAAAGAGAGCACACAGAGAGAGAGAAGAAAAACGAGAAAAAAAAAAAAAGCAAAGAAGAGAAGAAGACGGGAAAGATAGCGAAGAAGAAGAATAAGTGTACGAACTATGCTCGAAGAAAGAACAAGACAGGGAGAACGAGAAGCAAATCTACAAAAATACAAGAAAATAAAGCTATCGGCCCAGATCTCATTTTTCGACCAGTACAGCTTGAAAAATTTAC
Organism: Fagus sylvatica; assembly: GCA_907173295.1. Classification (NCBI taxonomy): domain Eukaryota; kingdom Viridiplantae; phylum Streptophyta; class Magnoliopsida; order Fagales; family Fagaceae; genus Fagus; species Fagus sylvatica. The sequence goes on from OU015764.1 coordinate 27,628,015, forward strand.
AGATACATTTCAGTGGTACTTCCGGTACCGATATGAAAAATTCCGGCCATTCCGGCCGGAACGGTACAAAATTGACAACTACTAATTGTTAAGGGTTAAGTTTGGGTTATTAGTTGCTGAAAGACAACGAGTTCACAATTCTTTGCCCATATCTTTTACACCATAATGAATTTGTTAGTAACACTTGTTTCATTGGAAATTAGACCTCCAAGTCTTCAAAATGGATGCAAATTTGACCAAATTTGGATTTTAAATGAGTGAGATATAACCATTTGAAATTGGCATAAGTGTGTTGTCTTAAGCCAAACTGAAACTTCACTCGAGCAAATTTACAATAGAGTTTTACTTTTTTTTTTTCCCCCCTATTAAGCTCAGACTTTAAACTACCTATAGAAAAACCCTTATTTGCACATTTTTCAAGGAAAGAGGCTAGTCGCTCTATGACCATTGAGAGAGCCTTAATTTTCTTCAGCCTAAACTATCAAAAAACCTCTCCCCATGAGTTTTTCATTCAAACTATAAAAATTCTTAAACCTCTACCTTTTTGGTAGAAACCCTCCAGATGGTTCTTTGGAGCATCCAAGTTAAAAATTGAAGTGAGTTCATTCGTGGAGAAAGTTCTATTGAAGAAGGCTAGAGCTTTAGAGCCTGAAAGCAAACAAGTCGCTCGCTTGCTGAGGTTACAAGTCTAGTTTTTAATTGTAACTGTTTTTTCAATAGTGAAATTTCCTTTGGTATTGGTTATCTCCGGAGTGGTTTTTCTTTAGCAGACTTTTCCACTTCATAACCAAAATTTGTATGTTCCGTTTATTGGTTTGGAAAAATGGAAACACTAATTTATCTGTTCAATAGGAAGGAAACCAAAATGGGATTCAATTTCCAAAGAATTAAAACTTTGTATTAACAAACCTATACTCTAAACAAAGGAAGCAGCTTCCCTTCCATACAGGGGAAAAACATCTCAAAACCAACAAATACTTCAATAACATACATATAGACACCGGTTTAACTGATCCACTCACCCAACAATATGAATATCCTCTTACTACAAAATTTGCGCTTTTGTTGAAATAAATGGAGCCTACATGAACGTATTTCAAAAAAGAAATAAATAAATGAAAGACGATTTGAAGCTAAATTAGGAGGAGGTAAAGCAGCAGCCCTTACTTCTAGAGTCCTGTTCTTGGCCAGGAACAATTATCTTGGTTCCCTTGAGAAGGCCTGAATTCCCATTGGAATCTAGCTCATCATTGGCAGCAAGGGCCTTCTTATTGATAATCTGGTATATCTTTGTTAGAATAGTAAAAAATGCAGTTTCAACATTGGTAGCCTCAAGAGCTGATGTCTCCATAAAGAATAGGTTCTCTCTTTTAGCAAACTCCTGGGCATCCTCAGTTGGAACTGCTCGAAGACTTCCTAAGTCACACTTGTTGCCGATGAGCATAATAAGAATATTCTTATCAGCATGCCCCCTCAGTTCCTAATGCAGGGAAAGTAATGGGCTAGTGTTTAGGTTAAGAAAATGATGAAGAACTATGGAGTTGTTTAGAGAAATCTCATAGGTGGATAGCACCTCTGCAAAGAACGATAGAGTTCTCAAAAGAATAGCTCTCATGGCTAATTTTCATTACTAAAAGGAATCTGATTACAATGCTCAATTACAGATATTTATATTTTCTGCTCTAACTAAATCCCCTTGGCTGATGCATCTTCTTGACAGCTCATGTAACTAATTGCCAGCTAATTGACAGCTTCTAGCTAATTGACAGCTTTTATGTAACTGAATCTAATGCCATGATGGCTACAAGGGTAATTAACTACTAACTGAAATAACAGCTACTGCATCAACTGATTTAGTTACTGTATAGTATCAATATTTCATATGCTCCTGCATCAGGCCCTCCTTCTTAAGAAGCACTTGACCTCAAGTGCTCTTGATTGCATTAGGATCGTGGTAGGCTGAGAGATGTTGGACATTGAAGGTGCTGGAAATGGCCATGTGTTTTGGAAGTTCCACCTCATGATATGCGTTGGGGTTGATCCTCTTCAAAATTCTGCAAGGACCATACTTTCTTGGCCTTAGTTTAGAATATTGGCCTTCAGGTCTCCTATCTTTACTAATGAGAACCCACACCAAGTCTCCTACTTCAAAAATCACTTGTTTCCTGTGTTGATCTGCAGCTGCCTTGTATTTTGCATTGGCTGCTTCAAGTTTGAGTTTCACTTGCTGATGCACTTGTTGTAGAATGGTGGCGAACTCCTCAGCCTTAGGGTGCACCTTCTTAGGAATTGGTAATGGAACCAGGTCTAGTACACTAGCTGGGTTACTGCCATATACCACTTCAAAGGGGCTATGTTGAGTGCTCCTATTGATGGAACTATTGAAAGCAAATTCTGCAATAGGCAGAATCTCCTCCCACTCTTTAGGATGATCCCCAATCAAACATCTTAGCAAGTTTCCTAGGCTTCTATTGGTAACCTCAGTCTGGCCATCAGTTTGTGGGTGGAATGTAGTGCTGTAATCCAGAGTAGTACCCACCTTCTTCCATAAAGTTCGCCAAAAGTGGCCAAGAAACTTTGAGTCCCTGTCAGAAACGATGGACATAGGCAGTCCATGAAGTTTATAAACATCCCTAAAAAATAGTGCAGCAACATGAGAAGCATCATTAGATTTTCTGCAGGGTATAAAATGACTCATCTTGGAAAATCTATCAACAACCACCAGGATACTATCTGCTCTTCTAGTTGTAGGTGGCAATCCCAAAACAAAATCCATGCTCAAGCATTCCCAAGGCCTAGAAGGAACTGGTAGAGGCAGATAAAGACCTGCAGTGCTAGTGGTGCCCTTGGCTTTCTGGCACACTAAACACCTTTGGACATGTTGAGCAACATCCTTGGTCATACCATACCAGAAATATTTCTGTTGGAGTAGAGTGAGGGTTTTGTCCTTGCCAAAATGGCCTTGGTTGTGGACTTCTTGCAGAAGTTGTGCTCGCAAGGAGCAAGCAGGAACACATAACTGTGTACCCTTGAATAAGAAGCCATCATTTGAATAAAAACCAGGATAAGCACTGCGTTGTCCCTGCTGTAGTGCTGTGAGCACTCGCTGCAATTTCTGGTCTGTCTTGTAATGGGTCTGAAACTCCTCAAACCCAGGCACTATTGTCTTCATGTGGCATAACAAATTGTGTCTCCTACTCAGTCCATCTGCTACTTTGTTTAATGTACCAGCTTTGTGTCTAATGGAAAAATCAAATTGTTGCAGAAAAGTAACCCATTTGACATGTCTCTTATGTAAGTTTTGTTGGCTGTGGAGATGCTTCAAAGCCTCATGATCAGTGTTGAGAATAAAGTCCTTGTATGCCAAGTAATATTGCCAATGTTTAATGGCTTGGACAATAGCGTAGAATTCTAGATCATAGGTGCAATAGTTTAGCTTGGCACCATTCAGCTTCTCACTAAAGAAGGCAATGGGTTTACCTGCTTGACTTAACACTCCACCAATGCCTATAATGGAAGCATCAGTGTCCAACTCAAATACTTTTTCAAAATCTGGAACTTGTAGTATGGGTGCTGTGGTAAGAGCTGTTTTCAAGGCAGCAAAGCTAGAATCAGCTTGGGATGTCCACTGTAGTGACTGATGTTTCAAACAATCTGTCAAAGGGGCTGCTATGGAGCTAAAGTCTTTAATAAACCTCCTATAAAAGGTGGCTAGACCATGGAAACTCCTAACCTCAGCCACTGTTTTAGGTACAGGCCACTCAAGGATGGCTTGCACTTTGCTAGGATCCATCTTAATGCCTTCTGCAGAAACCACATAACCCAAAAAACCAACCTGACTTGTGGCAAAAGAGCATTTCTTTGTATTTGCATAAAATTTGTACTCCCTTAGCAGCTCAAATACCCTCTTGAGATGCCCCACATGCTCAGGTAGAGTCTTAGAATATACCAAGATGTCATCAAAATAAACTACTGCACAGTTGCCTAAAACAGGCTGCAGCATTTGTGTCATCACCCTCATGAATGTACTAGGGGCATTCGTAAGCCCAAAGGGCATTACCAGCCATTCAAAGAGTCCATGGGGAGTCTTGAAGGCAGTCTTCCATTCATCCCCTGGTCTCACCCTGATTTGATGGTAACCACTCCTCAAATCTAACTTAGAGAACACCTTGGCACCAGTGAGACAATCCAACATGTCATCAAGTCGAGGTATGGGAAACCTATACTTGATAGTGATCTTATTTATAGCTCTACTATCCACACACATCCGCCATGACCCATCTTTCTTAGGGGTAAGCAAAGCTGGAACAGAACAAGGGCTGATAGAATGCTTAATGTACCCTTTATGCAGTAACTCAGAGACTTGCCTTTGTAATTCTTCTTTTTCAAGTGGGGTCATCCTATAAGCTGACCTATTAGGTAATGAGGAACCATGTATGATATCAATACAGTGTTGGATGTCTCTCAGTGGGGGCAAGTCATTTGGTAGGTCATGAGGAAAGACATCATCAAAATGAAGCATGAGTTGTTGAATTTCTGATGGTATATGTAGAGATTCTAATTCTAAAACAGATAAGAGAATGTAAATCTGTCCTAGTTCCATGCTTTCTGAGATAAAGGATTTAGTGACAAAATATGAGGGTTTAGAGAGAAGACACTTAGCTCTTTTCTTCATTGGAAGCAAAGTGAATTTTTGTCCTTCCTTTTCAAGGCTGTAACTATTCCGCCTGCCATCATGGATTGTGCTCCTATCAAATTGCCATGGTCTGCCTAGCAGTAAGTGGCATGCATCCATCTTCACAATGTCACATAGCACCGTATCATGGAATTGTTTCCTGATCGAAAAAGAGACTAAACATCTCTTGTCCACCTTCACAGAGTTGCCTTTCTTGAGCCAAGACAACTTGTAAGGGTGAGGGTGATCAATGGTCTGTAAGCCTAGCTTGTCCACCACTTCTTGGGATATCACATTTTCACACGAACCTCCATCAATGACAAGGCTACAAACTCTGTCCTTGATACTGCATGTTGTATAGAAAATGTTGCCCCTCAACCATTCATTGTCATCTTCTATTTTAGGAGTCAATAAGGTCTTTCTTGTCACAAGCATTAGACCTACTTCACCTTCTGAATCTTCCCCTATCTCTACAACATCAGGATCCCAAGATAATTCCTGATCTGTGTCTGTTTCTTGAGCAACCTCTTCTGTCAACAAGGCTTTTCCTCTAGGCTGTATTGCAGGCTTCTTGCATTCATTGGCCTTGTGGCCTTGCTCACCACATTTATAGCATTTGAAGGTCATACCAGTGGTGTTAGGCTTATAGGAACTGGTTGCTTTTGCTGCTGCCACATTTGAAGTGGTATTTCCCCTATCCTGTGTTGTTCTAGGCTACTGCCAAAGATTGGAATCATTATGGAACTGATTCCTTGCACCCCCAAATGACTGGTACTGCAATGTCTTCCTGGTAAGCTGCTTCTCAATAATCAAAGCTCGATTATAAGCTTCTGAAATAGACCATATAGGATATAAGCATAAGGCATCCTGAAGAGGGGATTTTGATGAGTCATGAATTATGACTCATTAACCTTATTTTCATATGACTTTAATGGAAATTTCTTGCATCCAATTCTCAATTACAAGTAAATTAGGACAATTCTTTCATACCATTGCATAACATGGAATTTATTCTTTTACGTGTATTATTTTATTAAAAATTCTACACGCCTCAGTTGTACTTAATTTATTAATGCAGACCCACTCTCAATGGAGCACACTGAAGTACTCTTTTTGTCTGGACTATTGGTGAAAATTTTAGTCATTTATATAAATCTACAAAGTGTCAAGTGGATGCAATTGATTGCCTAATGGGTTGTTTTGAGGAGAATTCAAGGGAGAGATCCTATACAATAAAATTGGGCAAACTTGATAAAGGGAAGAAACAAGAAGAAAAGAAATAGCCCAAGGAGCAGCACGTGGCAGTGGAAAATATATGTTAGTAATATACTATGTTAGTACACTACCATATGCCTAAGGAGTAGCATGCTTATATGCTTGGTCCTAAGTTAATTCCTGATGATTTTGGAGATATATACAATCAGTCCATCTAACAAACAGTGGCAATACATATATAATGTAAAGGGACCAAGCAATGTGCACGTGCGCGGCAAGCATAGAATAAAATAAGGGCAAAGCGTGAACTTACGTGGGGCATGAGAATTAAAAAAGGAAATTTTGTTTTATTAACCTAGAAGGAGGGGCAACAAGGATGATTAGTCTGGAGGCGCTGGATAGTCGAAAGGAGGAAAAAAAAAGCTACAGGGCCGGAATTGAGAAAAGAGGAAGAGAAAGAGAAAAGTCAAAATCATGAGGGGGATTTGTATCTTCTTCACTGTATTCTGCTTTTTAATTTTCTTTTTCAATACTATGAGTAGCTAAACCTATAGCTAGGGTTAGAGGTGAACCCTAATATTTTCTTCTATGTGAAACTTGGATTAAAAGATGTATTTTCTTGAATTATGATAAAGTAATTGGATTTATTCATTATTCATTAGAAATCATTGTGTGTTGATATGTGATTAAGATTTAGTATGATTTTTAATATATCAAATGCATGAAATCCATGATTTGTTATGATTTGAAAATATATTAAATGCCTAGTCTCCCCTGTAACACACTCTTGAATTTATTAGCTAAAGCAATCCATTAGCTATCTACCTTACCCTTGTTAAGCAGTTAATTGTTAAATCTTCCAATTAGGCGAGTTGTACTCTCTAACCTAATTGAGATAATGAAAATCCAAGTTCACATAGTGAAATAATAGGGGGATCCTTGAACCCTAGTGCCTCCATCCATTTAACTCTCTAAGTTTTATTTACCATTTAATTTTAATTTTAGTTAAAATACTTTCTTGCTCCATCTTCGGGTGGAAAACAAACAACCAATTTAATTTTGCTTTCTTTTCATAATAATAGTAGAGGTTTTTACACTGTGTCAACCATTCCCTGTGGTTCGACCTCGGACTTACCGAGATTTTATTACTACTTGCGAAACCTGCACTTGGGTGCATTTCAAAAATTCGCAACAGATTTCAAGCCATTTAAATACCTAGCTACTTGTTGCTCTTTAGATTCTTGAAGGTCCAATCTCGAATTTAGCTCATAGAACTTCTTAGTATAGTCATCCACAGAGCTTTGTTGCCTCAAATTATGCAAGTTCCTATACAAAGTCTGCATGTAATTGAAAGGTAAGAACTGTTTCTGAAGCTCCTTCTTCATCTTCACCCATTCTTGTACCTTTCTCTTCCCATTCCTTACCCTCTGAACTTGAAATTGCTCCCACCATGCAGAAGCTCTACTCTTCAATTTAATGGCTACTAGCCTAACCTTCTTATGGTCAGAGATTTCGTGGTATTCAAAGATCCTTTCCACTTGGTTGAGCCAATCCACAAAATCCTTTGCATTAAGGCTGCCAGAGAACTTAGGGAACTCGATCTTGAAGCTGGATTCCCATCTTGCTGCTGGCTCTCTTGGCTGAACCATTACAGGGACACGAGGTCCTCTCCTTTGTCTTGGAATAAATCCAAAAGGATTTTCATATTCTTCTACATCTGAGGGATCACTTTCAACCATATCATGGTGATCAGCTCGGAGCTGGTGCTCCTTATCTCTTCTGAATTGCTCAGTCAAGGCATGTAACTGCCTCCTCAGTAATTCCACTTCAGCTTCTAGACCTTCACGATGCTGATGATTCTCTGGTCCATTGGCTCCAACTGCTTCCACTTCTATCTCTTGAGCCATTGCTGGTTTCTTGCCTTTATCTTTCTTGTACACCATAGCTTCAGATTTGTTTCACAATTTGCGAGCACAATCAAAGCTAGATCTGATGAGAAAGAGAGAAAAGCTCAAGATGAAGCAAATGATCAAGATCTGGATCTTGATAAAGGCTGGGAAAGAATAGGAATAAGCTAGAAAAGAAACTTGAGCTGAGAGGATCTCAAGCTCTGATACCAACTGATGCAGGGAAAGTAATGGGCTAGTGTTTAGGTTAAGAAAATGATGAAGAACTATGGAGTTGTTTAGAGAAATCTCATAGGTGGATAGCACCTCTGCAAAGAACGATAGAGTTCTCAAAAGAATAGCTCTCAAGGCTAATTTTCATTACTAAAAGGAATCTGATTACAATGCTCAATTACAGATATTTATATTTTCTGCTCTAACTAAATCCCCTTGGCTGATGCATCTTCTTGACAGCTCATGTAACTAATTGCCAACTAATTGACAGCTTCTAGCTAATTGACAGCTTTTATGTAACTGAATCTAATGCCATGATGGCTACAAGGGTAATTAACTACTAACTGAAATAACAGCTTCTGCATCAACTGATTTAGTTACTGTATAGTATCAATATTTCATATGCTCCTGCATCAGTTCCTCCAACCATCTTGCCATGTGGTCAAATGACTGACGCTTTGTCATGTCATATACTAACATAGCCCCAACTGCACCTCGGTAGTATGCACTTGTGATTGCCTTGTACCTATAGAGGGGAAAAGGAAGAGTAAATAAAAGCTTCAGAATCCTATATTTTCTTATAATAGAAACAATGATAGAGCTTGCAATGAACAAGATCGAGTTTTCTCTGGCTTAAACCCTAATTGAAGAAGCTTTATGGCCAACTGGGGCAAGTAAGCTCAAGCAAAAACGAAAACACAAGACCAAACCTTTTCATTTTATTAAAGCATGCACAACTAACTACAAGAAAGATACCAGTTAAAGGTTATATACTGATATTCTATCCGATGGTTGATGCAAAAGTTGACTTTGACTAAGCTTCTCCAAACAAGCTCATCCTTCTAATCAAGGGAACCGAAAAAAGAAAAGCACTATTCGTCAATTAGAAAAAAGGAAAAGAATTTAGCATCCAAAATTTTTGGATGATGTGTGTATCAATCTATAATATAAATTAAAACCTGAAGCAGAGAGAAATTTTTTACCCTTCTCAAAACATCGCCACATAAGAATCTCTACTTCCACATACTTTCACCTCACTCTCTCTCTCTCTCTCTCATAGGCTAAGCCTCTTCATCTCCCAACCCTTCATCTCCTTTGCCTTTTCATCTCCCATGCCTCTTCATCTCCTAGGCCTCTTCCCTACTATTTTCTTTCTCTTCCCCGACTCTTAACCTCTCTCTCCGTTTTTTTTTTCATACCCATTAAATCACCAATTTACCCAATTGATTGCACCTCACTGATTGCCCAATTGATTGCTCACCGTTACTTTGCCTCACTCATCTACCCATTCTCCTATTTAAACCTATAGTGCCCACTCCCCCAACAACTGCTGATGTTGTGCTCGAGTTTTGTTTTTTCTCCCGATGGTTGTATGGTGGTTTGTGTTTGAAAGGTGCACCCTTTATCCCTTTTTTTTTTTTTTTTTTGGATTTATAGGTTTAGAGCCTTAGCTTTTGGGTTTGATTTTTGTGTTTTGTGGAATGGTAAAATTGGATTTGTGTGTTTTGTAGAATTGGCGCCTTCTAGAGGAAGGACAATATCACGTTCTATGAGATATGTGATACAACCAGTTCTAAAGTTGTGGATACAAAATCATTGACAGCCACTGAATGTAATTCAATGACTTCTGCACCTTATGTTGAAAATGGAGAATTTGACGACACAACAAAGCTCAAGAAAGAAGAAAAAACTTGGATAAGGCAGCTGAGATACCTTATGATTTAGGATAGATTACTTTTACTATTGTATTTAGTTTACTATTATTGGTGAATTTTTTGTTTAATCTTTTAAATATTATGTTAGCTACTATCCTGGAAAAAAATCTGTTTAGCCATAAAGCAAGTTCAGTATATGATGCTGATATTCTTAAAGTTTGCAAATAAATTCATTTGTTTTACATATGGATTTTTATAGCCATAAACATGCTAAAACTATTTGATGCAATCCTTCCCTAAGCATATTCTTGCTTTTCCTATGTAGTGGGTTAGGAAAACTTTTCTCCAACCCATTTTCGCAACTAATATCCCAAATATTTTCAATTACAGATTTTTTTTAGAGGAGCCCAATGAAAAGGATTTGAAATTTTATAAATAAAATGTCTGTATTAAATTTTATTAACCCCACATGAAAGCATTATTATATCAATAGCATTGGTATGAAAATAAAATCAAACCAAAAAATTGAAATAATTCTTATTGACTTTATATATATAAAATATTTTTACTTCTTCTACATTCATTTGTTTAATAAAAAACAATAAATTCCATTCAACAATCAATTTAAAAACCGTTGAGGTATCACCTTTATGATTTATATAACCACTTCTACCATCTAAAGACTAATATAACCACTCATGGAGCATTTACAAATCCAACCATTATCCCGATTAATTCCATTATTAAATATTAAAACCTAATAAATTAAAGTAAATGATAATTACTTTAAAACCAATCATTTAGAATTCCGTTTTAACACTTAATAGAAAAACTTTAGAACAAGTACCATAAGAATGACCACAATAATGCCGTATGAAACAATAAAAATTAAAGCAAATAATTCAATAAGAGCTTTACTTTTTACCATGTACTAATATTACCTTGAACTTTCATTTTTGTTGGGCCACTGTTCCTCAAATTTTTACCATGCCTTTTACTCTTGCTAAAACATATTTTTATGTGTTAACAAGTTAGAACAACCAACAAATGATTATATGTGGCAAAACTACAATCAGCTTACAGTGTTCTTAAAAGCATCAATTTGGCCAGACTAATGCAGCATCATGTAATTCTATGGAATGATGAAATCATACTAATTCATGAGTGTTTTTTTAGCTGGCAACAAACAAGCAAACTACACTGGAACAACAACTACTACTTGAAGCTAACAAAGAGGGCGAAAGAAACACAAAATATGGACTTGCGATTGCTTTATTATGCAAATGAAACGAGGGTGGAAAACCAACTACTTTTATTGATACTACACCAATCCAACGGAAAACATGCACTCCAGAGTTGTCATCAGATCCTTTAACATACTACTTCTGGAACAAACAAACTTTTATCTGCCAAACAAACAAGCATGCAAAGAGAATGGAATTGGCCTTTGGGACCGTGATTGCCTTTACCTTTATGGAAATGAAGAATTACATGTCATATGCAATATGTATTCAATTGACTTGGAGATATACCGGTTTACTTAAGAAATCAATCAACAATACCACTTAAAAACTTCTCCAATAATAAAATATTATGTTACCTCAAATTTGATTGTGTCTTGCTAAAAACACCACAAAAACTTAAATAAATTGACCAAAGTAGAATACAATATGAAAAGGTTGTACCAAATACAAGAACATTGATTAAGCTCATTACAAAGTGATAAAGTAATTACTTATTCCGCGCATCGCGCGGGTTCGCGACTAGTTAGAATAAAATTTAAGTATTCCATATTGCATCACAATAGATGAAAAAGCAACTTCATTTCCATATTGATTCAGTTTCCCAGTGATACAATATACAGTTTGAAATAAAATGAAATTGGGCTTTCTTTCACTTAAAAAAATTCTAAGGGGTTGGTTTAGTAGTTTCTAAGGTCTAATGAGATCCATAAGGCTTGGGTTCAAAACTCCTAACCACTATCTTGGGAATACCCTCAAGGGATTCTTCCTTGTAATTACTTGGTGTGTCTAAGACTAGTTAAACTACACACACCCAGGAGAATATACATTGCTCGAAGAGCTTTGGACACCCATGTTAGCAAACAAACAAAGAAACAAAAAAACAACTTCATCTGCAATATTGAGTCAGTTTCCCAGTATACAATATACAGTTTGAAATAAAATGAAAACCAGCTTTCTTTCACTTAAAATATTCATAATGTATATTGACGAAATAATATACTTTATGTGTGTGTGTGGGTAATTTCAACATTCACTTTCACCACAAAATTCTTTCTCAATTACCCAGTCACTTATCAATTCATAGATAGATTTACATTGTCCAATCACTCCAATATGACAAACCAAGTATTTTAGTGATGATGAGTTGATGGATTCCATTATAAGGAAGCTATCTATTTAGGTGTGCCTAGCTTGTTATATCTTGCTTCGATTGTGAGTTTTACATCTCAATATTACATAGATAAAAATCTTCCAAGAGGAAAAATTTGCCTAAAAGAAGAAGCAAGGGGTTTTAAATTGGAGAGCATACTGAAATTAAGCTGAAAGTAAGTAACCAATTTAGATGAGAAGGACTTCCCAGTCTGTGACACTCAGGTTCAGAGGAAAATAATTACATTGTACAGAAGCAATATCAAAAAGAGGTCGGTAGTTGAAATAGAAAGAATTTCAGTTAAGTCACTCACATGTCTTACGTAAAATATTCTTAATAAGAATTCATGGTTTGTCCATGGATCTGTGCTATTGTTAAAAGAATTGAAAGGGGAAATCTAACAAAGACATTAATCTAAGGTTTAAGGTTGACTGTCTCTTGAAACAACTCCAAGGACTTTTGTTAGAAATGTGCCATACATGTGAAGATATAGGCCATATAAAACATCAGCTCAGGACAATTAGACAAGCAAAAACTGTAGGATTGGCAGGGTCGCGGGGAGTGTTCTAACTCAGAGAATAATGCAGGCCAATTGATGCATCCCAGATACAATCAGAGCTTTCAAATCAAAAGAAAATAATTGTTTGATCAGAAACAGAGAAGTATTTAATGATGAAGATGTTCACATTCTAGTGAAAGAGAATATGAAGCCAGAAGGGTAATCAGAACCAGATTAGCTTCATAGAGCAGAAGTAGTATGAGGTATGACATTAAAAGATGGAAGGGAAAGAATGCCAGTGCTTTCTGGAAGATGGAGTATGTTAGCAGTTTGGCCAATATAAAGGAGAAAACAGTCTAATTTTATTTTTTTTGGTGAGAAGCTGATACTGGTGATGATAAGTTTGTAGCAAACTCAAATTTATATGGAATGTTCGATCATGGGCTACAATACTTGGTTTACGGGATCAGGATCAGAATTGGCAGACCACTCTAGCCGAGATTGAAAGGGTTACTGTGGATTACTTTAATCAGATTTTTTCCTCTTCAAATCCCCAAGCAATTGATGAAGTGGTCTCTGAGGTTGATGGTGTGGTGACACCTGGTATGAATGATGAGTTACTGAAACCATTTGTAAAGGAGAAGGTTCAAAAAGCGTTATTCCAAATGCATCCATCCAAAGCGCCAGGACCCGATGGTATGTCAGCTTTATTTTTCCAAAAATATTGGCATATAGTAGGTGATGATGTTTCAAATGCAATTTTGGATTTTTTATCCTCAGGTAGGATGTTAGGTAGTATCAATTTTACACATATTGTATTAATTCCTAAAGTGACAGCTCCTGAGCAGATGACACAATTCAGGCCCATAAGTTTGTGTAACATTTTATATAAAATTGCATCGAAAGTTTTGGTAAACTGGATGAAGACAATGCTTCCACAAGTGATTTCTGAGAGTCAAAGTGCTTTTATGCCTGGGAGGATGATTACGGATAATGTAATTATTGCGTTTGAGACTATCCATTATCTCAAAAATTTGAGGCAGGGTAATAATGTTCAGATGGCGGCCAAGCTGGATATGAGCAAGGCTTATGATAGAGTGGAGTGGGATTATCTTAAAGCTATTATGTTGAAGTTGGGTTTCCATGAAAATTGGGTGAAGCTAATTATGGCATGTGTCACTACAGCTACTTATGCTATTTTAGTGAATGGTGAACAAAAGGGCATGTCAAACCATGTCAGGGTCTTCGACAAGGGGACCCTTTGTCCCCTTATTTATTCTAGTTGTGTGCAGAGGGTTTGTTAGCTCTATTGAAGAAAGCATAGAGAGATAGTCTGATTAGAGGCATATCTATTTGTCGAAGGGGCCCCCGTATTTCTCATCTCTTTTTTGTAGATGAAAGTATTATTTTTTGTAGGGCCACTAGCAATGAATGTGTGGTTCTACATGGGGTCCTAGCCTTGTATGCGAATGCTTCGGGACAGGTAGTGAATAATGATAAAACTGCTTTTTTCTTTAGCTGCAATACTCCTTAGACTACTCGAGATTCTATTTGCTCCATTTTTGGCACCACTCCGACCAACCAGTTTGAGAAGTATCCGGGGTTGCCACCAGTGGTGGGCCGAGCAAAAAGGCGGGCTTTCCATGAAATTAAGGACAGGGTTGAGCGTCATTTGTAAGGGTGGAAGGAGAAGTTGTTATCATAAGCAGGTAGAGAAGTTCTTATCAAAGCAGTTATCCAAGCTATACCAACATATGGAATGAGTTGTTTTAAGTTTCCGGCTGGGTTTTGTGCTGAGCTTAGTGGTATGGCCACAAGATTTTGGTGGGGACAGCGTAGGGAGGAGAGGAAAATCCATTGGCTTAATAAGAACAAGTTGATGAAGCCTAAAAATGAGGGAGGTATTGGATTTCGGGATTTACAACTTTTCAACAAAGCTTTATTGGCTCGGCAAGGTTGGCGACTGCTTCACCAACCATCTTCTTTGCTTTGTCGGGTTCTTAAGGCTAAATACTTTCCCCATACGTCATTTCTCGAAGCTGGTGTTCTAGGCAATGCTTCTTATATATGGCGGAGCATTTGTGAGTCCAAAGAGGTGCTGAATTGTGGGTTGAGATGGAGAGTGGGTTCAAGTGATTGAATCAAGATTTGGAAGGATAGATAGCTGTCAAGTTCTTCCACGTATAAGGTGATTAGCCCAATGACTGGGGTGGATGCAAAGGCTACTGTAGACAAGCTGATATGTGGTGAATCCATGACTTGGAATATACCACTTTTGCATAGCATGTTCTTGCTGCGTGATATGGAGTGTATTAGATCCATTCCTTTGAGTAAATGGAAGCCTTCTGATGTGCTCATTTGGAATGGAACAAAGCAAGGGATTTTTTCTGTGAAGAGTGCTTACAAGATGCTCTATTCTCAACAGACTGCTGCGGAAGCTTCTTTATCTTCTTCTGGGAATAATGCACATAAGTTCTAGTCATCAATTTGGGTTGCATTAGTCCCTCCCAAGGTTCGAGTGTTTATCTAGAGAGCTTGCAAAGGAATCTTACCAACACAGACACATTTGTTTGATAAAGGAATTTCCAATACCTTTTCGTGTGTTTGGTATGGTGATGCTGCAGAAACGGAAGATCACTTGTTATGGAGATGTGAATTTGCACAACGTGTGTGGAAAGAATGTCCTGTAACCTTTGCTAGTCATGTTCATGTCCATATGTCTTTTTCTGAATTCATTGTTAGTTGTATCGCAGATTTGTCCTCTCCTGGGTTGGAAATCACTTTTAATACTGCTTGGGCTATTTGGAAGGCTAGAAATGAATTGGTATGGAATGCTCAAGTCACATCGGTATCTGAGTTGTGCCAACAAGCTGCTGGCTTAGCTTTGGATTTTCTAGAATCGGGTTCAATGTTTCAAGAATCGTTCTCTCCATCACGTGGTATGCATGAACTGAAGTGGAAGCTTCTAGGGGTGATGAATTACAAGTTGAATTTCTATTGCAAGTTTGGTACTGATAATCATCAAGTTGGCCTAGGTGTGCTGCTGCGTGACTCTACTGGTTTAGTGGAGGCAGCATTGTGCACTAAGTTTGGGGGTGAAGGTGGTGGTCTTCAGGTTTATGCTCACGCTTTGCTGCTTGCACTGGAATTTGCTTTTAATATTGGTTTGAGAAGACTAGAGGTTGATGTTGGAAATCAAGAATTACTTGGTAAAAAGCCTGGGCGTGTTTAGCATCTGTGGGGGTTGTGATTGATGATATTCATAGTTGGAATCAAGTGTTTCCTTTCTTGTCTTTTTCTTTTATTAAGAATGGTTGTAACGAAGCTGCTCAAGCTTTGGCTACAGAGGCGGTGTCCTCAACTTTTCAGTAGGTGTGGTTAGATGACCAACTTGACTGCATTACTTCATTTGTACAGTTTGATATTTTGCAATAAAACTCTTCTATCGTTTCTATAAAAAAAAAAAAATATATATATATATATATATATATTTATTTAGACGGTTGAAATGAAATATTGAAAACAAAAACTTTTAATCTTTATCATCCAAAACTATTGCGACATGCCCACATTGCAATTGTTAAAAAATTATTGCAGGTGATCTTGGTGCTGGGCCAAAACCTGCAAGGGTGCAAATTACCATGTGGACCAACGCTTGGGCTAGATTTGTTTAGGGTCAAACATCTTTTCAAAAGCCCTTTTAGAAAGTTAAAAGCTTTTCTCCTTTATCTTTCTTGGGCTAAATGAATGAGTGAACTCGTAAACTAGCAAATGAAATTCAAAGTTTCAAACTCCATCGAAGGTAGGTCCAGCAGAGCGCACAAACTTCCATTTCTATTTCCATAATACTCTTCCAACGGTAAGGAAGCCAGAACCCTAAAACCAATCTGTTTTCAAATTTTGAATCTTCATCAAGAAGAAGAAGAAGAAGAAAGAAGTAGCAGCGATGGAGGAGAGCCAGATTCAGATGGAGCGGTTGGACCCAGAGACGGAGTTTCTTCTCTCCAAGAGACAGACCGGGAACGAGTGGGAACTTTTCAAAGAAAACGTGAGGCCCTTGAAGAGAGGCAGAAAGGTAGAACTCTTAAACGACGCGCTCAAATCCCACAACGACAATCAACTCAAGAAATCTCTGCTTGAGAACCGAAGGTTCATTTTCTTTCAACCTGGTTTAGTTTTCTTTGTTAAATTCTTTAATCAAAGTTTGTGATTGATTTCTTGATGTGGGGTTTTAGGAGGTTGATTGAAGCAATCGATGAGTATAATGGAGAAGATCCTCTACAGCCATGGCTCGAGTGAGCACTCTCAACTCTGCCTCTTAACTTTTCCTTCGAAAAAATGAGACTGAGACTTAGGGTTGTGAAATTAGAACTTAGAAGAAGACCTTATATAAACTAGCTCTGTTTTTTAAACACGTTTTTTCCCATATTGATTCCTGCATGATACTGGTTCTTTTCATGTACAATTTACATTTACCCATGTCTTTTTTCTCCTGAATTTGTGGATTTTTACTGCTAGAAATGTTATGTACTCGTTTCTTTTGCGTAATGAATTTAGTCTAGCAACACGAGCAATTCAAATGTTGTCACACATGCTCAAACTGATTCATATTCTGAGGGACATTTTATGTTTTTTTTTTGGGGTGTTATTTTGGAAGGTGTATTAAGTGGGTTCAGGAATCATTTCCAATGGGTGGAGACTACTCTGGGCTGGTTGTGATTTATGAACAATGCGTGCGGACTTTTTGGCATTCGGACCGCTATAAGGATGATTTACGCTACCTGAAAGTGTGGTTGGAATATGTGGGTTCTTTTTCTAATCTTGTTTTAATTGTTCCCTTTTAATATATAGCATGTGTCAATGCTACTGTTTCCTATTTGGATTGATATTTGAAAATGAAATGCTATTGCAGGCTGAAAATTGTGGTGATGCGGAAATCATATTCAGTTTTTTAGAAGCAAATGAAATTGGGAAGTCTCATGCTGTGTACTATATATCATATGCTTTGCACTTGGAATCCAAGAATAAGATGAAACTTGCCAATGAATTTTATAATCTTGGGATATCTAGGTAAGATTTGCTGTAATATTTTATTAAATATGGCTCGGTTTTTTGTTGCAATCGATCAGTTAGTGTAACTTGAAAATGGTGGTCAAAGCTTAACATAATGGTTACAAATATGTGAAAATTTGTAATTTATGTTAAATATAAAGAGGGATATAAAAAAAGAAAAAGAAAAAAAACGTAAGCTTTAGTTGATAAGAACTCTTTGATTCTTCAATGATACAAAAGACGCATTGAGAACTTTTCAGTTGCTTTCTTTTCAGAGTTTGTTTTTGTGATTTACATTGTTTGTAATGTTGTTTGAAATTTTATGATATTGGCACATCTGTTTGGTGTACTAAAACAAAAATGGTTAGTTTGGTGTTAAGTTTCTAGTTGTTATTTGGTTTAGACTTTATGGTCTGGTGTGGTCTTCATAAAGAGTCAAAACAATGTTTACATTATTGGAAGCGTGGTTTGTAATACTGCCTGCATCCTGCTAGAAGCTCTAATCTTGAGAAAAAAATTTGCTCTCTCACTTATTTTTGTTTTAGTACACTGTTTTTTTTTGAGTTTGTGTTTTAGATGCATCACATTGGTAATGCAATTCATGGAGATTGTGCTACATATGCTCTAACCTATAACACAAATGGAATCTGTGGTATGTGCATACTGGGTAAGCTTAAAAATTTTTTATAAGTTATTTACATGTGTTCTAACCATAGAATTCTAATTTTGCAATTTCCGTGTTTTACTTTTAAATCAGATTTATTCTATTTTTTTTCTTCATGCATTTAAGAATTACATCTCTGATTAATTTTTTTGTTGAATAGGAATGCTCAACCAGTCGAAAAATTGAAGGATGCCTATAGGAAATTTCTTGCACGCTCAATGAGTAGACCAAAAGCAACTGATGTATGCATTCAACCTTTTGTTAAGAACTGAATATAACTTTTATATAAACCATTCATTGTTCCATTTATCCCAATTTTTAGGAAGATACGATGGAGAAGCATTTACCAGCACGGAGTTTTGGAACTCTCCTCTCCAGAGGAGAAAATCGTAAGTTTTATTGCTCTTCTTTGCCTTCTTGAATCTCTGCATTCTACTTGTCAAAAAAAAAAAAAAAAAAAATTCTACATTCTAAAACTCTCCCTAATGTTCCAGGAATGCTGACTACTAAGAACACTGATCTCGTCAGGAAAAATGTGAGGCCAGATAGGTGAGCATATGGGGTTATTTATTTACTCAATTTCCCTAGGCAGAAACCTCAAAATTTGTGAATGAATTTTTTACTCAATTTCCCTAGCAGAAACCTCAAAATTTGTGAGTTTGTGGTGAATGGGCATGACTTCTGGTTGTCGAAATTACAATTTTGTCTTAAAGCTTGATACACATATATTAATTAGTTGGCGTTTCACATGTTTTTTCTCATGAAAAGTGCATTAAACCAAACCCCCTTTACTTGGGTTGAAGCCCACCTTCCTGCTTTGAAAGGGGGGAGATTTAACCAATGCAAGTGTCAGGCATAAGTGCTTTAGGCAATCCATCTGTTTGCTTTTCTTTGATATGCAAAGGAGATATAAGTAGCATGTTTTATGCCATTAATATAGCCTATTCCATTGACGTTTCTTCTTTCCTCTAAGTTGGATCAGATGATGTCATTCAATATGTCAATCAGACATACTAAATATGATTGATGGTACTTCAGCAAGTGTGAACTATACATTTTCCATTCTAAATTTTTTGCTCTGGTTCCAGGGCTCATGCAACTCCACTTGCTATTTATAAAGATTCAAGCATTGTTGATCATCAGCCAGATAGGTTAAAGACAGACTTGAATTCTTGGCGCACTCTTGGAGCTCGAGCAGAGAGAAATAAAGAAAATAGTGCAATCCCTACCAAGTGGACAACATACAAGGTTTACCATTTTTCCCTTTCCAAATCATACTTCATCTAATTAATGATGCCACATTAAACTTTTGCTTCCTTGCATCATTCTGCTATGGCATATAAGTGATCAATTCTGCTTCTTTCAGGTTCCTCAGAGACCTGGGTCTATAACTGGAGGAGCAGCTGCTAGTGCCTGTATTGAGGTGTTTGTCGATGAAGAATGTGAAGAGTGAGTATTATATCAAATTTTATTAAGTAATATGATATTGGTAATATATTCATCTCTTTTTAGTTTTTTTTTTTTTGGTTTGTGTCAAAAGAAGAAAAAATGTGAACACAGGATTTGAACCCCCCACAACCTTAAATCCTTTCTGGAAAATTAAGTAATATGATATTGGTAATATATGCAGGAGTTATGATGTATATTATGTGCTAATGCATGCAGAAATTGGTTATGTTTTCAAGGGGTATTTTTTAAAAGGAAATACTAACAGCAAGGTGCAGCTGTTGTGAGTTTGTTTTGGTAAATTCGAGTGTAGTAATAGTTTATGGTTTTTTAATTTACATGTAATCAAAGTCTGAATGCATTATAGATCTCATTCTCATTCTTGAAATTCTGTTCCGATTGGTTAGTAATTTGTTATTATCATATTCCTTTTTCCAGAATGCATAAGAAGAATGATGAGGGTGTTAATTCTTCGATATTGCAACTTAGGCATGGGGATGGCCGAGACCTTAAAAAGTAAGCAGTATCTACTTGAGAATATATGTTGTCCATTACAGTATGCAGGCTATCTCTTAATTAATGATACTTACCAGCCTTCTACTATTCTTAATTGTGCAGGGAAACAGAGTTACTAAGGGAGAACCCATTACGTAACTTCCCCTCAAACAGCCTTCCTAGATGATTTAATCTTTTGTGGTATTGCTTCTTGCAGTGTTGTATTAGTATGATTTCATGCATGGGTCAGCTTTCATCTCTAAAGCCTGATTCATTTATTTCATTCAACATCTACTTGAAATTTGGATTGATCAGTTATTTCTCCCCTCTAAACATTGATGAATTGTTAAGCAAGCACACAGCACACTCTTTTTTTCCACCTCTTCTTCTACTAAGAACTTTCAAAAATACAAATATATTGGTCTAATAGCGTGGTCATTACCACTTCTAATCAATTTAAAGGGGAAGAAAACATTGGGAGATTTGAAAATAGTCTAACGGTCAAACCCCATGTAACCTGACAATTGTCGAGTTCATGTGAAGACTATAAAAATTGATGATGCACTCATCTGACGTCTTGAAAAAAAAAAAAAGCAAAAGGCAAGGATACTATTTTGATCGAAGACAGAAGAAGAAGGATCTAAAATCGTTCTGGCATGTTGAAAAGAAAAGGTGAAAGGCTCCAGCAAACTTAAATCTCAACAGTGGTGGTTGTCCAACAGTCCAACAACAGTCTGTTAAGTATTCAAAATTTTATTAAAAAATAAATAAATAATTTGTATCGGCCGGAAATGATTGTACTGTTATAACGTTTTTTTTTAGGCTCTGTTTGTTTCGACGTAAAATATTCTCCACCGTAAAATGTTTGTAAATGCAAATGATTTACAGGAAAATATTTGTTTTTCCGATGTTTGTTTGTACTTTAGAAAAATGCTTCCGAAAATATTTTACATTGTGTGTTTGGAGCAACGTAAAACAAAATAAAACAAAACCCACACCCAAAATCATCGGAAATGGCAACCATCACTGAACCCAACCCGCAACCCACCACAAACTCACAGCCACAACAATCCGCCGCCTACAACAACCCACCGCCAATCACAGATCCTCAAGCAAACCCACGAACAACAAACCCACAACAACCCACCGCCGACCACAGATCCTCAAGCCAACCAAACCCACAGTCCTCGTTTTGCTCCGCGATCCCAAACCCACAGATCCTCGTCTCCACCGCCGCCTCCCTCGGCTGATCCGGTTGAACGAAACACGCAGCGAAGAGATCGCCCGAACCCAGGTCCTCGAGTCGGATCTCGCAGCGGACCTTGCACGAAACAACCCAGAGGCGACCTGCCCAGATCTTATCGGGGTGGCTGGGGTGGCTCGGATGGCTCGGGGTGGCTAGGCAGAGAGCAGAGGCAGAGAGCAAAGGCAGAGAGAAGAGGCAGAGAAAGAGAAAGAGAGCATAGCAAAGCCTCACGCGTGTTTTGGAAGGAAAATGGTTTACGGAAAATTTTTCCGTAAACCGTTTTCCGTATTTTACAAAGCCATTTTCCGGTCAAAAGAAAAAAATTTCCGTTGACTTTCCATTTTACTGCGTTCCAAACATCCAGCCTGATTGAGAACGTTTTCCGTAAAACGTTTTACTTCGATTCAAACGGATAGTGATATGATATTTTCCCATGCTATCCGTGGGTACCTTACGGAATTCACAATTTTGCTTCACTTATATTACACTTTATTTACACATTTTTACATGGCTAATCCTAATTTCTACGAGCATTCGCAGCCGCCCTCTATAATGGATATTTGGTTAAAATAGATGATACTATAGCAATAAATCACAAAAAAGAAGCTCCCAACCGCCCTGTATAATAGATTCCGGATTTACAAATTGCTACAGTAACATATAAAAATACATGTTACTAGCAACTTATATAATTTTTTAATTCATTTTCTTCGGTCTTCGATCTCCTCTCTCCTCTCTTTTTTTTTCTTCTTCTTTTTTTCCTATCATTTTCTCTCTTGCCCCCTCCTCTCTCTGCTCTGCTCTCTCTCTCTCTCAGTCTTAGTCAACGACTCTCTCTCAACCTAAAGGTCTTCGGCGATGGCGGAGCTGGCGGCGCAATCGGCTGAGGCGATGAGAGTGGTGGTGGAGTTGGTGGTGGGTTTGCGGTTTGCGTGGGTTTGTGGGCCGTGAGGTTGGTGTTGGCTCCTGTGGTGGTCGATCTGGCCTGGGGCGGTAAGGGTGGGTTTGTGTTGTCGTGAGGGTGGTGGTGGCGTGAGTTTGGTTGGTTGTGGGTTTGGGTTTGCGTGGGTTTAGTTGCCGTGAGGGTGGTTGTAGGGGTGGGTTGTGGTCAGGGCCGGCCCAAGCATAAAGCCATTTAAGCAATGGCTTGAGGCCCCCGAAATTGGAAAGGCCCCATAATTTTAAAAGCCCACATGTATAAGCCCATTTTAATCATTAACATATTCAATAAAAAAAAAATTTTCCAGCAGCTGCAGCTGGCTTACTGCACAGCAGCTGCAAAGCATTAAAGTCCATCAATTCTGCAGGATTTCCAGCCGGCTGCTGCAGATTTGTTTTCCTTTTTCAGTATACGTGTCAACTCCCTCAATGTTTTAGATATTAAAATACAAAGTAAATATATATATATTTTTTTTCCAGCAGCTGCAGCTGGCCTGCTGCGCATTAAATTCCATCAATTCCAGGATTTTTCAGCCGGCTGTTGAAGATTTTTTTCCCTCTCTCTGTACGCGTGTCAGCTCCTTCAACGTTTTAGACATTAAAATACAAAATAAAATTTTCTTTTATGCAGCCGGCTGCTGTTGATTTAATTTATCAATTGTACAATAATAGTATAAGATTTTTTTTTTCTCTCTCACGTGACATCTCAACTCCCTCAGGCCTCACCGTCTCTTTCTCTACTCTTCAGACTTCAATTTCTCCACTTTTCTCCTAAGTCCAAACTTTTGCTCTCAGTCTCACTCTCTACTTATTGCTTTTGCTGAATCGCTCTCTCTCTCTCTCTACGTCTTGAAATCTTCTACAAAATTTGGATTCAACGTATAAATAGGTAATAATATCAATCTTTACCCTCTTGAATAAATTTTTTTTTTCTTAGCAATTGGGATTTGTTTAATAAACTGTGAATTTTTTATATTCATTGTTCAGGTATTAATTTTATGTAGATGAGTAGATATTGGGAAAAATCAACGTAATCAGGTTCTATTGTTCTATACTTTCCTATTTTAATTTCATTAAATTTTACTTATTAGTTAGGTACTATTGTAGACTTGTAGTATTGTTACATGTTTTGGCTGTTATTTGTTTTTTGGATGTAAAGTATTTGTTGTTTGTTTGTTTGTTTGTTTTTTTTTCCTATATGGCTCCTCGAAAATATGAATCTGGGCATCAGAAACTAAAAAAAAAAAGAAGAATAGAAAAATTGATTGAATCCCAAAAGGGAGCTCTTGAAAAATTTGTTACAAGTAATAAACAAAATATCACAGAAAAATTAGGTGATAGTTCAACAAATGAACAAGAAATTCATCTTAAAGAATTAGAAGATAATACAATAATACCATCAAAAGATACAAATGAAAATAATCCTTACGATAGCCAATTGAAAGATACTAATGAAAATAATCTTAATGATAGTCAATCAAAAGATACTAATGAAAATATACCGAATGATGATCAAAATTTTAATATACCTACTTTTGATGAAGAACATGAAACAAATTTAGAAGCAAATGAATATATTAACGAAACACTTGATTATAGGCCTTTAAATATTTATGATCCAGCTCATTGGAAAAATATTGACTCAAAATTGAGAGATTTATTAGTAGAAAAGGGTCCAATTAGACATAATGATTCAGAATTTCCTAAAGATAGAAACTCTAGGCATTTTTCTACTACATATTACACTCGAATCTTACCAAATGGGGAGAAACATGATAGAAAATGGTTAGTGTATTCAAATGAATTAGATAGTGTATTTTGTTTTTGTTGCAAGTTGTTTAATTCGGAATCTTGTGCAAATCAATTAGCTAATCAAGGAACTAATGATTGGAGAAATCTTAGTGGTAAAATTAAAAGACATGAAACAAGTAGTGAGCATATTACTAATATGAACACTTGGAGTGATTTACAAATAAGATTATTGAAAAATAAAACAATTGATAAAAATGTTCAAGAACTAATTAACAAAGAAAAAGATCGTTGGAAAAATGTATTACAAAGAATTATTGCAATCATAAAGACTTTAGGTAAAAATAATTTGCCATTTCGAGGAACAAAAGAAAAAATTTATCAAGAAAATAATGGAATTTTTTTAAGTTTAATTGAAATGATTGCAGAATTTGATCCGGTAATGCAAGAACATATTCATCGTATTCAACAAGGTGAAATTCATAACCATTATCTTGGTCATAAAATTCAAAATGAATTGATACAAATGATAGCAAATGAAATTAGAAGTAAAATTATTAAAAAAGTTAAAGAAGCAAAATATTTTTCATTATACTTGATTGCACTCCTGATATAAGTAATCAAGAACAAATGACTCTCGTACTAAGATGCGTGGATATTTCAACAAGTCCAATAAAAATAGAAGAATATTTTTTAGAATTTATAAAAGTAGATGTCACTACTGGTTTAGGTCTTTTTAATGAACTTATAAATGTAATAACGAAATTTCAACTTAACATTAATGACATACGAGGACAAGGTTATGATAATGGATCTAATATGAAAGGAAATAAACAAGGTGTACAAAGAAGACTTCTAGATATTAATCCTAAAGCATTTTACACACCATGCGGTAGTCATAACATTAATCTAGTACTTTGTGATATGGCAAACTCTTGTACTAAAGCTGTATCTTTTTTTGGAGTGGTACAACGTTTGTATACATTATTTTCTTCTTCAACAAAGAGATGGAATATTTTAAAAAAAAAACTATCAAAATTCACTCTTAAGCCGTTATCACAAACACGTTGGGAAAGTCGCATTGAAAGTGTTAAAGCTATAAGATTTCAAGCTTCAAAAATAAGGGATGCTTTGTTAGAGTTAGCAGAAAGTAGTGATCAAGATTCTAAAACAAGAAGTGAAGCTAACTCTTTAGCAAAATATGAGTTTGGAGATTTTGAGTTCTTATTGAGTTTGACTATTTGGTATGAAGTGTTATTTGCGGTCAATTCAGCTAGTAAAATTTTACAATCTAAAGATATGCATATTGATGTGGCTATAAATCAATTAAAAACTCTTATAGATTTTTTCAAAAATTATAGAGAAACTGGATTTGCAACTGCTATGAGTTCAGCCATAGAGATTGCTAAAGAATTAGAAATTGAACCGATTTTTCAAGAAAAACGTGTAATTCGTAGGAAAAGACACTTTGATGAAAATGTTGATCACGAGATAACACAATCCGTTGAAGAATCTTTTAGAATTGATTATTTCTTATTTATAGTTGATCAAGCTATTTCCTCAATTGAGCAAAGGTTTGAACAGTTTCATATATATGAAAAACTTTTTGGTTTTCTATTTAGCTTCGAAAAATTAAAATCATTTGACGATGATAGCTTAAAAGATAAATGTCTTTGTCTCGAAAGTGCTCTCACATATAAAAATTCCATTGATATTGATGGTTTAGATTTATTTTCGGAATTAAAAGTTTTAAGAGAAGTTATACAAACAGAAGAAAACAAGAACACTCCAGTTGACATATTGAATTATATTAAAAAATTAGAATCTTTTCCAAATGCTTGTATCGCATATAGAATTTTATTAACAATTCCTGTAACAGTTGCTTCTGCAGAAAGAACTTTTTCAAAATTAAAATTGATAAAATCTTACCTAAGATCGACTATGTCACAAGAAAGATTAAGTGGATTAGCGATTTTATCAATTGAAAAGAACATGTTAGAGAAAATTGATTATAAAAGTTTAATAAATAATTTTGCTCTAAAAGAGCAAGAAAAATGAAATTCTAGTAAAAAAATTATAGATATTAATTTAATTTAGTATTGAATGGTTAATAAAAAAAAAAAAAAAAGGCCCCAATTTTAGATTTGGCTTGAGGCCCCCAAAAAGTTTGGGACGGCCCTGGTTGTGGTTGTCGGTGTGGTTGGGGAAGCGTGGGTCTGTGGCTGTGAATTCCGGCATGGGTTTGTGAAAGAAATTTATGGGTTTGGGTTTGGGCGAAATTTGTTTGCTGTGATGTTGTGATAGGCGGTGGTGATGTTCGCGGCGGGTGTGGGTGTGGGTTTTGATCTAGCCGCCAGCGTGGGTGATCGATTTGGGCGTGGGTTGTTGGGTTGGGTTTGGGAGGGGATGGGTAGAAAAATGGTTTTGATAAAAAAAAGTTTTTCTAAAAAAATTATAATATTATTTTAATAAGATTTTTTGTAAAGTAGAGAATGGGATGTGGGGTATTATGTAAAAATGGGTTTGTATAATAGAAAAGATGCTTTTTGGAGATGTAAAATAGAGATTCGATGCAATTCCGGTTGAGAATGCTCTAAATCTCACTTATAGAAATAACCATGATTCTTTGATGCTAATTGCTAAATTAAACAAATTCATTCTATTTTTTATTTTTTGAAATATCAATATTTTTGTTAAATATTATTCCACAATTCATTAGTTGTTATTGGTGAATATAAAGTAAAAGATAAAAAATGGAATAAAAGATTTTAATTTTGAGTCAATAACTCAATGGGTTGTATGACCATCGAGCACACATACAAGAATTTTTTTTGTTTTGTTTCTTGTTTTTATCACTACACCAAACCATGTTAAAGACTAGCATTGCAACATCCCTCTAATTAGTATCTTGTTATGCCTAACTCCAATCTCTCTTATTTAAACTCCAAAATAGGGATAACCTTTCCCATTCCTTCTACTTCAATTCTCAAATAAATAAACGAAATAAATATTTTTTTAAATATTATTTTCATTCCCATTCTGTTCACCAGTTTCTTCACAAAATTTGGAACCCAACCCAAACAAAGTTTCCTTGGGCTTGATCTGAGCTTGAATAAGGCTCGAATTCGGCTAAAGGAACAAGGCTCAACTAACCCAAGCCCAAGAAAAGCTCGACTAGATGCAAATCATGCAATGCACGCAAGATTGCCATTTGGTCAAAGAAGTGAATAGTAAACGCCATGAATGAACGCCCATGATACGCTTCTTTACACCGTCAGATTCATGATTGTTATTTATAAATGAATTAAGTTATTTCTGAAACCTAATTAAAGCGAATGGTGACCAAATGTTTCCACTTTGGACTATCTAATTCATTGCTGAATCCAAACCAGCGACTGAGCTTCACCTTCTTACGTAGCTCCAATCTAGAAAGCCTACAAACTCCCTCAATTTCAATTTCAATTTCCGTAAATTAGGCTTTTATTTTTTTCACACCCTTGAATTTGGGAATTAGGGCTTCTTCATTTTCAATTCAGCTCTCCCAAAAACAAAAACAAAAACAAAAAAACCCTAATAAGCTCCTAAAAATCAAAGCTTTGATTAGAATTAGCCCAACCATGGCGGAGCACTTGGCTTCGATCTTCGGCACCGAGAAGGACCGCGTCAATTGCCCATTCTATTTCAAGATCGGCGCGTGTCGGCACGGCGATCGGTGCTCTCGGCTCCACAACCGTCCGACGATCTCTCCGACCTTGCTGTTATCGAACATGTATCAGCGACCGGACATGATCACTCCAGGCGTGGATGCCCAGGGCCAACCCATCGACCCGCGCAAGATCCAGGAACACTTCGAAGATTTCTACGAGGACATCTTCGAGGAGCTCAACAAGTTCGGCGAGATCGAGAGCCTCAACGTGTGCGATAACCTCGCAGACCACATGATCGGAAACGTTTACGTCCAGTTCAAGGAGGAAGATCAAGCCGCGGCGGCCTTGCAAGCTTTACAGGGCCGATTCTACTCGGGTCGGCCCATCATCGCCGATTTCTCGCCCGTAACCGATTTCCGCGAGGCCACGTGTCGGCAGTTCGAGGAGAACAATTGCAATAGAGGTGGTTACTGCAATTTCATGCACGTCAAGCTGATTGGAAGAGAATTGAGGAGGAAATTGTTCGGGAGGTACCGTGGGTATAGGGATAGGGTGAGTCGGAGCCGGAGCCGGAGTGTGAGCCCGCCGCGTCCCCGTAGGGACTACGATAGGCGTGAGAGGGATGTTGTTCGGGACCGCGATTATCGTGGAAATGGGCGATCCAGCAAGGACAAGTATGATAGGCCTGATAGGAATGATAGAGAGGGTTCTAGGAGAAAATATGGGAGTCCTAGGCGGAGCAGGAGTCCTCTTCCTACCAGGGATGGGAGGGAAGGGAGCGAGGAGCGCCGAGCTAGGATTGAGCAGTGGAATCGAGAAAGGGAGGAGAGACAGTGAAATATATATAGCTCACTTTGGCTTTGGCATTTTCCCTTGCATTGGTATGGTACTTAGGCTGATCTTCAGGTGTTTCTTTTGATGCTTACTTGAGACTTTCAAATTGGTGTTCTTTTTAATTGAACCTTTGGGGTCATGATTGTAGTGTCAAATTAAGATAATAGTTTAAAATGTTGTATGCTGAACTGAAGTGTGAAGTGTTCTAGGTACTTATTATTCCTTCTTTTGTCAAATGGTAGTTTTTATTTATTTATTTATAATCTTTTAATTGTGCTGGTACTGGGTTATATTGATCATCTTTTAAAATTTTATGCTTCTAAGTTTTACTTATGTTGAAATTCTTTGTTCGAGTAACACATGGGCTGTAATGGGGTTTGTGTTTAGTTCAAATTTCTGCATTTATTTAAGTCTATTGGCTTAGTTTTAGTTGCCAATACAGAACCATTTGCTTCCCAAATGCTACACATGTGCTATTTTCTTATTTTCAATTGGCCCCTAAGTGGATGATATTGACCGATAGTCATGCATGTTGATTTGAAATGTTTGGTCAAGTTGTTGGTGTTCATTTAGTCTTTACTTGATATTAGGTGTGCAGCCTAAATAATTTGGACCAATTCGGGAGTTGTCAATTGAGGTTTATTTTCAAGCTGATAGTTAAATCTTTGAGAGCTTGTGTTGAATTTGTATAGAATAAGTTCTATTCAGCTAGGTGTGAGATATTGGGATGGAAAGTAAGCATCGGTTTGTTTGGAGTAATCCCCCTTGGATATGGTAGTTTCAATTTGATTATGTTATTCAGAGAAAGTTGGAAGGCCTCAAGAGTGTTTGGTGGTCAATACATGATTAAGATTTTAGAGCACTGTGTTTGGAAGATGGTGAGGTCTTTGCAGTGTGGTTTGCCTTTTGCAATTTTGAGTGTTATTTTTAGGTTTGGCTATCGGTGCCAAGCTAGGAAGTTCTCAGCTGCGCTGGTCTTCTAATAGCTTGACAACATACTAACACCCATAAGAGTGGAAGGGTGTCTCTTGTGCATGCTTTATGCACAATTTGTAGCTAATTATTAATAAAATGTTACTGTTACCTATCAAAAAAGAGTGGAAGGGTGTTTTAAAGAGCATCTGCAGAAATTTGAATGCATTTAACTCAAAAATCCTAGTACTTAAAATATAATTAGATTAATAGAACAAGACAGTATTTTGTTATTTGAGGAAAACAAAGCTGTGAAATTGGCTTGTAGGTGTCTGGCATTCATTTCTTTAATCTTTCTCTCATTTGTGGTTTTGCTTGTTCAATAATTTGACCATTCAATGGTTTGAGGCATACGCCCCACATACCTTTGATAATCTAGCTCGACTTGATGAGTTATTGATATTAGAAAACTAAATAAACAATGACAAGGTTAATATTTTAGGGTGTATTGACTTTATGCTTTGTGTAAATTTCTAGGAAGATGAACAATATAATACAGGCTTTGGTCAATATTAACTTATTGTAGGAACTCAGCACCCTTGTTGTGTGGTGGCCTGGTGGGTTCTGCCAGTCTTGTATCAGAGTTTAGTTTGGCTTGTGGTTACGAGTCCACATCTGTGTTAGGTAACTCGTGATTAGTACTGTGTTCTTAGAATGTCACTGCAATTTGTAGGTATTTTCTAAGGGTCTGGAGGTCAGTGATCAACAGATTGAGAGCATTTGTTATATTTCTGTTCCTGGTTTTATTTTCTAGTCAGAATCATTTTTTTTATTTTCTCTCTCTCTAATGATTTTTATTTATGCTTTTAGGGCCAGATCTGGTAGCCCTGAAAATTGGGCTTGTCGTACTCAAGTGGGTCAGAAAATGGGCAAGTTGTCTGGTTAGTGTATGAAGTGTGTATCTAAGTTTTGTTTTCTTCTAATCAAAATAAACATGTTTATCAGGGAATAATGTTCTGCTTTTCTGCCTCTAGGAAAGCAAAAAACAGGTTATGTTTTCCTTCTTGGTAACGGAGGAATATTGACAACATGAAGTCTGGGTCTAAAACTAGCTATGAGGCAGTGCTTCTCTCAGTGTTTTTGTGGCTTTATAGGAAATTAGGTTGACCCCTTCCGTGAGGAACATAAACACTATTTTACCCTTTTACTCTTGAGACCAAATTTCACCTCTTCTATCCTTTGCCCTAGCACTGCAGATATAGGTTCTACCTGTGTTCGTCAAGCGAAGATAGTTGTTTTGTTTGGAGGGTGACAATACACACATTAATCTATGTGTTACTTCTTAGATTGTTCATTCATTGGAGGTGAAAAGATGTTGAGGATTGAAGTGCCATAACTTCAGCAACTCCAATATTGACATGTCTTCGAGTTTCATGGGGTTTGGCAGTGTGATCGCCAGTGACGGGTCCTTTGATGTCACAGGAAATGGTGAAGTTCCACTTGTGCAGAATTACATAATGTGAGAAGGAAATTTGGCATGTCTTTCTTTACTTATTCTATATATACTTTTGAACTCTTCATCCCACCTTTATCTATACATAGCCAGGTTATCTACTGTTACTTTATTGCAGTTCTTAGCTTGAGTCATTCCATGACACTGATCTATCAGCTGAAATTACAGGGGACATATGAGATGTGCAGGCCTTTGATGTCCTTCGAGTTTTATTCTCAATGCATGACATTTTCAATAAAATATATATATATTTTTTTATTCTTTTATGATAATAATGGTTGAATAATTCAACATACTTTATAGGGCTATTACGTAAAATGTGATATGTCTTTGTTCTTTTCTTCTATAAGTGCATAGAATGATGAAAATTGTGAGAAAATGATCCCAAAGCAAGTGATAATCACGTGTTTATTGTGTAACAAGGAGTAAATCATGGTCTTGTAGAGGTGCTCAGTTTCATTATGGTAGGATCCTTACAGGAGTGTTTTGAATGATAAAAAATTATGCCAAGCATAGAGCTGTGAGCTGTCTGTTGTAAGACATGGAAGAATTCCCTCCTTAACAGAGTCATCTGTTGGAGATGGTCAGTCTTCTTTTCAATTTTTGAAAAGCTTGGTTCTCTTTGTGTCCATTCGGTATCAATTTATGGGCAATAGCTTATTTATCGAATAACCGAGACACAAAAGATTAAAAATAACTCTTAAAAAAAAAAAAGATTAAAAATAACTCATTTTCAAAATAGCTGAAAAAACACTAGTTTATTTAAATTTTGAATAAAAATTGAGACAAAAAGTGGAAATAAGCAAAAAAACGAAAAACTAGTTTATTGCTGCCAAACGGATACAAAGTGTTTGGCTTATGAGATGCTTTGGTTTTGCTGTCGTGTGTTGGGTTTTATGTTACAGCTATGCTTGCTGCTTCTTGTTTAGGTCTGATTGAAGTTTCACTTTGCTGCTTGTTGTCTGATCTGATTCTTTTATCCTGTGTTGTTTGAATGGGAAATTTTACTCATTCATCCAACATAATAAATTCATGGTCATGTGCAAGATATTTCTTGCTTTGTTTATCTAGTTGCTAGAGATTTTAGATGGTGTTTTGCGTACACAGCAACTGCAAACTCATCCTAGGATTACATTTTGCCTGTTTTGTGTCGTCAGTTGACATAAATGACCGCATCTATGCAAATGATAAATATGGGAGCTTGACTTTTTCTTGGTAGTTTAATTTCAAAGTTTTTTCCTTAACCTGTTTGTTTTCTTAAAAAGGTTTAAATAATGTGAAATGGCACAAGCAGTAGCCGACCAATTGCCTGTATTGACACGCCAAACGCATTCACAAGATTAGCCAGTAGGAGGATCATACCAGAGAATTGGCTCCCCCACCCTCCTCCCAACCAAAAAAAAAAGGAATTTTTCTAGTCATCATAATCGCCAAAAGTCGCAAGAAAATCAGCAAATTCCCCAATCTCAATTTATATAATGAACAACAAATTATTAAACTATATATCAAATGTGAATAAAACCATCAAAATCATTGAATGATTTGGGAAGTCACTTTGATTTTTCGTGGGTTGATGAGTTGGGTTGGGTTCAAAACTTTTTTCCAAACTTAGATTGGTTTTTAGAGCTACCAAGGGTTGGGTTGAGAATTTCTCAACTTTTTTCTTTTTATGTATTAGATAGAGTTTACTTCCAATACGGTTTAGATAAATTCTCGTTTAATCCATTACGTGTCAATTAAATAGATTATTCACGTGTATTAATTAAAAAATTCACATTACTCATTAAAAAAGATATGTGACTAAAAATATACGTGAATAATCTATTTAATTGTCATGTAATGGGTTGGAGGAGGATTCCTCCAAATTGAGTTAGAGGTAAACTATTTCCTTATGTATCCTATCAATTTGGTTTCTTTAATAAAATTAAACTATTTCTATTTTTCTTTTTCTTTTTAAAAAGACCAATATAAATTACACATTTTTTTAAGTTTAGGTGACATGCATTCTCATTCCCAAGTCGCCAACCTGGGCTATTCAATCTTTTTTATGTATTTATCAAGAACTTTAACAAGATTCACTTCGAGTTTCCCATGGACTACTTGGGCATCGACAATTGCGTCATTTTTCAATGTATCTTTGGTCCTTCGCTCACCAACAATACCATGTTCAAATTATGTTTGACTTTAATGGGTTTTTCTTTTTAGGTTTTGGTTTATACTATCACCAGTAATGCTAAATAGTAACGCCCAAACATTATTCATTTTGAATAATGCTTTAGGCTATTATTCATCTCCACTATGATCAACTCATTAATGGTGGGGAGTTAAATATATACGTCTCATCATATGAGCAAGATACAGATTTCTCTGAGTGTATACACAGTGTGTTGGTGAGACGTTTAGGGTTGTAGAGTTTATTTGTATCTCTCTAGTAGAAAAATAACATCATCAAGTATTGAGTTTGGAGTGGAATATTCAAGTTGGAACAAAAGTTTCGGTTTAGATTGCTGGTCAGCGTGGAGGCTAGTTTTGGATGACGTAAATCAACCACAATAGTTTTGTAACATCATTGTTTTAACCGGAGAGATATTAGTATGAATAAGCAATGCCGCAATGATGATTTAATTTCTGCTGTGTACACTCTTGTTTACCTTGTGTTTCCAAATGTTGTGTGGGTTTGATTTGGATTTGTAGTGATTGGTGTGGATTTCGACCAAAGATAATCTAGGTATAGTTTTGTGCTGCCAAATGTTGTTGTTTACAGTGTTGTCGAATGTTGTCGATTGTGGAGTTCAACTTTTTTTATTTCAATAATTAACGACAAGGAGAACTTCACGGACTAAAATGAAAACAAATAATATCTTAGGAACGAAATTGATAATTGATAATTAATGTAATTGGTATTTTTTGCAAAAGAAAAACAACCACGTGTTAACGCCACATCCTCTCTTAGCCTTCGGTAAATGCAATTCTATTGGCTGAGTGACGGCAATGCACACACCTTAAGAATTCAGATCCTCTACTCATAGGATCCTAATACAATCCATGCAAGAAAACCTCTATTCGTCCACCTCATCATCTCACTATCCACTTTTCTCATCCCATGACACGTGGACCATTGCAAAGCAAAGTGGAGACCACCGCGCTGTTGCCGAGAAACTCCCTAGCCTTTCCTTACTCACCAAGCAAACCGAATCCGCGTTTATAAATACAAAATATATATATCAACCATTCAGTTTGATTCTATAGAACAGCCTCCTTAATTGAATTCTCCTATCATTATTTTTTTTCTTTTTTTCTTACTTTAATCTTCATTTTAATTTCTTTTTTATTAAATCTAATTAGTAGGGTTATGGAAGATTTTGAATTTCTAGGGGATGATATAATCGGACAAATCGATTGGGATAGTTTCTTCGATGACTTACCGGAGGACGGAAACGCTTTTTCGTTCGAACCCTCAACGAGTCCTTCTCCAGATTCGGTCTCACCGGGGATCGACGAGATCGAGAACTTTTTGTTGAAAGACGATGATGATAACAACAATAGCGTTGCGGAGGAGCCGAGCAAGGAGTTATGTGATAGCTTCTTCGCCGATATACTCGTGGCTTCGCCTGTGGAGGTAGCCGGTGAGGTCGTTGATGCTTCTTCTCCGATCGACAAGGATTGTTCCTCTGATTCCGATGACGGAAACGGTAATTCGGAGAAGGAGAAGGTCAATAGCGATGTTCAAGCTGAAGATGAGGCGGATGATCCTCAATCCAAGAAACGAAGAAGGTACTGCTAATTTATAATTAGGGTTTAATATCTTAATTTTGCGTTATGCTTTTTATTCTTGTGTAAAATTATGTTTTATTAGGGTTTGCTTTTGTATAATCGTTTACAGGACAAGTTTTTGTGTGTTTATCAAAGCTAAACATTATTATATTAGTGCTACTAAATTACTATCAGCACAAAATTTGTATGACAAAGAAAAATTGTGTTGTTTATGGTCCTTTCCACCAATAATTTATTGGCTAAATAAGATGTGTGGAATTTTGTATTGATGTTCTTATGATATATATTTAGTTGGTGTTTTATTTTCGTTAATAGTGCTGCTTAATAGTACTAAATAACTATTGGGAAATTGTGTATGGCAAGGACAAATTTTGTTTTTCGTGGTGCTTTATACATTTTTTGTCGCTATGGGCAATAATCTTTTGGCAAAATAAGATGTGGGGAATTTTGTTTATACATTACCTTATCTGCATGGTAAAGGGAGTCTTCAAGAGTTGTATGTAATGATGGATCTGGCTTTTCAGGCAGCTGAGAAATAGGGATGCGGCGGTGAAATCGAGGGAGAGGAAAAAGATGTATGTGAGGGATCTTGAGTTAAAGAGTAGGTATTTGGAAGGGGAATGCAGGAGACTGGGGCATTTGCTTCAGTGCTGTTATTCCGAAAATCAAGCATTACGGCTTAGTTTACAATCGGGCAACGCATTTGGTGCGTCCATGACCAAGCAGGAGTCTGCTGTGCTCTTGTTGGGTAAGAATCATTTACCATTTTGTTCTTTCTTTCTTTTTTCTCTTACCATCGTTGTTGTTTTTGGTAGGGCACTTTGTACTTTAATAGCCAACTCTGAGAAATATAGAATCACTATTGGAAACCAGGCATGTATAGTTGCCTAGTGAATTGGACAGTTGAGCTAGGTATTTTGAGCTCAGCTGGTTTGAACTTATAATTGACTGAGTATGACCTAAGATTTGACTAAGTTAACTAAAACATCTTTCAATTTGTCGGTCTGGGTCTATATATATAAGTATTCAAGCACTTGTTATTCAGACTGACTGAGCTTAGATAAAAATAAAATGATATTCATATATATTCTAGAAAGCTGAATTTACGTGTCTTGTGAGAGATATATAATTTCAAGTTGTGACGATTTTCTTATAACTTAGTCTGAATTGTTATTTTCTCAGAATAAAAAAAGTAGGCTAAATTTGTTGGGCTAACTCACACCCTCTTTTTTTACCTTTTACAAAATTCATCAAATTGAATGATTATACCAAAACCTTAGCTTGATTGGGGGACTCCTTGGTTTAAGTTTTTGATGGTTAGTGTTGTCGACAAAGTTGAGCAAGCTAAGTAGCTAGGCATTCTTAACGGCCCTGACAATTTGGATCTGCATTTGTTTTAATGAGAGCTTCAAATGAGTGATTTTTGCTCTTTTTAAGTATGCATTATGACTATGTATCTTATTCTTGAGTTTTTATATCTTTTTAGTGGGGAAAAAAAGTCTTATAGCTGATTAGAAAAAGAAAAAGAAAACTATTAATAGGAATTGGGGTGTAGCAACATGATACCAAATTACTTTTAATAGGAATTGGCATATATAACATTGTTAGGTTTTTTACTTTAACTTTGGAATATGGAGCAAGTATATCTTATTACCGACTTCATTGCATATTCACAATGCACTGGATGTAACTTGAGCTTAGTATTGGATGATTGAAGGTTGCTTGTTCTGAACTAGCAACATTCTTCACAAAACTTCATCTTGACCTAAATTACACTCATCCATGCTTTAAAAAAAAAAATGTAGCCTTGCTGATTGTCTCTCAGTTCCTAATTGGAATGTGGGACTTGTTTGTTTTTCAGTCATAAGGTTATCTGATCCAGGCATCGTGTACCTTCTCATAGATTGTCTTTCTGCTAGAAATTCAGCCTTCACATGGGCGTTTGTAAACTATTTGGTTATTTTTGTCCAACTAGATCATGCAACTTGCATTTATGTAATTCAGTTGATTAATTGGCTTTATATATGCTTTAATACTATTAATTTTCATTTTTTATGACCTTCCTTGTAAGAGAGGCTGTTGTGCCAGTGCTTGCAAAGTTTTGTTGAATTACCATACTGTGGGCTGGTAATTATGAAAATGAGTTATTATTTTATGGTTTTGGTTAATCTTTAGTTAGATTTTACTAAGTTCAATTAAAGGTTGGAAAAGAAAGTTTATATTGTTTTTATTATGCTTCTGCCCTATGTGATGGCTATTCTGATACTTGGATGATGTTGACCATGGTTACTTTGCAGAATCCCTGCTGTTGGGTTCCCTGCTTTGGTTCCTGGGCATCATGTGCCTCTTCACAATGCCCCAGTTAATCCTGGAAATAGTTCCACTCGAAAACGTGGGACAGGAAAATCCAGGAGTGCCTCTAAGAGGGGCAAGAAGTAAGATGTTTGGATACTTGACATCTTTTGTAAAGAGTAGGAGATGCAAAGCTTCAAGGAGAAAGATGAAACCCAGTTACCTTGTTCTCTGAG
This sequence comes from Fagus sylvatica, assembly GCA_907173295.1. Taxonomy (NCBI): domain Eukaryota; kingdom Viridiplantae; phylum Streptophyta; class Magnoliopsida; order Fagales; family Fagaceae; genus Fagus; species Fagus sylvatica. The sequence continues at coordinate 27,665,372 of OU015764.1, forward strand.
TTTTTGTGAGAGACTCTCTTCTTCCTTTATATGTTCAGTTCTCTCTCTGTTTTGAGGAAAAGGTGTTGAGAGTAGTTACTAGTTAAGTGATAATAAATGGTACTAACGGACATGCTGGTGGATTTTTTAACGAGTATAGTGATTTTGGCTCCGTGTTTAATAGTTAGAGCTGATATGTTATTCTTTTCTTTTTCCCATGTGGCATTACTTTGCTCTTATCTTACTTTCCAGTTATTTTGGGTTGAAGTTATGAATTCTTGTTTCCATTATCGAGGCATGGTTCTTCACCTTTTTCTGTTGGATCATGACATTAGTGATTCAGTGAAGCAATCATGGAGCTTCCCTCAACACAAACCAATTTTATCAAGCATGTATAGTTTTTCATGCCGGTTTTTCTTCCCCCCCGTTTTGTTCATAATTTGAAAGTTTGTAGATCATGAAAAAAATTCTGGATGTATGTTCTTTGTAGCACAATGTTGACTGAGTTTTATGCACGGAGTAGCTACCTTTCATCTTCCTGCAGGCAAGAGACATCACTGGCTAAGGTGATATATTCTCAATTAACAAATACGCACCTCCATACGCCTCTTAATTGGGGGGGGGGGGGGGGGGGGGGAGAAAATTCTTCGGCCCACCCCCCAAAATAAATGGAGAGAATGTGAGGTTTGCTTGAGAGACAAACAGAATGCCTGCTTTCTTTGTCTTTGGTAGGTGAGCTAGAAATTTATACGATGTCCAACTATCTTCTTTTTCTGACTATCCATTATCCCAAGGAATCAGCATAATTTGTCAAAAGTTTGGTGCATCTTGGTATGATTTTTGAAGGGCTAAAGCCAAATGGCAGAAAACTGTAGTGCTAAAATGTCATTTAGGAGGACTTGTGGTTGGGGGGGAAATACTTCCCGGTGGTGGCCATGTCCATATGGTTTGGGTATGTTTTCATTTTCTTTACCTATCAGGTTAGGTAAACTTGACCAACTTAGAGTGCTAACTTTTAAGTAAACTATAATGAATGTTACCCTTTGGCTTTAGACTATTTAAGGTAACATCCTTTGCATGAGTGATATTTTCTAAGACCGGCATGGCAAAAAGACCCCATTTTGCCATGCTCCACTCCATTTGGGTTTTCTTCCTTCCAAAGAGGGGATGGGGCGGGGGATAGGTTTTGTCCACCTTGTCCCAAGTGTGTGTATATATCATAGTTATTAAACCTGACCAGTTGTTAACTCGGTCTAGGAGTCGGGTCATCAGTAGAGTGTAGGCTTTAATTTCTCTGTTGTTGCGCACCGTAACCTCTCTAACTTTTCTCTACTTCGCACAGTAACCTAGGTGGCACTTTGTAGTTTGTATCAGATGATTTTAATTTTTAATAGAGGATGTTATTGTTTTTTGAGTTTTTTCAGCTTTTGAGTCATTTCAGGTTTTAAATTCATTGACAATTACTAAAAAGTCCCAATTTAAATAGTATAAAAACATAAAAGTAGACCTCAAAAAGTCATTTTTACGAAAATTTCAAACCCAACTGGGCGGAAACAACCCAGCTGGGTTGCACAAAACCCACCAGGTTTTCATGGGTTGTTCTTGGGTTATAAGCATAATTGTTTTAATGATGAATCCGAATCCGGCTTAGGTACCGGTTCACTGGATTATCGGGTCAATCCGCCAGTCCAGTTCGGTATATATTGTTAAATATATATAATATATTTACATTCTTTTCTTATATATATATATATATATAAAATTCTATTACAATCTCATAAAAATTAGGTGTCTTTGTGTTTTCCCTTACATCTCTATTTATCAGTGTTGAAGTCATTTCAGTCGCAGAGTTACTAAAATCTTGATTTAGATCTTAAAACCTTAGGATTTTGCAATCTAAAAACTTCAAAATGACTTAGATCTCAAGTAAAATCTTAAATATGTAGGATTATAGTAATATCCTGATTTAGAGCGTGGGATCTTGTAGGATCCCAGTCCTTTTTATGGTTTTATTGATCTATAAAATTATTAGATTTTTAACTGTTTTTTTATTTTTATTTTTATATATATTTAGATTCGTATGTACAAATGGTTTGAAGGTGCAAAGGCAATGAGTGTTTCAAATTGATTAAGGTATTTAATTTAGCTACATTTAATTACCATGGACGTTAGTAAAGGTTTGATTTTATTGACAGAGTTTTATAATCGCCATAGACTTTAGTAAAGGTTTGATCTTTATTGACAAAGTTTATAATCAACTAAGATTAACAAGCTTAAGATTTTTTTTTTTTTTTTTTCCTTTCTTTCAAGATAGATTAGTAAACACCTATTACAAAATGATGTGTGTGAAAAACTTAATTTTTACATAAAAAAATTATTAATTCTAAGATTTTTTTTTTGATGATAATATAAATTTTTTATAACAATCTAATATCATATTTCTACATTAAGATTGGTTATTTTAATAGTTTATGAATTCTTACAATCTTAAATTCGATTACAATACAATCTTAAAAATCATTCCACCGATCTTAAGCAAGATCTCAATTTTAATTACCTTACTCATTTGAAATGATAAAAAGTCTACAACTTATTCTGTCCTATCTTGTCTCGTCCCGTTTTACGTATTTTTTTCATGTCCTTTCATGTCCTAAGACGAAATGGAGCATTTATGATCTAATCTCATTTCTCATATCACTCTTTTCCATCTCTCAAATCCAAAAAAATATGGGCACTTCCTATTCCTAAAGTACCAAATCAAGATCCATGGCTTGTAGCTCAATGCCTTTGACCTGATGAGAGATGACGAGTCATTGTTAGCGAAAAGTACATAGTGGATCGTTAGGTGAAGGATACAGCCAGTGTTTTTCAAGTTACAACTTATACATTGGTTGGTAAGTCAGTGGGCTTATATGAAGTTACAAAAATGTCCTCATCAGCATATTCCAAGGAAGCACTTGTCTTCCATCCTCCGGTCAGCTTTCATAAGTGCGACCGGTGCTGTCTTTTTATAATTTGCCCCTCAACTTTCTTAATATCACATTGTGAAAAATGATATTCTTAAAAAGTAAAATGTTAGACAGAATTATCTGCAAACGAATTGTCTGGCCGCTTAAGAAATATATTTTTAAATAATAAAAAGAGATTAGCATTGAAAGCGGGTGGAAATGAGAGAATTAATTAATTAAAAAAGGATTATAGAGTTTACTTACCTAAAAATAGCTGAATAAAAATATGGCTATATCCTTAAAAAAAAATGACACTTTAAAAATTTGTATATTATCTTTTAAGATAAAAAGAAGTTAAAACTATCTTTGTATTAAAAGGAGATAAATAGTCTTTAAGCAAAAGTTATCGATTAAAATGAATAAAATATTCAATAGAATACCTATTGTTATTGACGTTTGGTGGAATAAAAAATGAAAAGAAAAACTTGGAAAACAGTGAAAAATGGAACTGAGGTGTTTTGATATTTAGCATGTAGCGAAAAGCTTTGACATATTTTTTGTCTGATATATATCTAACTTGTTATGTATAGTATTTTAAATTGATTATGATCTAATCATTTTTAAATTATGTTCATGAGAAGGATATACCGTAAACATTTTGATTTCATGTCATCATTCTAAAATCATGCTTATACAATCCAATATGGAACGACAAACAAAAAAGAAAATAATGTTGTTTATAGAATTAACGGTGCAAATTGAATTATTAGAATGAAACCTAAATGAAGTGAATATATCAAAATTAAATTATTAGAATGAAAAAAATGTTTGTCAAGTAAAATAATAGTCTAATACCAAACGATGACTTAGGTGAGCTTGAGTTGACATAAGCAGAATGGGATCTCAACGAATTAAATTCAAAGATTCGAGAAGCCAAGGGTAAATCAGTCATCCTGTTTAAAACCCGTGGCAGTTACGTAATAAAATAAAGAAACTGAAACCCGTGGTGACCAAACCCATGGCCTTTGGTTGGTTTTATCGCCGGGTCCCCTTTCCTTTCCCCCCTATAAAAACGGTCTTTTTGAAGAGCCCCCACACTGTGCTGCACCAACTACTACTACAACTCCCAACAAACCCAAAACCTCAAAACTAGGGAAACAAAAAAAACACACACAAAACCACTTCACATGGATTCCGATTACGGCATTCCCAGAGAACTCTCTGACCTTCAAAAACTGCGATCTCTTTACGAACCAGAACTCCCCCCTTGTCTCCAGGTCCCTTTTCTCTCTCTATCTATCTATCTAACTACAATTTCGTTTTTCTTATTTTTTTTCACTGTTGTTTTACTCTAAAATTTTGCTGCTGCAGTGATAAAAATCTTGTCTTTAATTTACTTTCGTTGTCCTTTTGTGTTGTTATGTTTGATCTCGGATCGGTTTTTTTTCTTTGGTGAATATGTTGATGTTGTTTTTTATCCAATGGGCTTGCTCACTATGTGTTTGACAAAATCTGTGATCTGATTGTGGTTTAGATCTAGTTAAGTGCGAAAGAATTGATGGAACTGGTTGATTAGATCTATTATTGTTCACTGCCACTCTGTTCTGTGTTGTTTGATTACTCATTTAGTATTGTTCACTGCAATTGATTTGAGATGGCTTTGGAATTTTAATCAAATGCTTATTTTACTAACTAGGGGATGGTATTTTTGAAACAAGTAAGCATTTTATTGTAATTACATCTTATTTTTTGGGCATGGCACATTCAGAATAAAAAATATGCATTTTTTTTTCTTTGTATATACTATATTTCTACTACTTATAGTAGTAGACACAATCACACAACACAAGATACAAATTGAGTACTTATAATCCAATGTATACTACAAAAAAATTTACTTATTAAACTTGAACAAACTTGACCCAAGATTGACAAAATGATTTTATATCTTTAATCAACTACCATTTTTATGTGGACGGAGTAAAGAAAAGCCTTCTTTGTTTTCTCTTTAATTTTTAATATAATTGTTAGGATAACAATGTGTTCATTATAATTTTATGAATGTCCAATTAATTTAAGTAATTGGCATATACTACTCATTACTAATGGAATTTTGACTCTATATAAATGAATATAAGGAATATTAGACTTTCTTATAAAAATTATATATTTTAAAAACATAATTTTATTTATAAATATATCTCAATTATTTATAGATATATAAAACAATTTTTTTTTTTTTTTAATTGGGACTTTCCATATATATATATATATATATGCGATATTTATGTTTTTGATTGGTATTACTTTTTTCGGTGGCTTTCCATGCTCTACTAATAGGTGAACCTGTTTATGAAATATATTCATGTATTTCAGTTTTTGTTTAGGGTTTTGATTTGACAGTGATAAATCATATATTCTCATGCATTCTCTATTTGCTATTTGTTGATGATGAAAATTGTAAAACGAAATAAATGGGATATCCATTCTATGAAAGATTAGGAGTGTGCTTTGTGGTGATAAGTTTATTTTAACAGAATTAATAATTACTTAGGTAATCATACATTGTCATTAAACAGGGCACCACTGTCAGGGTTGAATTCGGTGATGCAACTGCAGCAGCAGACCCTGCTGATGCCCACTCCATAGCCCGATATTTTCCAAATACTTATGGTCAGCCTTTGGCCCACTTTCTCAGGGCAACTGCAAAGGTCCCAGATGCTCAGATTATAACTGAGCATCCAGCTCTTAGGTGCAGTTCTGATTATAATTTCTTAGTCTTTTCATTTACAGTTGTTATATTACAATCACATCTTATTTGTATAATATATCTCTTGACAGGGTGGGAATAGTCTTTTGTGGGAGACAATCTCCTGGAGGACATAATGTTATCTGGGGTCTTTACAGTGCTCTTAAAATTCACAACCCTAAGAGTACTTTAATTGGATTTCTAGGTAAGCTGCAATTTCTATTGAGGTTTTTATCTATGTATGTATGTCTCTAGATATAATAATGTTTAATATATTTTGTTTTTATTCATTTGCTATGAATATTTCCTTGCATCAATGCTTGTAACTGACTTGTTTGGTTGGTTTAAAACATAGATCTCATAAAAAGTTATGCATGGGTTGCATTTCTTGATCTTGTTTCATTTTCACTTTGGTTGGGAGATGAGCGAATGGTGTGTGCATTTTCTATGTTAAAGAAAATATTATTTACTTAAGCCAGCGCCTTTGTAACTGTAAACAGGTGGTTCAGACGGTTTATTTGCAAAGAAAACTCTTGAGATTACAGAAGAAATTCTTTCAACCTACAAAAATCAAGGTAGATAATAGTGCAAGCAAATCATCACTTTGGGATATTAAATTATTTGAAGTTTCTTAACTGTATGGCCAGGTGGGTATGATTTGCTGGGACGGACAAAAGATCAAATTAGAACAACCGAGCAAGTTAATGCTGCCCTAAGCACATGCAATGATTTGAAATTGGATGGCCTTGTCATTATTGGAGGTAAACTGGTTGTAGAAGATGTTTACAGTTAGCATATATCTATATATATAATTTGAAGTTTGTAGTTACTGAGTATGAATCTATGATATTTTTGAAGGAGTGACATCAAACACAGATGCTGCTCAGCTTGCTGAAACGTTTTCTGTAGCAAAATGCCCAACGAAGGTACTTTGCATGTGACTATTTATTATAAGTTTATGAATTACTTCATTCATATTTATAGGTATTTGTCTCCAGAATAAATTTATTTATTTTTTAAATGCCTCTGTTGCAATTCTATTCCTTGCATCTTGTGTAATTTTAATCTAGATATATTATTATGGTACCGCAGTTATTAATAAAACTTCTATGAAATTTACAGGTGGTTGGTGTACCTGTTACTCTGAATGGAGATCTTAAGAACCAGTTTGTGGAGGCCAATGTTGGTTTTGATACAATATGTAAGGTATTAGCAACTGATTTTGATGGTTTTCTTGAAAGTGAAGTGTAGGAAATTACTGTTATAGGAAGTCACCTACAAAAAGAAAAAAAAAAAAAGTTCCCAGAGGAAGTCCCTTTTCTCCCTAGTGCATAATTAGCCAAACGGATTGACCTTGGTGGGGAAATATGCATACAAATTTATTGATTGTGGAAGATGACAAACTTGTTTCCTGTTTTTCTTTTGTTCCCTTTTATGTTACCCCTTTTTTCTGTTCTGTTTCTTATTGCCTTGAGATTACATGCAACTGCAGGCTGGGGCACATTAACCTTTATATGAGATTAGGTGCAATTAAAGAATCTTGAGGATGATAAATTTATTTTCTTCCTTTATTTCAGGTCAATTCCCAGCTCATCAGCAATGTCTGCACTGATGCACTCTCTGCAGAGAAGGTAATGAGTGAACTATTCTTTTCAATTGCTTTTGATGTTAGAGTTGTACTGTAGCATTATTGATCTTGCTGTGCCATAAATTCCTTTTTGGTGTACCTATCAAAAATAAATAAATTCCTTTTTGGTGAATCAAGAGCTCTTGTAATTGCTTTGGTATGCTCTCTGTTTTGTTCCTTTCTTCTATTTTCAATCTAAAAGTCTCCATAACTCGTTTTCTGTTCCAGTATTATTATTTCATCCGACTCATGGGCCGGAAGGCATCACATGTTGCTTTGGAGTGCACCCTCCAGTCCCATCCCAATATGGTTAGCATTCCTTGTCTGGTGTTATTCAATTTGATTTTGCCATTATGAGGTTGTCAAGATACATTCTATATTTTTCTTGATCACTTTTCTAGATATAACTTGATATGCTCTTTGCAGGTTATTCTTGGGGAGGAAGTGGCTGCATCAAAGCTTACGCTTTTTGATATCGCAGCACAAATTTGTGATGCAGTTCAAGCTAGGGCAGAGCAAGGTTTTAAATTATTTAAGTTTCTTTCATGTTGTTGTTGGTGATAATTACAGTTTTTTTTTTTTTTTTCCTGACCTATCTCTCCTTTTTCTTTTTCTTTTTTAATTTTTGGGGACCAGACAAGAATCATGGAGTCATCTTACTACCAGAAGGGCTTATAGAAAACATTCCTGAAGTATATGCCCTCTTGAAGGTAACAGGCAGTTAAAAATTTTTGGGGAAAAAAATCATGGAGTCATCTTACTACCAGAAGGGCTTATAGAAAACATTCCTGAAGTATATGCCCTCTTGAAGGTAACAGGCAGTTAAAAAAAAAAAAATTCCTTTCGTGGCACCCCTCTCTCTCCCCATGGTTATTACAATTGTGATCCAGATCATACGATTTTAGATTGCGAAATCATACATTAGAATTTGAGTAGAATCGCATGCCAGATCGTGGGATTGCGATCCCAAGTCGATTGTGTAAGATTCTACCACAAGCACAAATCAAACCTCTTTCAGCCAAAATAAATGTCCTTTATACACACTATGCTTCTCAACATAGCTAACAAATCCATTCATATATACCAAACTTCAATTTCAAGAAGAAGAAGAAATCACTAGCCCAATTTTTTTTTGTTTTTTAAAAAAGAAGTGAGAGGAGGCTAGACGGTGATAGCTTATGTGGGATGATTCTTATTTGCGTTTTCAGGTCTCTACTCTTCAGTCACTTTTTTCTTTCTTTCTTCCTTCCTCTGCTTCTTTCTTAATTGATTTGTGCTTTCTTTGCACTTTGGAGGACAGTTTGACAAAAAGGGGGACTAGGGTCTAGGAGTAGCTGAGTAACTGAGTGTGTGATAGACCTGAAGAGTGATGATGGGTTTTGGTAGTCTGTCAGTGTGTGATGGACTAGGAGTTGCTGGTACTGGAGTGTGTCAGTGTATGATAGACATGATGAGACAAATGGAGTGAGCTTTTTTCCTGTATAACCTGAACTAATAGTTCATGCCTTTATGCAAATAATGGCTTAATTTATAAATGTCTTGGGTTGACATATGGTATCCACGGCTTGTTAATGGATTAATTATCAAAGTATATAGTATATGGTCATCTTGCACGCACATACATATATAAAATTGTTATGTTCTTATATATGTGTAGAATGCACATTTGTTGTGCTTAGAGAAAATTTTAAATAGGAAAATGATTTTTATAAAATTATCTCTTTTTTTTTTTTTCAATTATTTTTTAACAAACATCATTATTACTGGGAATCTTTCACCTTCTTTTTTTTTTTAATTAAAAAAAAAATCTTGCAATTCTTGATCTGTTCCACGAGATTATTACACCAATCCTATGTTGGATCCCGATTTGAACAACCATGCTCCGCCCTTGAGATGAATGTTCACACTGATGGTTGCAATTTTCTTTTCATATTTTCATGTGACAGTAATGAGTTATTTATATAATTCTATGCTTTAACATTTGACGTCTTGGACCTCAGGAAATTCATAGTCTGCTCAGGCAAGGTATTTCTGCTGACAACATTTCTCCTCAACTTTCTCCCTGGGCATCTGCTTTGTTTGAATTTTTGCCACCCTTTATTAAGAAACAGGTACCAATTTGCCATAGATTTTTCACCTTGAAAGACATTCTCCCTCATCTTATTTAATGAGTTATAGGGCTCATCTAAGATTAAATTTTTGAATTTTACAGCTGCTCCTTTACCCTGAATCTGATGACTCTGCCCAGTTGTCCCAGGTAATGGTCTTCAGATAATTGTGCTATTAAAAGGAAACATCAAACTTCAAGATCTTTTATATCCTTTTTCCCTTTATTTTACAGATTGAGACAGAGAAACTTCTTGCACATCTTGTGGAGATAGAAATGAACAAGCGTCTGGTATTATAGATTGATCTCCATTCAGTTTTTGTTTTCCTTTTGTTTTTTTTGTTTCTTTTTTCTTATGCTGTCAATACTGGATTTTTTTTTTCTCTTTTCCTGTCAATAATTTTCTGGTTGCGAAATCTCAGATGACGTTCCCTCTGTGTTTCTCATACTTGAATCCCTACTTTATTACAAAGGAAATTTTCAATAAATGATAGTAGAAGTGAAATCCTAATCACTTACGAGGATGGGAAAAGGAATCCAATTGGCCTAACTACCCATCTTCCATTGTGTGCATTTGTTCTTTGCTTGTCATTTTTGTCTCTCTTCATTTATGCTAGCATGGCATTTTTCTGTCATTCCTCAAAACTTGTAGTCCTTGTTGAAGTTTGGATCATCTATTTGCCATATGATGATCTAGCTCTCCTTTTGCATTATCATTAAACATGCCTCTAAGAAGGAATTCCTTAACCTCTTGTTTTACATCTATCCTGTACCTTTTTCTGTTTGATGCCAAAAATATTTGAATCATGATTGTGGTGAGAAATTAATTGCTTCTTGAGATAAGAAAACCAGAATTGACTTAGAATTGGTTACAATTTTCTGTTTATAATAAGTTATTTTCAGTAACAAAACCCTTAGTTGCTGATGTGTTTGGTGTTTTGAGCAGAAAGAAGGCACGTACAAAGGGAAGAAATTCAATGCTATCTGCCACTTCTTTGGTTATCAGGCTCGGGGATCATTACCATCAAAATTTGACTGTGACTATGCCTATGTATGCAAACACTTGGCGTTGCTTTGGCTTGTCAGCCTTTTATCTATAGATATTTTATCTCCTCTCATGTTCATAGTGATTTGATATCCTTGCAGGTTCTTGGACACATCGGCTATCATATTTTAGTAGCTGGTTTGAATGGTTACCTGGCAACTGTAACTAACCTGAAGAATCCTGTGAACAAGTGGAAATGTGGTGCTGCTCCAATTACGGTAGCGTTTTCTCTCTTTTTAGACTTTTATAGCCATTCTCCTCCATAAACCCTAACCCCAAGGGGTGGACCTACTGCCAGGGGTCGTGATCTTAAAAGACAAAAGAAGCAAAATTACATTATTAGGTGTGATCACTGGTTCAACTCTTTCCACCCTTTGGACCACTAACTTATTGGGAAAAAAAAGAAGAGGAAAAACAAAGCATTTCTCAACCATTGCAACATATGGATTTTGTAATTTTCCTTAAATGTATTTTATTTCAAGTTAAGTGAAGTCCAGCCTTTTTGGTTCTTTGGTAATGCTTGCGTTTGTCAAGAATGTTGACTCCATTGACTGAATTTGATGAACATTAGGCAATGATGACTGTGAAGCGTTGGTCTCAAAATCCAGGGTCCTTGTCAATAGGAAAACCTGCTATTCATCCAGCGACTGTGGACTTGAGAGGCAAAGCATATGAGTAAGTCTCCTCATCATTGCATGAATTAAGATGCTTGATTGAAATAGTGTTGGGATTTAGGATAAGGAAGAAAATAATAAAAAGTTCTAACTGATTTTGTGACTCATTTGTTTGATTATTTTATTTTATTTTATTTTTAAATGGGTTAACTTTTGTTATAGAATCTGTGTGTGTGTGTGTGTGTTGGCCGCAGCTTTCCTTGATGTTCATATTAAATCAAACGAAACATTGGTCTTTTTGCTTCACAAGATTCTATTATCACCTTGGTTGTAAACTGATTCATGACCTTGGTTGCAGTCTGTTGAGGCAAAATGCGTCAAAATTTCTGATTGAGGATCTCTACAGAAATCCAGGACCCCTTCAGTTCGATGGTCCTGGTGCTGATGCTAAGGCTGTAACTCTATGTGTTGAAGACCAGGATTACATGGGCCGTATCAAGAAACTTCAGGAATATCTTGACAAGGTGCTTACTATTCTTTGATCTCTCTCTCTATCTCTCTCTCGCTTGGGTTTTACTTGTACATGCTATGAACATTACAATGAAAAGGGCAAAACATGGACAATTATTCAGACTGCAAGATCTTCTGATCCTTTACTTTCTGTTGATGGATCTGATAAATTGGGATGTTCAAGCATGAATTTAGTAATTTTTTGTTGCATTGCAACCTGATATGTTATCTTGTGACATGACAACCTGTTATAGGATCAAAGCCACAAATGACATCCCTTCTCTAATTTGCACTTTTGCAAATTTTTTTTTTCTAGTCATGATGTGAATATCAATATTTGGCAGGTATCCTCCATTATTGTGGTCTATTTTTCTTAAAATTCCATTTTCTGTTTTCTCCAGGTGCGAACCATCGTAAAGCCAGGGTGTTCACAGGAGGTTCTGAAAGCAGCTTTGAGCGTCATGGCTTCTGTGACAGACATTCTATCGGCATTGGCTTCACCTTCAACCACCACATCCCTTTAAACACAATTGTTACCTTTCTGGTTGTGATGTCCGTGGTACTTGTCTTCCAAAATACTTGTCATCCAAAATACTTGTCATCTTCTCTTCTCTTTGCTTTTTTTTTTGCTCCCCCTTTTTTCTTTTTTCTTTTTAAATTTGTAACCTTAAATTGTAGGTGCGGAACTGATAGATGATGGTATTAAACCGAGTTTTTCTTTGTTATTTAACATTTTTCTTTTGGGTACAAAATAATTGTGAGTGGATTGTATTTCCAAGTTTTGGAAGAGAAATTTTTTTGTTTATGTTATGATAGGAATTTTTATTTTGTTTTCTCTGTTTTGAAGCTTCCATCAGATCAATGGCATCATGATATTTGATGACATGGTCTGATACAGTTTCATGTGGCATTGTTTGATAGACTATTGTGTGCCTGCCCAATGCCCAAGGAAGAGGCTTTCTTTTTAGCTATACTGCATGTTGTTGTTTACTTTTTAAGCCTCAATGAGATCCTAAGGAAGTTGGCCTGATTGATATTATTCTCCATCTTTTGGTTTTAATGAGAAACTAAAGAGAGGAAAATCTATCTTCAGTATCTTTTATTACTTTTTTCCTCTCCCCTTTGAGAAACCGCACATCAGAAAAGAATGGAGTTCAATTATAGTATTAGAGATGACAGGCATGAGTACTTTCCTTGCTAATCAATGCTACTTCTAGGCAGTATACAATGCCTTACTGTCCAGCATGCCAACCTTAGAAGAATGATTTATAAATTTTTCTTACATATGATAGAGTTAGGTTCTTTGTATGTCTCGGGCATACTGAAGGAATGAAGCTAGGAGGGTAAGAGAGCAGTAACTATCAAATTATCAAAACAAAAAATAAAAAAATTTATCCACAAAATGCATCCACATGTCAAATATTCTTTTTGGGTGTAAATATAACTACTCAAAGCAGAGAATCATGGATTTTTTTCCTTATGAGAGATTTTACCAAATGATGATATTTATTAATGAGCCAGGACTACAGAATCATGTTGGAGTGTCTTGGAGCCTTTTGATCAGTCTAAGTGATTGTGCAACTTCCTTCATAGTAGGCCTCTCATCAGGATTCATTTTGAGACATCTTTGTGCAAGCTCTGCACATTCATTGAGTTGCTTCCTGTTTCCTTCATCCAATAGATTAGCCTTCAAGTAGGATTCAATTTTTCTTTCAATCTCATCCCAACTGCAACTATGGACCCTTAAAATTGAACTTTTCCCTCTGCAATTCTCTTTAGGAACTTCAAACTCATGATGCAATATGTTCCATGCTCTCTTTCCAGTTAAAGCCTCAAACAAGACTGCTCCAAAGTTATAAACATCACTCTTCTCTGTAAATCGGCCTGTATTATGTGATTCTGGAGCTATAAACCCTAGAGTTCCCACAACTTCGGCATCCACATATTTTTTATCCAAGGGAATAGGTATCGAGAATTCAAACTCGGACATTTTGGCAACATAGTTTTGGTCTAAGAGAATATTTCTTGAATTTATATCCCGATGGACAATTGTCTTGGGTCTACCCAAGTGAACATATGCAACTGCATGTGCTGCTTCGGTCACTATTCTAAGCCTGCTCTCCCATGATAGCAGTCGATGATCGTCAAAGATATGATCAAAGAGACTTCCATTTCCTGCAAATTCATACACCAACGTTGGGATTTCAGTCTCTAAGCAGCAACCAAAGAACTTAAGAACGTTGTTGTGCTTGCTCATTTGGGACACGACCGCTACTTCATTTATGCACCAGTTTTTATAAGTTTGAAACGAGCTTGCCATAAACTTCTTGACAGATATTTCACGACCATCATGGGTTCCTTTGTATAGTATATGGTTGAAACTTTTATATAGTATTCCATCCACATGGTAGTCATTTGTAGCCTTGTCGAGCTCATGTTTGGAAAAGATCCGAAAGGAACTGTATTTACCATCAAAAGAAGTGAAAAGTTGCTCCAAAATTCGACCTCCGTTTTCCAAGTAAAAACCCTCCTCTGTTTGGGCTATGGTTTCTTTCGATTCCCTGAAACACGACAACATATTTGACAATAGGGCATACACTGGTTAGGTTGGAAAATCTTTTCCCTTTGGTCTGGGCCCTTGGGACTTGGAACTGAATTGGTGAACTATACTTGTAAGTTGAGGAATTTTCTTTTGAAGAAGATGGATGTACTATTGTGAGTCTTTGCAAGCTGAGGAATTTCCTGTAGTGTTTATCTTCAAAAAAAAAAATAAAAAGGAGTAAAAAAAAAAAATAAAATCACTCAAACAATCTTTTAGGTGGAGTCACTTAAAACCTAAAATCTCAAACTTTTAACCTTAGATCACAAACATTAAACAAGTGACCTGTAATGTCAAACACATATGAGTACCAAGTGATTACTATTTTATTTTTTAGATTCTTTAAACCAACTTTCAATTTAAAATGATTAATTTTTCATTTTGGAGGGTCAAATGTTGTCAAGGATAATGCCACATGTCCTGGCTTTTGACAAATTTGGCCAATTTAAATATTCATGCTGAAGAATATCAAGCATCTGAACAGATCCGCGTGGGTAATGGTACTAGTCTTCCCATCCATCATATTGGGACAACCCAACTTTCTACTCCCACTACCACTTTTCATTTAAATAATGTCTTACATGTGCCTAATATTTCAAATAATTTATTATCTGTTCACAAATTCACCAATGATACTAATACATTTATGAAATTTCATCCATCTTGTTTTTGTGTGAAGGATCTGGCTTTGAGACGTCCACTGTTGCAAGGGCCGAGTAAGCATGGGCTGTACCCCTTTCCATTCCATCCAACTCAACGTATTTCTACTCCTCGTGCTCTGTTTGGGGAAAGAACTTCTCTCACCAACTGGCATTCCCGTTTAGGTCATCCCGCCTTTAGAATTGTGTCTAGTATTATTTCTAGGTTTGGTCTTCCGACTACAGCAAATAAAAATGAACCTGCGTGTTCCGCTTGTCTTAGTGCAAAAAGCAAACAACTTCCTTTTCATTCTTCTCATTCTCAAATAAAAGCGCCACTTGAGTTAATTTATTCTGATTTATGGGGTCCATCTCCTGTTTGTTCTCGTACTGGTCACAAATATTATATTTCGTTTCTAGATGCTTATAGTCGTTACACATGGTTATTTCCAATTTCTCACAAAAATGATGCAATCTCCATTTTTATTCAGTTCCAACGTTATGTTGAACGCTATTTCAATCTTAAAATCAAATCCGTTCAAACTGACTGGGGAGGTGAGTTTCGATCTACCTCCAAAATCTTTGAAAAATGTGGAATTGCTCATAGAGTCTCCTGTCCCCACACTCATCAACAAAATGGTGCCATCGAGCGAAAACATCGTCACGTTGTTGAAACAGGTCTTGCTCTTCTTTATCATGCCAGTGTCTCTCTTCGTTTTTGGGATGACGCTTTTCAAACAGCTTGCTACCTCATTAATCGTCTTCCAACTCCTATTCTCCGTCATCAATCTCCATTTGAAAAATTATTTCAAGCACCACCTGATTACTCTCTTTTAAAAATTTTTGGTAGTGCGTATTGGCCCAATCTTCGTCCATATAATACCAACAAACTCCAACCTCGCTCTCTCTAGTGTCTTTCTTGGGTATAGTCTTCGTCATAAAGGTTATAAATGTTTCCATGTGTCCACTGGACGTCTCTACATTTCCAGAGATGTCATCTTTCAAGAAACCACCTTTCCATTTTTTGAGTATGTTTCCAAATCACCTCCCAAGGTTCCTCCACCTAATACTTCCATTCTTGGGCCTCCTCTAGCATTACTCCAGCCCATGCGTACTACTGCTCCCTACAACAGAATGGCATCTCAAGCCCAATCTGCCACACCTCATGGGCCACCCACTTCACCTGACCAGCACCTCACGGTCCAACCACATCAAATACCCACTTCATATTACCATCAACCCACGGCCCAAGACAAGCCCAGCTCAAAACACGCCCAACCCATAAGCACCTCTTCTTCCATATCCTCAAACTCAAATACAGCATCTCCATCCCCAATTCCCTCCACCGAAATCCCTAACCCACCTCTACCAAATCCTCCCATGGTCACCCGCTCCAAAAACCACATCTCCAAACCAAAACACCCCACCGACGGCACCATTAGATACCCTCTACCCAGAGCTCTCGTTGCTGCTGCCATGGACACCGCCATTACCGAACCGACTTGCTTCACCTTTGCCTCCAAGAATCCAAAGTGGTGTCAGGCAATGAACAGTGAGTTCGATGTTCTTCTCAAAAATAACACTTGGTCTCTTGTGCCACCCCATCCCACTCAAAACCAAATTGGGTGCAAATGGGTTTTCCGGATTAAAAGAAATGCCGATGGCTCAGTTGAGAGATACAAAGTGAGACTCGTCGCCAAGGGCTTCCATCAACAACCTGGAGTTGATTATGCTGAGACATACAGTCCTGTCATCAAACCTACCACGGTACGTACAGTTCTCTCCATTGCTCTCTCTGCTAGTTGGTCAATTCGTCAAATTGATATACAAAATGCATTCCTTCATGGCCATTTATCTGAGGAGGTCTTTATGTCACAACCTTCGGGTTATCATCACCCTCAATACCCCAATCATGTTTGTAAACTAAACAAGGCCATTTATGGCCTGAAACAAGCTCCACGGGCTTGGTTCTCTCGTCTCAGCACGCGCTTGATAGCTCTTGGATTTCATGGTTCAAAGTCTGATACATCTCTATTCATTTGCCGCACCTCTGCATTCACCATGTATGTGCTTATATATGTTGACGATATTATCATCACAAGCTCATCCTCAGATGCCATTAACACATTATTATCTCACTTACACTGTGACTTTGCTGTCAAAAACTTGGGGTCTCTGAAGTTTTTCTTGGGTATTGAGGTCCTCTCAAATCCGAATGGAGCTATTCTGTCTCAACAACGCTATATCACTGATATTCTGCATCGGACTCACATGCTAGAAGCTAAACCCGTAACTACTCCTATGGCATCTACCACTAGTTTATCTGCATTTGATGGCGAACCCTTTCCAGATCACACCTTGCTTCGGAGTACTGTTGGTGCCTTACAGTACCTCTCTATCACTCGCCCAGATATTGCTTTTACTGTTAATAAGCTGTCACAGTTCATGCACAAGCCCATTCTCACTCACTGGCAAGCTGTCAAACGTCTTCTTCGATATCTCAAACACACCATCCAGTTTGGGTTACAAATTTATCGCAACTCCTGCAATACTCTTCAAGCATTTTCTGATGCTGATTGGGCAGGTGATAAGGATGATCGTCGTTCAACTGGCAGTTTCTGTGTCTTTCTTGGCAAAAATCTTATTTCCTGGAGTTGTTGAAAACAGGCTACAGTTGCTAGATTAAGTACTGAAGCAGAGTACAAAGCTTTAGCAAACGCTGCTAGCTGAACTTAAATGGCTTCTGTCCCTTTTCCAAGAGCTTGGTCTGTCAATCTCAGCTCCCCCTGTTCTTTGGTGTGACAATATCGGCGCAACTTATTTATCCTCCAATCCAGTTTTCCATGCTCGGACCAAGCATGTTGAAATTGATTTTCATTTTGTTCGGGATATGGTTGCCAATAAGTCTCTTAACGTTCGCTTCGTCTCCAGTCATGATCAACTAGCAGATTTACTGACAAAGCCGATTTCTTCTTCTCAGTTTGCTCTACTCAGAACCAAGCTCAACGTCCTGTCCATTCCGTTGGGCTTGAGGGGGCGTGTCAAGGATAATCCTCCTATATCCAGATTACCACAAACAGCAAATGAAGATAAAGATGCAGCTCCCACATAGTTATCTAATAGCAATATAGATAGACTTGTTATATGACTAATAGAGTTCAACTCAAGATGGATCTCTTGTATTATAGTTAACTTAAACCATGTTCTTCTTCTATAAATAAGATTAGTAGACACTCGTCCTATTCAAGGCGAGAATACTTAAAATTATATATCAGCTATACAAGCTTTTACAAATGTAAATTTTTTAATCCAAACTTTCAAATATATATCTTTATTTTAAAATAAAAAATAAAAATTCAAGGGGGCCATTGGTGTATTCGTCCCTGTTACATATATGCATGAATAATTATTAAGGATTCAGTAACAGCCAAAATGCAATTATGATATTTGGTTGAATTCTTCTTCTATTTTGTTTTCCTTAAAATAAAAGGTAACAGATATAGTGAAGATTATTTTTGCATTTATACAAAAACAAAGAGATTGGTGCATACCCGACCTCCACTGGGTGACAAGTGAGAGCTGAAAAAGAAGCTATGGACCCTTCATCCTCTTGATTCATGAAGAATTAGTCTTTGCAAGTTGAGGTACCATTCAATTTACAAAGGCAAGGCTTATAGAAGAAGAACTTGGTTGTGTATGAGATCACGAATGCATTCAGTCAAATGTTGGACATTGACTGTTTACTATGATAGAAGAGCAGGCTCTAATGATGGTTCATCCATTTTGAATAAAAGGGCATAAAGAAATATCTGTATAGACAGGAAAAAAAAATCACATTCTTTTTAATGATTTCCTTCCTTGGCATTTGTTTGTAGAAAATAAGGGAGGGAGAGAATAGCTAAAAATTCCTAGAATTAGGTAGAGAGAGATGTACGGTAACAGTGGATCAAATTCAATCTATTTGTATGGTCGGAACCATAAATTATGTTTTAGTATGGATAAGGAAGAATGAGAGAATATCCACACAAAGATTTTATGTGGTTCAACAAAGAAAGCCTACATCTACAGAGGAAATCTCTTGAGCTATTTCTCATCTATTTTTGTCCATCCATTACAAGAGAGAGAAAAGACATTTATATAGGTTACAAAACAAAGAGGGAGAGAGGAGAGAATACAATGATGATTGGGCCTAATTTACAAGAGTTAGACTCAAATGTGTATTGGGTTGGGCTTTTGGGCCCACTTAAAATCTAACATATTACAACTATGTTTGGATGGTGGGATGAATGGAGAGTAGAAGAAATGGGAGGAAAAGATAACCAAAATATACTAAAAATTAATACATTTCATGAACCTTTACCTTTCCTCCCACTTTCATCTCTCTCTGTTCTAAACATACCCACAGAGAGAAGAAAAAGGATCTCTAGAATCAAGGTAATTGTGTGGCAAGCAATAAATTTGTAATAAAGGCGGTGATATTTGACCATTTTTAACAGTTTGATCTATATTCAATTTTAATGTTTTTGAAATGGAATTCCAAGCAATTAATTAATAAAGATTACCCCAACTCATGAGAAAAACATTATTGAACTCATATCCAAGATTCATCTTATTAATTAATTTGAAGAAAGAACAATTAAACATTAAAGCTTAAAAATCTAGGAAATATTAAATCACATTAATATATTTCTACTATTTGTCAAGGGGGCTTCATCCTTCACCTCAGTAGCTCTTTTCTCTTCTCTTCTCTCTTTTTCTGTCTCTGCCTTCTTCTCCTCTTCTTTTTTTCCACACTAAGCATATATATGTATGAGTCCAAAGTTGGTTTGGCAATTGAATCTTATTTGCTCAGTGTTTAAATTGGCCGAAAAGTCTTGCATTAAATGTTCACCGAAAGTTTGTTTGTTTTCTTTTGTTCTTCTTTCTTCCTCTTTTGCCGCACTAATGGAATTGACTGCTCAAACTTTTCTCCTTACCTTCCACATCCATGTAAGACAAAAATCAAAAGAAATCATTTTCTTTTACAAACTTTCAATGCTACGAGACTTTGATTGAAAGACAAATTTTTATGGGAATTATTCCCATGAGGCAGCAATGCTTAGTGAAGCCATGAACCCCTGCAAGCATTGGGTAAAGATCACATGTGGGTTGGACTTAATGATGCCATGAGCTTCTATTTTTTATCAAATCCCGTTTTTATTTCTATAGTCCACTTCTCGGTCAGTTTTGACCCTTAAATAGTCGGAATTTACGTGAAATAACAATTTTCTCCTTTGTGAATCATCTTTCTAACGCATCCGTACTTGCCATAATCCAAAGTTTAAGCTAGGAGTTATGATCAGAACAGTACAATAAGGTTCATCGGGTTCGCAGGATTGATCTTGGCTTTCTTAGTCCAAATTCCACAATTATTTTATTCTTTTTCCACCACACTCTTGGGAAACCCACTAAACATAAAAATAACAAAATAAGACTAAATAAAAAAGTTGTAGTTAAGTTAAGGGTACAACATACACACTAAAACGCACACATGAATCTACACAAAAGTTGTAGTTAAGTTAAACTTATTTTATTTATTTATTTTTGTAAATCTTATTAAGTTATACTAGGTGTAACTTGAATTCATCTCATATATATATATATATATATATAACAGTAACAGTAATAGTAATGGTATATCGGTATTAACCAATACCGAAATATTTCGTTCTTATGATTAAACCAAAACTGTCTTCAATACAGTAGTGACAACTTTATTATGATTACCTAATGTGTATGAGACAAGAGATTACACACATCTAGAATCTTGAGAGAGAGTGTATCTTGCACAAAAAATATCTTATATATATATATATATATATAATGTATCTTCTCTATTAAAAATGGGTAGTAAATCTCACACAGTCGTAGAATCCATATACTAAGATAGAAATGTATATATTGAAGGTATAAAAATGTGTTTGGTTGAAGGATTTCAGTGAGGATAAAAATAATAAAAAATAAGGATAAAGATAAAAAGTGTATAATAAAAATAATGTAAAAATAGATTTTGTATTTGAATGGAGGGTCAAACAATAGACTCATGTAAAATGAGGGAGCATATCAACCAATCATCATAGTTAGTAATATATGGGACGGAATATATACGGTACGTAATACGTACGCGTTTAATTCGGTTTAGGATGTAAAAAAACGTTGTAAAAATACAGCATAAAAAACGGAAATGAAAAAAACGTAAATAGTCGGATGTACGGGTATATTATGAATTTGAACTAAAAAATCGGGACTAGAAAAACGGCTATATATATCATGTAATTTCATTTCATATATTCCAATTTAATAGCATATTTATGCTATCTTAATATTATTTTATAAAAAAAAAAAAAAACCAACTAATTAAGCATTTAATTTTTTTTCAATTTTTACTTGTGTTTTCAAGCAAAATATATAATAAGTAAATGAATGAAATGATATTTATTAGCCAAAAAAATGTCAAAATAACAAAAAGTATTTATTATCTCATCTTATTATAATTTAAAATGATTATATTTTTGTTTATTTAAAATCTAACATACATACATATTGTATATGGAATAAGATCTAATCACTCAAATTATAGAAAAATTATAATGGACTACTAAATAAACAAAATTATAATAAAAATATTAAAATGTTGATGTTCAATATAAATAGTAAAACATGGAGGTAAAAAAAAATTGATTTTGATAATTTCATTATCATATATCATGATAAAATGAAACAAAATAAATAATTATATCGTCAATAAAAGTATCGAAATTCAATCAAATTGAAGTATTTTTCTATAAGTATAATACGGGAAACGTTTAATACATGTTTTATATGTTTAATTATAAAGAACGTGTATTTTTCAGAATCTTTTTGTTTCATACGGTAAACAAGAGGTTTTTTAAAAAATATAGGCCCAATTGCATAATCACCCCCTGGGATTTGGCTTAGTTACAAACAGACCCCTTGAGGTTTTGATTTTGCAATATAACTACCTGAGGTTTTTAAATTGATGAAATTGACCCTTCTAAATACTTTTTTTATCGATTTTGCTAGTAGAAATTTGTCACGTGCATTACATGTGACCACTTTATAATAAAAAATTCATTATTATAAACCCAAATGCAATGCATATGACAAATTTTGTTAGCAAAATTGGTAAAAAATATACTTAGAGGGGTCAATTTCACCAATTTAAAAACCCCAGGTGGTTATATTGCAAAATCAAAATCCCAGAAAATTTGTTTTCAACTGAGCTAAACCCTAGGAAATGATTATGCATTTTAGCCAAAAATATATATGTACTTGTAATATACGGTATGATAAGTGTATTTTACTAACTAGGCCAATGATGATATATGGTGAAAAATGTTATGTAGTAGCGCGAAAGGACTAATTGGGACCCAATCATCCCATCCCTGCGTGGGCGAATAATAGCCATACACACACCCGTTTTTTATCCGAAAAAAATCATCTCGTGAAATGGAGAAATCATCTTCCTTGTTTATCTCATACGTTACCGATCTCACCCTCATCCGAAACCCAATAGATTCTGCATGCACTCATACACGTGAATACCGATCACACACCCTCAGATTCAGATACCGCTCTTCCTTCAAGAGCGCCACGTGGTGTCACTACATTGGCGTAAAGAAACAGCAATTGACTATTGACTGTGACACTCTGTGTGTGACTAAACCGGGACCTGCCTTCTTTCTTCCCTATTAATACTTTTTGTTCGGGTGGTGGAGAATTTAGAGCGGTGAATTATCAAAGAAAGGATTAGTTTTGACAGTTTGGTAAGCTCTTTTCATTGGTTGAAATTGTTCTTTGTTTGCTCTTTTTTTGTGCGTTTTCTTTAATTTTCATCTTAGATTCTATACACTATACTAGTATTTTGTCCTTTCCTTCTACTTCATTCTTATCCTCCTCTTATGTATTTAACCATCATACTGTTTGAGACTTTTCCGGCCTTTCATTTTCGGGTTTGTCACTTGGACTACAGTACTGATGGGTTTTCTCGTGAGTTAATTGCCATAAATTAACAGCAAATTACTAGTTTAAGATGATACTTTATGATTGATATTTGCAATTTAGAAGTTAGAATTTCAGTGGAATTTAATTCATAGCATGCCAAGTTTAGCAACTAGTCTAATATAACTGAAATACTAAAGCATATTTTTAGCACAGAACTGGTTAATGCTTTGTCAATGATTCACATGAGGCTGGTTATGTACCTTCCTTTCACATTATACAAATTTTGATGCATTAGTGGTATATCATAGTACCAACTACCACCACAACAACAATCATAACCTTTTACGAACATCATTTGTAGCCTCCTTTGCAAAAATTGAACTTTCCATGTGACATGTGTTCTAAAATTGAGCTCTAGAGGCTAAGAGCTGTTGTACTTGTACATATGTTCTTTCACCATGCATGCCAAGATTAAAGCAGCTCTGGAAATAATGCAGGTAAAAAAAATCTAAAGGGAAATATGGAGGAAGAGAGAGCTTACTGTGCACATGTTGTGGTTCTTCCCTTCCATGGACAAGGCCATATAAATCCAATGCTCCAATTTTCTAAACGTTTGGCCTCAAAAGGGCTCAAAATCACAGTAGCAACCGTACTTTCTAACACCAAGTCCATGCAAACTGGAGGTGGGTCAATTACACTTGAATCGATATATGATGACCTCACTGAAGGTGGTTTTGGAGGACCAACTGGGTTTAAGGGCTTCTTTGATAGGTTTGAAGCTAGTGGCACTCGGGTCTTAGCTGACCTCATCAAGAAACTAGAGAACTCTAAGTACCCTGTGAAGTGCCTAGTGTATGATGCTAATTTACCATGGGCTTTGAACATAGCCAAGCAACTTGGTGTTTCTGGTGCTGCATTCTTCACTCAATCATGTGCTGCCATTGCCAGCTACTATCCAATGCATGTAGAGCTCTCTGAAGGGCAACTAACCATGCCTGCTTTTTCAATGCCTGGACTGCCAACGCCTAAACTTCCAAACTTGCCATCTCTTGGATCGGATACAGGACGCTACTCCCCTATAATCAGACACATATTAAACCAATTCAGCAACATTGAGAAAGCGGATTGGGTCCTTTTTAACTCATTTGATAAGTTGGAAGAAGAGGTGAGTTTAGTATTTTTACTCTTTTTTCAGTGCATTGAAAATTAAAGAGACAGTTAATCTATTCTTAAATTTTCTTTATCAACTTCTTTCTTTGAAGATTCAATCTTTAAGATTATTGCTCTGAATGTTAGTTGATTGGCACATGTATCAATATTTGATTTTGACAGTGTTCTTTAATCCACAAGTTCAATAAAGATGCAAACCTAGTAAATCCATTTACAAGAGGTTGATGGAAATGACTTCAATTCGTTCAATACTGTTTGATTCTGACACACACATTTACATCTTATTTGAATTGATAATCGAATTATTCCATTTGGTTATGATAAATTTGTTCATAATCTAATAGGTCTCATTAAATCTGATAGAAATGTAGTTTGAATTGAGATTTTGATACATGTTGTGAAAGCTTGAATATTGATAAACCATGATCTGCCCAGAACTCAAATATGTTTGCATACCTAAATTTTACATTTTAAATTCACTGTCAACATAGTTTTGTCATATAATTTTTAATGAAGTAAATCTGGTAAGGTGTAGGTTGTAAAATGGATGGCCAATCTCTGGCCTGTTAGGACTATCGGACCAACCGTGCCATCTTTTTATCTAGACAAGAGGGTGGAAGCTGACAGAGAATATGGTTTCAATCTCTACAAGCCAAATAGTGAGACCTGCATGAAGTGGCTCAACACAAAGGAACCTGGTTCAGTGGTGTATGTTTCATTTGGCAGTGCTGCAAGCTTGAATGCAGAACAAATGACTGAAATGGCATGTGCCCTGAGGCAAACTAGCTACAACTTCTTGTGGGTTGTGAAGGCAACCGAAGATAGCAATCTCCCTAATAACTTCATGGAGGAGACATCAGGAAAAGGATTGAAGGTGACATGGTGCCCACAGTTGGAGGTATTGGCCCATCATGCTGTGGGATGCTTTATAACACATTGCGGATGGAATTCCACGGTTGAGGCATTAAGCTTTGGAGTCCCAATGGTGGGAATGCCACAGTTTTTAGATCAAATGACTAATGCTTATTTTGTGGAGAAAGTTTGGGCAGTGGGTGTTCAACCAAAGGTAAATGAGAATGGTCTTGCTACTAGGGAGGAAATTGACAAATGCATCAAGGAAGTGATGCATGGAGAGAGAGGGCAAGAGATTAAGAAGAATGCTGTGCAGTGGAAAGAGTTTGCTAAGGAGGCAGTGGATGAGAGTGGAAGTTCAGATAAGTATATAAATGAAATTATTGCAAAAATTGCGGGTACCTAATATTGTTTTCTTCAACTTAGATTCTGCCCCTATTTGAATTGAACATGTCATCTAGTTGTACTGCTGTTTTTGGCTCCTGTTTGATGATTCCCAGTTTGCAAGAATGTTATTTTCTTAACAGTATAATTGTTCTTTAATTATTGCTAGATTGAAATTTGAACTGTTGTTGCCCATGTAACTGTGCCTTGTATTCCGTTCTTAAACGTAGTCTTCTATAACAGCAGCAATAGTATACGAAGAATTTCCAAGGGTGGGCTATAATCCTCATTGCCTCCTTGTTTGAAGAAATATTAGAGGGAGCTAAGTTCTCTGTAAAACTCTAGTACCACAGCCAGTTAAGATTTCCTTGATGAACATTTTTTTTTTTTTTAAATAATCATAAATCTGTTCTGGTCTACGTTAAAGAGTTCAAAAGAGTTTTAGCAGAAATTTCAACCCATTTTGGCAAACTTTGCAAAGAGCTATTAGGGATAGCTTTAAGGCCAGTTTTGAAAAGTTGGATTTTTGAAGCTTTATTTTATTTATTTTTTTCCCAAAACTCTTTTAAGATCTGTTCATATTTCTCTTGAAAAGTAAGATATCGAAAATGCTCATAGTTTTTCCCCCCTAAAAGACACCCATTACCAACGGTCAAATAATAATAATTCAACTCAATCCTAAGGTAATGTATTCTTTTCCGTCGTTATATCTATTCAAAAAAGTAATTCACTTTCTACCATTCTATCCTATTCACTTAAGCTACACCTTCTCCATGTATGATCAAATCCCAAAATCCATATCCATGGTTCTAGACCCGATTTTATTTATTACAGAGCTCACACACACACGTCAGCAGCCCAGGGGGTTGGGGTCGGACGTCAAAAATCCGACATCTACAACTTAGATGGAGTAGATGTGCGGTTTGGTTGGATGCTTTAACCTGTTGATGAGAATGATCGATTGATCTACCTAGAAAATAACTTGAACATGGTGTCAATGGTTGGATCTATGGATTCCTAAGGGGATTGAATATTGTGCATGGTGTTTTAAGGTGATGAATTTGTAGAGATGGTGAATGGTGAAAAAAAAAAAAAAAAAGTGGGTTTAGGTTATGGTAGGGTCTCTAAGTACTAGGACTCTAAACTAAGTTTAGGGTTTGGATTGGCTCCAATGCATTGGAGCCACTGCGATCGTGACACGTGTCCAATTTTGATCACGTGTCTGCATCATAGCGGCTCTAGTGCACTGGAGCCAAACCGCTCCCCTAAGTTTATTGGTAGGGTCTTTTCAATTAAGATTAGGGTCTTTTTAATATTTTTAGGGCTTAGGAGTCTTGCATTTAGTGATAAAACATTGCATTTATCCCCACAAAAATTAGAAAAAATCATAAACAAAATCAGATTAAATTAAAAAATAAAAATAAATAAATAGGAACCCTATAGTGCAGATCGGCACTCTAGTAATGACAGAATTGTTGACTAGCTCTTGTGAGTCCCATTTTTTAGGTTGTTATGTTTTTTCCTATTTTATTCTGAATTTTTCTTTCTTTCTTTTCAAGAAATAAATCAGGATTTTCAATTGGTTATGGACTCTTCCTTGATTAAGTCATCCCGAAGTAAAATTTAAATTTAAATTATCAAGATAATTTTTTACTATCCACAAGATAAAGTAATTATTTCAATAATTCAAGAATTGGATATTATCTTCTTAGAATTTTCTTGCTTTTGCATGTCTATCATGATTTAAAATTGGGACCTATAAGAATTAATTTTTTAAAGGACTAATCAAAATTAACTTAAGATGTTCTTATGCATGCATGCCTATGGTTTGACTATTTCTTGAGCAATAAAAATTGCTCTTTCATTATACCTTGGTCAAAACATTGATTTGAGCTTAGAAATAGACTATTTTGCCGTTAATTCAATAATGACCTCATATAATATGAATTTTAATGCCAGGGTCAATTATAGGATTTTTACCCATGTGAAATTTTGATTTGCATTCTTTATTTAATGATTTTATATCTATCGTTCCTTTTCAAAAAAAAAAAAATTTTTGATTTGCTCCTTAGCGTTAAAAAAGTGCATTTTCATGATTGCAAAATAGAGTGTACAATAATATAAAAATTTTGACAAAATATAAAAGGTATTATACTATTATGGAGACTTGGGGTCAAATTTTGCATTAAACAATATTTCTTTGCCTTTGATTTAGTCTGATTTTGGGTGGAATCAAAATTTAGGTTTTTAAAGAAAATATGAGGAAATGGTATTCCCTCCTACACGTGCCATTACATCCTCTTTAAACTACCAAATAAGGGAACAGAATGAATTTTTTTTCAAAATTATTGTCATTCAATTCTTTTTTCCCCATTTCAAAATATAATTTTGGAGGGGAGAAAATTTTTGTATAATAAATAAGTGAATGAATGAATGACACATGTTCGGGAAAAATCTAATGACACGTGTTCCGTAAGAGTCTAAAGACATATGATCTGGAGTGACCAAACAGTGTCTGGATTATCAAGATTTTAGTGCAGATTTGATCATTGAAAGCATGTTAAATATCCTAAATATAACAGCCCTGAATGTACTTTCCAAAGCTAAGAATAAGGGGAGTTTAATTTTGACAAAGAAAAAACATTAATGAGGAGAAAACATATTGGGCAGGGATCCAAAGAATGAGCTGGCCGAAATATCTCCAAAGGAAACGTAATGTGGAAGATAAGAGGTAATCTCTGAGGGTATAAATAGGAGGAAGCCATGAGCATTAAAGATGTTGGTGTATATTTTCTTAAAACTGCCTTCTGTATGAGAATATATTGATTGTGATTCACCAATAAAATTCTTCCTTCATGTACTGACTTAATCTTCGGAGGATTATAAAGGTCAACTCTCACTGGGTTGACCATAAGATCTTATTCTTGTCTTTGTATAGCAAGATCAAGATTTAACTCTGTTCGGCAACTTGAAGATAAGAATGACTTGAAATTGTAGACTGTTTTTCCCTTAAGTCTAGAAAATCCACCCCTACAACTTTTATAACACCTTTATAAATTATAGAAAAAGTCATATTCTCACCTTATCACAAAACTCTGTAATTCTAGTTAATTGTCATGACCATATATATATATATATATATATATATATATATATAACTAATATTAATTTTGGAATAGTAAATAAATTTTAATAACATCTATGTCATTTTACAAAACTTAAAATTATTTTAAATCTCATAATTTTAAAAATCCATAACTTTGTATTTTGGTGGAGACTTCGGATCATTTTATGTAAGTTTTTGAGATTGGATTTGGCTTGATTTATATGAGTAGCTAGTAAGTCTATACACATGAGTACATGACATTCTATGATTATTAGTAGAACATAAAACGCAACACTTTGAGTGATGATTTTTATTTCTTCCCCAACGCGAAATTTGAATATCAGTTTCTTATGCCGAATATAGAAATTTATCCTTGTGAAGGGCTGAAGGCCAGAGAGGGAGTGTGTAGTTTAGTTTGCAAGTAATAGAAAGCTGTGTCGCGTGGCAGCAGATCAGTGCTCTAGTCCAATGTAACATCAAAGTTCCATATCTTTCTCTCACACCCAAAAGTTTTTCCCCAAACTGAAAACCCTCAAAACCTCAAATTCCCTCCTCAACTGAAAAAACAGAGTCTTGTTGCCTCACACACTCTCAGTGTTTCACCAAAAAGGCAACAACCCCTTTTCTACAATCTCTCTCTCTCTTTCTCTTTTTCTCCGTGGTGTTCATCATCTGCAACTCATTTCTCATCTGGGTTCTCTCTTACTCTCCTGATCTCCCGGTCAGTTAGCTCTCTCTCTCTTTCTCTTACTTTCCAGTAGTTGTAATTTCAGCCCTCAGTCACACTGTTTATTACTCTAAATGTAATAAAATTTTGAGGCTAATGGAAAAACTAGAAAAATTTTAAGTCAGTTATGGATATTGAACCACTAAACATTGACAATGAAGTTATGGAGTTTGACGTGAGTGGTTCTGTAGAAGATGACACTACCACACTCGACTTAGAGCACCATGATGATGACTATGAACAAGATTACAATGATGAATTATTCGAGGGTTCGAATCCTAGTGCGTCTCATGGGTTCTTAAGCCCGAATGGGGAGCCCAATCTTGAGCCGTATGAGGGTATGGAATTTGATTCCGAACAGGCTGCGCGTATTTTCTATAATTCGTATGCACGTCGTATTGGTTTTAGTACCCGGGTCAGTGTGTACCAGCGTTCACGCCGTGATGGCTCCATCATATGCCGTCAAATTGTGTGTTCCCGTGAAGGGTTTCGCCGTGAGGGAGGTGAAAATAGGTCTAAGAGGCAGCGGACGATTACTAGAGTTGGGTGTAAAGCGCAGATGACGGTGAAGAAGCAGAATTCTGGGAAATGGGCGGTGTCAAAACTCGTGAAGGAACATAATCATGAGCTTGTGCCCCCCGATAAGGTGCATTCCCTCCGGTCACATAGGCATGTATCAGGTCCTGCACGAAGCCTGATTGATACCCTTCAAGCGGCTGGGATGGGCCCTAGTGGGGTGATGTCTGTTTTGATCAAGGAATCAGGAGGAATTAACAATGTTGGCTTTACTAAAGTTGATTGCCAGAATTATATGAGTAGTAGTAGGCAGAGAAGTCTAGGGAGTGGGGGTCAGATTGTTTTTGACTATTTGAAGCAGATGCAGGCTGAGGATCCTAGTTTCTTTTGTGCAGTCCAGGGTGATTTTGAAAATTTAACAGGAAA
Organism: Fagus sylvatica; assembly: GCA_907173295.1. Classification (NCBI taxonomy): domain Eukaryota; kingdom Viridiplantae; phylum Streptophyta; class Magnoliopsida; order Fagales; family Fagaceae; genus Fagus; species Fagus sylvatica. Next base: position 27,695,373 of record OU015764.1, read on the forward strand.
CATTTTCTGGGCTGATCCGAGTTCAAGAATGAATTATAACTACTTTGGAGACACTGTTACATTTGATACGACATATAGAACGAATCGTTACCGAGTCCCCTTTGCTCCATTTACAGGGTGGAATCATCATGGACAGCCTGTATTGTTTGGATGTGCGTTACTCCTTAATGAGTCGGAGTCCTCATTTGTTTGGCTATTCCAAACTTGGCTAGCTGCAATGTCTGGTCGGCATCCCATCTCAATCACTACTGACCAGGACCGGATCATACGGGCTGCTGTTGTTCAAGTGTTTCCTGGAACCCGTAACCGATTTTGTAAATGGAATGTGTTTAGGGAAGCTCAAGAGAAATTGTCTGATGTGTATCACTCACGCCCTGCTTTTGAAGTTGAGTTCCAGAAGTGCATCAATGTGACAGAGACAATCGATGAGTTCGAGTCATGTTGGGAGTCCCTTCTTCAAAGATATGATCTTGTGGATAATGAATGGCTTCAGTCAATGTATAATGCTCGCCGCCAATGGGTACCAGTTTATCTACAGGACACATTCTTTGGGGAAATGTCCATAAACCAAGGAAGTGACAACATAAACTCATACTTTGATGGTTATATCAATGCATCAACTAATATTCAGGTGCTGATTAAGCAGTATGAAAAGGCAATTGCCAGTCGGTATGAAAAGGAAGTGAAGGCAGATTATGATACAATTAATACGTTACCATTTCTAAAAACACCATCTCCCATGGAAAAACAAGCAGCAAATCTTTATACAAGGAAAATATTTATGATATTCCAAGAAGAATTGGTTGAAACTCTTGCTTATCCTGCAACTATAATTGATGATACGGGATCAGAAACTATGTATAAGGTGGCAAAATTTGGGGAAGACCACACACCGCACTTTGTTAGGTTCAATGTTTTTGAAAAGAAAGCCAGTTGTAGTTGCCAAATGTTTGAATTTGCAGGTATTATATGTAGGCACATATTAGCAGTATTTAGAGTAACAAATGTTTTGACACTTCCATCTCATTACATCTTGAAACGGTGGACAAGAAATGCAAAAAGTGGGGTTTTGTTGGATCAGTACACTCTTGGATTGCCAAGTGATTCTCAAGAGTCATCCGCTGCTCGTTATGACAATCTACGACGAGAAGCTATCAAATATGTAGAAGAAGGAGCCGAATCTGTGCATATTTATAATGCGGCAATGGATGCTCTTCAAGAGGCTGCAAAGAAGGTTGCTGCCGCCAAGAAGCATGGTTCTGGGATTAATCAGAGTGCCCTGGATAATGGGAGTCAACAGCTTCAGTCTTACTCCATGGTATGTTCCTTTCTCATAAAAGATATCCTCCCTGCATGGCCTCTGCATCATATCATCTTCTGATATTTTTCCCTCTAGTAAACATGCTCTACTTGATTCTCTGAGTCTTTTCTTCAGTAATCTTCCTCTTCTGAGCTTCCACAGGAATTGGGACCGATTTATTGCTAGATAAAAATGCTGCTTTATCAGCTTGAACCATGCATATGTCCTAATACTGAATTGTATTATTATTTGTAAGGGGGCTTTGTTCTCTACTTTTCTTTCTAGAACTTCAGCATTTATGTCTGTTGGCTATTCAAGGTCTGTGTAGAGGACTTTGTGTTGGTTGATGAAATCAGAATGTTATTGAGAGCAATATTCTAAGTTGTCGCATATACTACTGAATATATGAATGTAATCTCCTGACTATAAGTTGGATTATTAGGTTAGAAAATAACTTTGTAAGGCATCAAGAAAATCAGCTATGCTTTATTCAGATCAGCAGCAGGCAATGAAGAAATTGTGTTCTTGGAATTCTAGATACATCTTCCTATATGTAGCTGTTTGAGTCCCCTTCTATTGAAGCTTTGCTTCTGTGTATTACAAGCATAACAGCAGATTTGCAACCACAGTATAGGAAAAAGCTTTTCTTTTGAACCTTTCCTTTCTTCCTGACATTGTTGCTTATCACAGCTAGAAGAGGTGCCGTTCATGGATAATACATTTCTTCTGGTATTATTGTCTTTACTCTTTACATGAAACACTTGATTCATATGAAGGAAGGAATCCTTGGCTGTATGTTGTTGTGCTACAAAATCTACTCTTAGGGGAAATTTTATTTGCTGCAAGGTCTTCTTCTCCCTAGGTAGGTCTGATGTGGACCTCTGACTTTACTGTATCCTACACACTTCAAAGACACAGCTCACTAAACCTTAGGGAATTATTGAATAGATTCTTGTGAGATATATTATGTCAGTCATTATAAAGTATCTATGCTCACACTTTTCTAATCGCAAGCAAAGGGTGGTTCCTTTTTGTTCCTTTCTCTCCATTTAGTCTATCTTTTCTCGTTATTGGGTGGAATGAATGAATATGGTAAGCTCGATGGTCCATCTGGTAGATAGAAATGGCACAAATCTCATCCACAGTGAATTAATCTTCAGACCTCCACCTTTCCAAGGAGAAGTACCACTACGCTACAAGATCATTGTTATTGTAGGAAATGTAATCTAGTAATGCTATTTTAGGTAATATAATCTGTGACAATACAACCATCACTGTTTCTAATCACTATATGCAAGTAAATAAAAAAGGTTGCAAGCTCTGACTTCTAAACATTCAAAATTTCTAATCTGTTCTTGAGTTCCTTTTCTCTTCTGCTGCTGTTATTTATTTTTTTTATCCTTTGTCAAGAATATAGTAAGTTTCATGGCTTGTGAACTTTCCAGAGCTTTGTCATAATTTACATACATTGGACATAGCCTAGTGTCAGGGGAAGGAAGTATGATGATAATGAAGATACTGGATATTCTGTTGCAAGCCTATCGTAGTCTGAACAGCTTTGAACTCATGGCTGCTGGTGTTTTTTTTTCTTTTCCTTTTCTCATGACTGTTTGCTATGCATTTATATCTCTGTTGTAAAGACCAACTCTGGTATAAATCTATCTTGTTATATTGTATAATAAATGTGCTCATCATATAAGGATAAACGTGCTCATCATATGAGGATTTGACTTCATTGGTATAGGACTTCTATTACTGATCGAGTTCATTCTACTGTCGAATAAGATGCTCAAATCTCAATTTTCAAATTTAAATAAACTTAACAAGGTAAAACAAAACAGTAAACCAAAAAAAGGTGTAGTCTTTTGCCCAAGTCCCAGCTAATGAATCAGAGTCTAGAAGATTGTCCAGTTAAGCATACACACTGAATCATCAAAAATCAACTCATATTATACCTCTTAAATAATTTGGATTTTGATGCTGGTGGTGTGCAAGAAGTGGCTTTATTCTTCATTTTGGTTGTTTTATGCACTTAATGTGTTTCTTATATGTGCACCTGCCTCCTCCGTCTCATTTTAAATCAATAAGTAGTCTTTTTGTTTCCCTTCTGTAGGATCAGGACAAAAAAATTCAGGAATTGACAGCTGAATTGGAGAATGCAAGTCAGCGATGTGAAGCATATCGAGCAAAACTGTCAGTTGTTCTGAAAAATTTGGAAGAACAGAAGTTGAAGATATCAGTTAAGGTTCAGAATGTGAGGCTCAATCTAAGAAGTTAAATTTTGGGGTTGGTGGTGGGCTGGTGGCACCATTTCCATCATCTTTCTTGTAAACTACGTATAGAGACTGAATGGCTGAGACAGGGTGTGTAGGCTCAGTACTCATTGTTAACATATTTGTTTAGTTACACGAAGAGGTTATAATTTTTTTTTTTCCTAGTTTAGGACAGTCGTAAACTATGTTGACTTCTATCTGGATGTGACCATAGAATAGTTTGTTTGTAGTAGGTGGAAAATAATTTAGTGATATGTTCTTGTTCATGTAATTCTGGTGCTGCTGTCAAAAATTAGGAATTTCAAATAGACTTCACTAACTAAGAGTCAGAATACTGAACATTTTTTCAATGGTTGCCTCGTTGGAATAGGTATTGATGTGTGGGTTTACAACGATGCCCCCAGTAATCAAAATTTCAGGTCCGATTATATTAGCGCGCATTTGGAAAGGAGATAAATAAAAATAGAATTATTAGAATATACTAAAAATTAATATATATTAAGACGCCTTACAAATACATTTGGGTCTATTAATACAATAAAACTCCTACTCATCCAAAAAGAAGAATTAAAAACTCTCGAGAATTGGTCAGAAAAACCACTTTGTTTTTGTTCAACATCTGTATTTATTTATTTTGTTTCGTATTCATGGGTTAGAAATTACTCATTGTATCTTTTATTTGAATTTAATAATCATTCAATAAAAAAAAATGATACAGTTTAGTTACAAACTGGTTCATGTGACTAAAAATACACGTGTATGATCTTATAAGTTAACACGTAGTAGTGAGTTGTAACAAGATAACTACAAACTCGTTGTAACCATACTCTATTCATTAAAAAAAGAGTTTAATAATCATGGGCCGTCCAAGGAGCTTAGGCCCACAGGATAAGAGGGGCTTAATATAGTAGAAAATAGAAGGGAAGATCCAACTCCTTGAAGTTGTGATCTGGACATAAATTTTGAAATTCAAAAAAAGTGTCCGTTAAGCAACGATCGAAAATCCGACGCCCCCTACTTTTTTCCCCAAACGGTTATAAATATTGAAATCCCTCACTTAATGCCCTCTGTACGTGTATCTTTAAGATTTGAAAAACAAAGAGAGAGAGCGTAAGAGAGCGAAAGAAAATGGAAAAAGCAGAAGGAGGTATAACCCGTACGGTTTCGGCAATGGAAGCGTTCGAGAAGCTAGAGAAAGTAGGAGAAGGAACATACGGTAAGGTTTACAGAGCCAGAGAGAAAGCCACAGGGAAGATCGTAGCCCTCAAGAAAACTCGTCTCCACGAGGACGAAGAAGGCGTCCCTCCCACCACTCTCCGCGAGGTCTCCATTCTCCGCATGCTCTCCCGCGATCCCCATGTCGTCAGGTTCCTCTCTCTCTCTCTCCATTTCTAGGGTTTTCATTTCTTAGGGTTCTTGGTTTCTTGATTCCTTCAATTTTGTTTATTGATTTTGTGATAGGTTGATGGATGTGAAACAAGGTCAGAATAAAGAAGGGAAGACAGTACTGTACTTGGTGTTTGAGTACATGGACACTGATCTCAAGAAATTCATCCGGACTTTCCGTCAATCCGGAGAGTTCATTCCTGCTAAAACTGTTAAGGTCTGTGTGTAAATTGTAATACACTTTTCAAAATTCTATTGTGATTCTTATACTTGTTTGGGTTCTTATTATTCTATTCTATGGTGATGCAGAGTTTAATGTTTCAACTCTGCAAGGGTGTGGCTTTTTGCCACGGTCATGGAATCTTGCACAGGTAATTTCCACATATAGGGCTTTTTTTATTTGGGTGATCAATTGGATGGAATCAATTGCTTATATTTTTAGTGTTTGTTATGATGGTTAGGGATCTAAAACCTCACAATCTCTTGATGGACCGAAAGACAATGATGCTTAAAATAGCGGATCTTGGACTAGCTCGAGCATTTACTGTGCCAATCAAGAAATATACCCATGAGGTAAAAATGTAACAATCATGTTTGTTCTTTATGCTTGATAACAAGGTGATTAACAAGTAGTTAATCAAACTTTGTGTCATGGCTGTTTCCAGATATTGACTCTGTGGTATAGAGCTCCTGAAGTCCTTTTGGGTTCGACCCATTACTCAACTGCAGTAGATATGTGGTCTGTTGCTTGTATATTTGGTATAGATCCCCTTACTTGATCAAATTTTTTTGCTCATTTCCAAATTATACATGTGCTTGATGTGGGAATTAAGCTATTTTGTCTGAATTTGTAGCTGAACTTGTCACAAAGCAAGCACTCTTCCCAGGAGATTCTGAACTGCAACAGCTCCTCCATATATTCAGGTTTAGTAAAGACACAATCTATGTCTAATGGTCTCCTTGGTTTCTATATAATGATGTGCCCTCACAATGTTTTTTCTGGATTTCTTATGCAGGTTACTAGGTACACCAAATGAAGAAGTGTGGCCCGGTGTCAGCAAACTGATGAATTGGCATGAGTATCCTCAATGGAGCGCTCAAAATTTGTCAACAGCTGTGCCTAACTTGGATAAGGATGGACTTGATCTGCTAGCTGTAAGTTGGTCCCTTATTACCTCTTCAATTTGCATTTAAAATGTTTATTTTTATGATATTGACACTCGCTTAACACTTGTGATTTGCAGCAAATGTTGCACTATGAGCCCTCCAAGCGTATCTCAGCAAAGAAAGCTATGGAACATCCTTACTTTGATGATCTGAACAAGGCCAATCTCTGAACATACTATGTGGATGAGAAATCTTGTTTTGACTTGTAATAGAAGTTCTGTAGCAAATTATATCTGCTTCCCTCAAGCATACTTCAAGTCATGTTAAATTTTGTTGTAGCACGAAGTATTTGTTCTAGACGATTGAGCTGCTTTTAAAATTCTAATGACAATATGGTTTGCTTATATGCTACTACTAGTCCTTCAAATTACAGCTAGTTACGGTTCAGATTAAAATCTTAAAACGCAAGTGATCAGTCCCGCATACTAAGTGAACTTGTTTATTCGAAACATTGAACTTGCCTGCAGTGCATGAATACGGATATCATTTTAATGAAAGATTGAGACTTGAAGCCCACATGAAGAGAAGGCTTGGTAAGTGAAATTGAATCCAAGCAATTGAGTGATGGTTCCTGCCATTTGACACAATTCTGGTGCATGGATGTGTGGATATCATTTTAATGAAAGATTGAGACTTTGAAGCCCACGTGAAGAGAAGGGAGGCTTGGTAAGTGAAATTGAATCCAAGCAATTGAGTGATGGTTCCTGCCATTTTGACACCAGAATTTTAGACAATTTTGGTGCATGGATGTGTTGGATATCATTTTAATGAAAGATTTTGAGATTTGGTTGAAGAGAAGGGAGGCTTGGTAAGTGAAATTGAATCCAAGCAATTGAGTGATTGGTTCCTGCCATTTGACACCAGAATTTTAGACAATTCCAACTGAGTAAAATTGAATCCAATTCCAACAAAGTTTTTTAACAGATTGTCATTTTTAAAGTGTAGGATGGTGTCAATGACCTGAAGTTTTGAATCTGTTCAGAACTTTTTTTAATTGCCACTGACTAGTATTTCTTCAAGTACAACTAGTATCCTTGATGCATTATTTTTAATCAATAATTGTATCTGCACTGTTAGCTCTTAATTGATATTGTCATTTTAGACAATTCCAACAATTTTCATCCATAATGAAAGAGATGACAATTTTAGACAATTCCAACAAATTGCAACAAGGAATAACGATAGGGACTGAACAGTGGCAAATCCTTGCAACCGAGAGAAACCTCAGTTTGGCCAGACCAACCTGGAGTTGACTAAGGAATCATCTCCCTGTTCCACCTTCATTCTGTTTCCCGCAAAATTCTGTTTCAATTAGTTAATCAATACGAATCATCTCCCCGTTCCACCTCAGTCTAAATTCCAGTCCATTCCAGTTTGTTCCAACCGTTTGGGTTTGTTCCGCTAAATTCTGACATTTTCTTGTTCTTTTTTTTTTTCGGGCTTCTAATTTGATATTTGAATTTTTTTCATTATTGATTTATCTTAAATTAAGGGCTCCTTGTTGTATAATAAGATATTATAAACCTTTAATAACGATGTTAATAATGTGTATTATTTGGCTTTGAATTGATAATTTGATATGATATAAAAATATGTGATAAAGACATGTATTTTTATTTTATGTAATGGGCAGTAGTATCCAATCTGCAGGTAGACAGAACAAGTCCAATGACTTTATGGTATAATAAATTTTGATGTGAATGGAGCTCCTGGACACTACTTACTTTTGAGGGTGACTATAATGGGCGATCGACTAAGCAGAATGGTTCGTAGGTCAGTGCCCATGTCATACTAAGAATGGGGAAGGAAGAGATCCATACGTCGGTAGCTAGGTTGTCTAAGATGACTATCTCGGTCTTCTGTTTAGGGTACAGTCATCTTTGATGATCTAAGCAAGGCTTATTTCTTAACAAACTGTGGATTATTTGGCTTGTAAGTATCTCTACTTCCCTCAAGCATACTTCATGTTATATTTGTTGTAGCACAAAGAATTTGTTCTAGACAATTTCTCTGCTTTTACAATTCTAATTACAATAATAAGGTTTGCTTTTTCTAGTCCTTCAAATTACAATTAGTTAGGTTCAGATTAAAATCTTAAAAAGTAAGTGATCTGTAATCAAACTTGTTTATTCAAATACTACAGAAGGATACAAAACTTTCTAAATTTTTTTGGAACTACAGGGGCTCAAAAATCTTGATAGTCACATGTTCCTTTACATACAATTAGCCACTCTGAATCAAAAAATTGCCTGCCATGCATGGAGGTGAATGTCATTTTAATTAAAGCTGAGACTTCAAGCCACAAGCCACATGAAGATGGTTGACCAAACAGTAAGTGAAATTGAAGCCAAGCCATAAGTCCACAGCATGATTACAGAACATTCACTCTCTCCTGTTCCAAATAATTGAGTCATGGTTCCTGCCATTTGAGACCAGAAGGGAGGGAAAAAAGATTGAATTATGTCAACAATCAAATATGGTAACAATGCAACCAGTCAACTGAGCACGATTTTAGACAATTGTTAACTAAGCTTTTTACAGATTGTGTCGTTTTTAATGTGCAACGGTGGATTCTCTACTTTTAAGGACGAAAAACAAAGTGGTAATATTGTTGTGAAATTGTTCTAAGTTATATCTAAATGTGGAGATATAAGTACCTATGTTCATAGCAGGAGGGACTGCATATTGGAGCAGAAGAATAAACTGATACAATGGATCAGGATGCACCAAACCAATTTGATGTGCACCTCTAATGATTAGAATCCCTGTCAAAGGCAGGGCTATATAGCGAACAACTACAATGCCAACGACGAGGGATTTTTGAATTCCTGACCCATGCAAACCTGGAAGACAGGAAGAAAAAAAGAACATCAAGTACAACTTTACTATTGCCAATGTGAAAGAAGTTCCAAAAAAAAGTTAGGCTAAGATGGAAGCTTCATATCTGTTATTACCTCTGAGAAGATTTCCACCTACTATCAGAGTGAGAGCTGGGATCGCTCCATCACTGCAGTTATTAAGAGAGTAATTGAGAAGCTTAGCAAGAGGGAGAAGTAAAACAGGAAAATTTCTCATTATGGAACGTAACTATGTATATACAATGAGCCAATTAATTGTAGAGAAATCCAAGTTAGTGTGTGATATGGTGGAAATAGTTTGTGTGGGCCATAAAGTTTGTAGAAAGTACATCGTACAACAAGATTGATTTACAATGCATTCACCCACTTTCAAAATGAGCTATAACACCATTATATTTGAGGATTGAGAGTTCACAATATATAAAATGATATGTGCTAAGTTCTACAAACAGATGAAGACCATTCAATCTACCAACAGTGGTGTTATCTTTTATCCTGCATCCCAAAACAAAATCGTGTCCAATTTATCCAGAGTTTAATAGAGTTTTTGCCTAAGTTTTATACCCCAACAAGGAAGCAGAGTCTTCGATTACACGAAGAGGAGCACTTTCACCAATCATTGCCTTTCGGATCTGAGGGATGAGTCCAACTGTGAACCCAACAATCTACAAAAGAAAAGAGCATGAGTTTAGTCAACATATTAATGAATCAGCAAAAGTTTATATTTAGTGCAAAAGCCACCACACCAAGAAAATTGACCAACACTATCCAAATCATAAAGAAGTCATGGTCAGGATGGACATGCTTAGGCACTTAAGAATGCACTCCAGTGTTCTTGCTCAATTTGGAGGGACAGTGACTTCAGACATGCAGCACATGCTTGCACATCAGATTAGAAATCTGATTTCCAAATTCATATACATTCTATTTGCACTAGGACGTTGCACATGGCTTGTTTCTCCTAAATATTTGAAAGTTTATTCCATATAGAAGGAGGAAACATAATAGATCTCCTTCACCAAGTTGTACAACTCATTCTTGTGCAAGATGCAAGGGACATCCGAGCAGGGGGATAAAGTTAGATTTGATCATGACAGGCTCATTTAGGACTGGACCTACCCTAATGAAATAGTGCCAAAAGTACATCAAGAGGGATGATATGACAATGATAAGCTGAATGGTCATACCGCTCCAATGGTTGAAGGGGCAAATATTGCTTTCAGATTAATATTTCTAAACAGCATTGCTAAATGTTGCTTTATTTTATCTGAAACTGCAACCTGCAATGGAAAACAAATATTGAAATCTCAGAATACTGCTTTCACTGAGGAGATTAAAAGACGAGAGCATTGTTATATCAAAGCATAGTTACTAGATCTTCCACAATGAATCATATAACAAAATCATATAGACAAAACTTTATATGTCAACTACTTGGGGATAAAAGTTATAACTGAAAATTATTGTTATGATGAAACTAGTCAGGTGATCTAATATTACAATTGACACTGTCAATACCATAACATAATTACCAAAAGAAAAAAAGAAATAGACATGTTTTCACATAATATAACTAATTAGAAGTAAAGCTCTCTAGTCATTACAACATAAATAGGAAAAGAAATCCCCCTGTCATGGACATTTAACATGATACCAGGTGAAACTGTATTTAGAATTATTTTGATGACAAAAAAAATTCCAAATCAAAATCAGTTTCTGAAACCGTAGTTAAAGAATAGTGAAGGGATATCCTTTCTTGCCTCTCTCATGGTTTTGCCACAATAATTCCTCAAATTTATGAAGTAGGTCAGGTTTTGGTGAAATTTGCAATGTGAATGAAATAATGGCAAAGAAAACTCATATATAACGCCCACTAAAAGATAATATAAGAAGTAATATACAGAGAAAGCATAAATTTCATCATAAATATGATGCTGGAACAACCTCAGATTTCGGTACAGATGTAGTGCAGGGCAGTAAGCATTCTTTATCCTTGGTGGAAGAAAGTAGTGGCTCCGTGCAACTTCCCAGGTCTGAGGTGGAGGATTCTCTAGAAGACTTACTGATAGAGGATTCTTTGGTGATTCTCCTTGAAGATATCCGAACAATATTATACACGTAAGACCACAAATAAATGGCTCCTATCTGAAGTATCAACAAGAAATTCCAAAAAAAGAAATATATACGGAAATTAGTCTATCATAATCCAACAGGGCAAGATGTACAAAAACAAAGTCACAAACCACACATAAAATATGATTATTCACAATTGGATTTAAATAGAGTTTCTGTCATGAGATACCAACTACAACCCATCAAAGAGCTGGCCTATGTATACTGAATTAATGGTGGTTATAATATATAGTAAAATTGTGCTTATAAACACCTTGTATTCACAAGAAGTAAGAATAGCTAAAATCCTTCACCCTTGAATTCCAAGAAGATTAAAAAGAAATTCAGTACAAAATGAGAAAAGAAGCAAATGAAAAGATACATACCGCCATTGAAAGTGAAACATAAGCCATTCCATACGTATGACAGACATCAGGAGCTCCAAATGGCCCTCCTTTTTCTTTACAAATAGCTGGGATCATAATGAGAAGAATGTTCCCCAAATTTCCTGTTGTTATAAGGAAAAAAATAAATGTTTGTCAATGATTTACGAAGTGTTATATATTTAGTCAGAGAAACATTGCAACATATTTTAAAGATGAAATTATACAGTGTTTTCTTGAAGCAGCTGATTCAGCTATTTTTCATAACAAAGAAAAGAATTTGGGAAACCATTTATCAATAATGTAAAGAGGAATACATCCTGTTTATTTCTTGTTTTCAAGGTAAGCAGCCACTCTATTTTATTTTTATTTGATTCCACACACAGTTAAGCTGTACTTTCTAAACTCTATTCAGTTGCATTTTACATAAACAGTTGAAGCAATCTTTTCGAATACAAGTTAGGATCTTATATACCTGCAGCACAGCAACCCACTACAAGGCCTCTCAGGTGTGGAGGGGCTCTTGTAATTAAGATAAGAATCCATCCAAGAATTGAACCAATAATAAATGTGAAGAGTATATTGATTGGCATGAACCACCTACACATTCAATCAGACTTACTTCAAAACACTATAATTCTAATACTATAAGTGAATTGAAAAATAGCCAGGGAAGGCTTCGGCATAGAGTTACACTTACAACTTAAGCATGCTCTCACTTGTTATTGTTTGAGCAAGGTTAGTGGACACAAGGGCTGGATTAAATACATAAAAAACTACCTGTAAAACAACAAAGAATACTCTACTAAGAGAATGAACAGTGCATTGGATAATCAATTTGTATGTCTCACCGTTTCTACAGCTTGATTCAATAATTATAACAACATAAAACTCACTCAAGTAACTTTCCTTTTCTTTAATTTTTTATCCCAAAACTAAAAATCAAAATCAAAATTAAATGTTAAGATGTATTATATTTCAATAACATTTCTTCCATCTTTAACAAGTAAAACTAACATGAATTGAATAAATCAAAAACTCACAGTATTTAAATGCTTCCTAGCATCTTCCCCCAAGATATTAACACTATCCAGTGCAAGATAAGACCCTAGTCCGGTAATCAAAAGCGTTTTCAAAACCGGAATTGATGCAGTGATGAAGAGCTCCAAAAGTCCCATGTTGAGATCCCTTCACAACTCTGGAAATGACTTTCACCTACTATATAAAGCCAATATAAATTGTCTTAAAAGATCATCTGAAATGCTGTCAGAAACATAATTGATTCGTTAAAGATAATGGGACATAGCACAAGTTAGTATCAGGCATAGAACCAAAACAAAATGTCATTCCTACAAATACCATAATACCTAAAGCATGTGCATAGTCAAAATTATTTAGATCCTCCAATGAGATGCCATAACAACAGAACAGATTAACATACGTGAATCCGCCAATCACATGGAACTTCTTGATGGACTATTTCCAAAAATTTCTATACAACAAATAAAAAATAAAAAAAATCTCTTCAGCCTTTCTTGCCTCCCTTTATTTAGTTTAAATATCACAGGAACATGATAGCCATGGAAGATTAAAGAAAGAAAAAGATTCCTGACATGGTGGAAAAAGTTGCATTATACAATCATTAAACCGGAACCCGTGTTCGGCTTTAAGAGCTTAAATATATAAAAAGATTGATTGAACAGACTAAGAGAGCTTGGCACTTTACGTCATTAAGAAATCAAAAACTTATCTAAAACATAAACAGAACACACCTCAAAAATCAAACCTCAAGACCTTCCTCTTTTTCCTCTGTGCCAATCAATACTATTGTCTCCCATGCAACAATTCTCCCACGTTCGAATATTTACTTTCACGAATGTTGGGTAGTGTTTAAGAAGAGGAGAAGAAAGTGACAATGAATTGACAAAAATAAACAAACAAATATTATGTATTTAATTAAATAAAAATAGATGAGAACGAGCAAGTCAGCAAGTCGTAGAAGAATTGAAAGATTAGGTGGTGGTGGAGTGGCAAAATACAAGACCAAAAAGGAACTCCGGAAATAAGGTTTAGATTAATGAATGTATGTGTCATGTGTGTGTTGTCTAGTATATAAATGGCAAATCATGACAAAACAAAACAAACAAGACGCGTTTAAATGTGTGTGTGTGTGTTTTTTTGTTTTGTTTTGTTTTTTGCGGTGCAAAACTCATAGACGCCTACTTTCTAGTTGCCATCAGCGACTGCCAATCGAGTCAGCAATCAGCCTTCTACACGTTTTTTTACATTATTCTTCCTAGTTTAAATCAAATAAAGAAAATGAAATTAAAAAAAAATATTGAATTTTCTAATAGTATAAAAGGTGAAATTGAGATGGAGGGAATTATTACCAATTATAAACCAATATGAGAAGGAGGGAATTCCGAATTTCCAATTATAAACCATGCCAAAAGTAGCAAATTTGAAACAAGATCACCCGTTTTAAAACTTTTTCATATCTGAAAGACAGATATCCCGTTTTGACTCTCGAAGACAGTATAGAATCGACGCATGTATCCCATAAGTAGAGGGATTTTATAATGAAGAAAAAAACTTTACTTTTTTTAAAGGAAATGAAACGTAAAGCAGAAACCGTAATTTTATTAATAAAATTTCTTAACTTATATAGTTGTATTCCTAGTTACGATCTTAAAAAATAACGAATACAAAAACACTTTCATAATCAAAAGACATATCAACATGCTTAAATTCAAGTTTGAAAACTTTATTATGAGATGAGAGAATATTAGACACCTACTCACTTGATCCGAAGATTGGTTTTTTAGCATCTAATAGCCAATAAAAATTTATCAAACATCATTGCATCATATATTAGGCGCCTATATGAAATGTTTTTTAGGCTTACCACATTTTTGTGAATTATACAAGGCAGTTTTTATAGTCATTATCTTTGAAAAAGATACGTGATTATATAATATAAATGGATTTCTAACAACTTGTTATCGCATTTTCATAATTTTTTGCGGCAAGTTTTGCACTTTCATATTAATTCAACTAGAAGATGACAAGGAAACCATCGACATTTTACACCAAAAATTAGAAGAGAAAAAGAATGCATAACTTGCAACAAAAAAGTCTATTTTGAGAAAATAGGATATATATATATATATATATATTTTTTTTTTCCTTTTGTTCTTTTAACACGTTAAATACTAAATTTTCAATACAATTTCTCTAACAATAAAGCTAGCTACCGACACGACGTACCAGTTTATCAAATAGGCGCGCTAATTTAATTAGTGAACCCTTCTTCAAAGAACTGGCGTATAATAACGCATGCCAATCAGTAGCTTTTTTCAATGATGATTTATTTGTTGGAACTGACTAGCACTGAGCGTGCTGGCTATTATTGTACGAGTTCTGCTACAAGCTAACTTTTGTGGCGGCTTTCATTATTAATTAGTCGTAAACCCGTGCGATGTCGGAAAATATATATATAATCTAATTAATCTAATGTTGTACAATATCAATATAAACAAAAAAACGAATGAAGTCAAGACAACAATTAGAACATTACTTGAGAAAAACTTAGGAACTACAAAATTATAAAACCAACAAAACAAAAAACACCAAAAGCCAAAAAATAAAAATATTGAGCAGAACAGAAAAACCAAAAATAAATAAATAATAAAAGTATGAAACCCGATAAAACCAATCAGAAACCAAAAGGGAAATAACGCACCTTTGAGACTCAAACAACAATAAAACTATTGGGACCACATGAAGACTAAAAAAAAATCTCAATATAGGATTTAAATAGGAAATTGAGGGTGCAATTAATTGGGGAGATGAAGAGGTAAGGGAGTTCAAGAGGTGAGAGTGAGAGAGAGGTAGATGAAAAGGTGAGGTAATTAATTGAGGAGATGAAGAGGTCAGGAAGTTCAAGAGGTGAGAGAGAGAGAAAGAGGTAGATGAAAATGGTGAGATAATTAATTGAGGAGATGAAAAGGTCAGGGAGTTTAAGAGGTGAGAGGTAGATGAAGAGGTGAAGTAGATGAACAGCTATGAGAGAGAGAGAATTAAATAGAGGGAAGGGGAATGTGGAAGTATGTGAGAGTAGTAAATCTAATATGACAGTATTTGGGGAAGGCTAAAATTTTTCTCTTAACTTAAACTTTTAGTTTATATTATAGATTCAACTAGAAGATGACAAGGAAACCATCGACATTTTACACCAAAAATTAGAAGAGAAAAAGAATGCATAACTTGCAACAAAAAAGTCTATTTTGAGAAAATAGGATAAATATATATATATATATATATATTTTTCCTTTTGTTCTTTTAACACGTTAAATACTAAATTTTCAATACAATTTCTCTAACAATAAAGCTAGCTACCGACACGACGTACCAGTTTATCAAATAGGCGCACTAATTTAATTAGTGAACCCTTCTTCAAAGAACTGGTGTAGAATAACGCATGCCAATTAGTAGCTTTTTTCAATGATGATTTATTATTTGTTGGAACTGACTAGCACTGAGCGTGCTGGCTATGATTGTACGAGTTCTGCTACAAGCTAACTTTTGTGGCGGCTTTCATTATTAATGTTGACGGATTGTCAGTAGTACTTATTAAAATTTCTTAACCAAGACGCATCATTGTTAAGTGCAAGTGCAACACTGAACAAGTTCTCGATCCCATATGCAATTGCTGGAAAAGTATTGTCCATTGTGAAAAGTGAAACCCGATCCGTCCGAATTCGGCCGACCCGCTTTTTTTAAAATAACTAACGGACGGATTTCATGGATACCCGCCCGCCCGACAATATTTATTAAATAATATATATATATATAAAGTTATAAACCCATATATAATTAAATAATATATATATATATATGTATTTTTTGTATTTGTATTTGTATGTGCTTAGGAATTGTTGCAACTTGCATATGTTTGGTTTTTTATATATAAGAATGGTATAAAAAGTTAGCATAAGGAGGTAAAAAATTAAAAAAATTAAAAAAACTAAAATAGGCCCAATTTAAAGTTGTTGATTTGGTTTTATGGCCCAAAAAAGTAAAACAATTTGGACTTTTTTAAAGTCATGAAGCCAAAAAAAGTCCAAAAAAATCCCACTTGAAGCCCATAAACCCGACCACCCGCCCGCCAAACCCGCTCAACCGACCCGCCCGCCCGAACCTAAAACTAGCGGACGGATTATCCGTGAATTTATTTTCACGGACGACAACGGATTTCCCCAAAACCCGACCCGCCCGACCCGAACCCACCCCTTAAGACAATTTTTTTTAAAATAACTTATCTATCGTATACTATAACATTAAAAAATTATTTAAAATATTTAAAAATTATTTTTTCTAATGATAGAGATTAAAACTATTGCAACGAGTTTTTAAGATCTTAATCCTATATTATCTACCGTAACGTGGCTTGATTATGTCATCCAAACAAGACACATCACTGATTCACTGCCGTGTTAGAAACAAATTGCAACCCCCAGAAGAGTGACAAAGACAAACATTAATAGAATGACAAAAAGGAGAGGAAGAGAACACAAATTGCAATTTGCAATAGAGAGAGACGTTTAAAACTTGTGTACGAGGAAACAGAAAGAGCGAGCAGATGGACCTAACAAGAAGGGAACCACATGGTCCACATCTATCTGGATTAAGATTCTCTAAATTCTTAACGTAATTAAAAAGCTAAAGTTTTTTTTTTTTTTAATAAAATAATATTTATTTATATTAATGATAATTTGATAAATTATAACCAACTCATTTCAAAATGGGTTAGAAAAAATTAAAATCTTAATCTTGAAATGTATCTTAACTGTGTTTGCATCCAACTAAAAGACAAAGCCATGTTGCCTCAATTTTCTTTTCCTCGTTTATCTCATTTCATTATTTAATTTAAAATTTAAATATACTATTAGTCTTTAATGTTTACCCAAATTACATATTTGGTCCCTAACGTATAAAACAGACAAAAATATTCCTTAATGTTTCAAAATCGTGCTTCATTGATCTTTTTGTTTGTCTTTGTTAACTTTGTACATATATGACTAACAAATTGATGACGTAAACACTTTTTAATTGAAATGAAATTTTATTTTATTTACACTTAGGATTTTACATTATTTTTTTTTTTAAGGATTGATTGAATATTAACATAGTTAAGTTCTCCTCATTTTCTCTCAATACCATCAACCCCAACACGTTTAGTTTCTCTCTGCTCTGTAACTCTCTCTCAGCAAACCCACACAAGCATACCATGGCCAACCACAACCGGGTACACCCAAGCCATCCATAGCCAAAAAAAACCCAAATATGGCCAAATCTCCGGTCACCCAAGACGTCACCAAAGAGAGAGACTAAACCGGCCAAACCCAAACCGGAAAATCCCAGATCGAAAACCCATTTCTTTCTCTTCTCTCTCCTCTTCGAAGAAACACGCCAACATTCTTATAATTTTTTATGGAATAATTTCTAGAAAAAAATGTAATATGAAATTATATATCTTTAAAGTGAATGATGTTATTTCCAAAGTAAAAGAAGTATACTTTTAGCGAATTGGTGAAAGAATGCCTGCATGGAAGCCATCTTCTTTGATTAAAAAATGAAGTCAAAGTACTCTTGCCCAAAGCGACTCATCTCAAAAACGTTTAGCAAAAAAAAATAAAAGACTTGTCTCCAAAAAATAAAAAGGGTTTTCGAAGAGGAGAAAGAAGAGACAGAACTGGATTTTCGATTTGGGTTTTCCAGTTTGGATTTGGCTAGTATAGTCTCTCTTTGGCGACGTCTTGGGTGGAGATTTGGCCAAGTTTGGGTTTTTTTCTGGTTGTGGATGGCTTGGGTGTAGCCGATTGTTGTTGGCCATGGATGCATGGTATGCTCTTGTGGGTTTGCTGAGAGAGTTACAGAGGAGAGAAAACTAAACGTGTTTGGGGTTGATGATATTGAGAGAAATTGAGGAGAATTTAACCATGTTAATATTCAGTCAATCTTTAAAAAAATAATGTAAAACTCTACATGTAAATGAAATTAAATTTTATTTTAATTAAAAATTATCCACATGATTAATCCGTTAATTACGTATACACAAAGTTAATAAAGATAAACGAAATGGATCAATGATGCACAATTTTAAAACGTTAGAGATTATTTCGGTCCGTTTTAAACATTAACACCAAATAAAACTTAAGTATACGTTAAGAATCAACAATATATTTAATCCTTAATTTAATTAGTACGTAAAGAAAATACTTTTTTAGAGTATCATTATGCAGAGGCGTTGCTTTACTTTTTTTGGAGACTTCTGTGAATCAATCAATCAAATATTTTTTGGTAGAATGGGTAAATTATGTTCCTTTTCTTTTCTCCTAAAGGATTCTGCTGTTTGAAAAGGAAGAAAATGTAGCATCGGTGATCATTGATTTTGAAATAAAAAATGAAAGAGACTCATATTTTCAACACCAAATAACCTTTTGTCCCCCCTCACAAGATACCTAACCATTCTCTTTTGAACCACATGATCACACCTTTCCGCTGATTGCACCATCCATGATAGTACGACGAAAATAACAATGAATCTTGTAGATCAAACGAAGGAAGCAGCCTTCTGAGGACAGATCGATCTATAGAAATCCAGCGCCAAGTGAAGCAATTCCTTCATCACATAAAGGACACGAATTCGGGAAAAAAGCATACCAGAGTTCCAGTAGGCGATCCAATATGGTGATTTATGCCTCTTCTACAAACCTCCTTTCAAATCTCTCCCTCCTAGCCTTCTGAAATGGTAGGGACAGTGTTCCAGATTGACAGTCCTGGAAGGCTTACGGCATGTGGCTGAACCAATCTCAAGTGCTTAAAATCAAACTTTGATGCATGAAAATTAAAATAACCATTAAAAATTGTTCTGTTGATAGTTCAGGCTGAAACAGAGAAACAATGCATTAGCAGAACCTCACTTTCCACATGGTAATCATTTTCATGAGAGATAGAAGCTGAAACTATTAACAAGTAATCAGGCCAATATCTTAACAAGAAGAATTTCCATTATCAATCATATATGAATATCCATATTAAAGAAAAAAGAATCAAACCAAAAACATCCTCAATAATTGGGGTCGTATGTTACATCCCCAAAGTTCAGGAGTATATAACACATTCTGCACTCAAGGTAATGATTACGGTAAAGAGATCAATAACTTGTTATAAAGTATGATATAGACATCCATTTTAGGCTCAGCCAAGCCAATTAAATTTTATCACTTATAAGCAACCCCATGCAAAACCAAGAAATGGAGATCCTCTTACTAGTAGGTGTCCTGATTAGGTTTGGTAGTCCTTTCAATATCTGAACCATAACAAATTTTGCACACAGAGCAACAATTGGCTCTTGAAATTTCCCAATTGAACCTGAACAATATACAAGAAGAAAATTAAATTTATTACAGACATAATATCACAGATCCTAAAACTCATGCTATAAGAGTACGATAAGAAAATAGAAAACCTAGATCAAAACACATCAGTCTAAACCAAACAACAGGAACACGAGGAAAGTATCGCACCATAATCGCCATCTCTTTCACAGCCACGATAGCAAAGGTAATGGTCAGAGTCAATAGTGGACATGCGAGCAGAGGCTTAAAACATCCCTCGTGCCATAAGAAAAGATAAACCAAAAGAAAAGAAAAATCAAAAAGGTCGAAAAAATGTGGTAATCAAGAAACAATTCATAATATTTAATAGCACATCCAAGACACCACAAGCTTATTACAATGTGAGGGAGAGATGGAAATCTGGAAAGAGGAGAAAAGGAGGAAGAAGAAAAGACATGCTTTTGGCAACTCATCCATACTCCCAAACTAAAGTTACACTGGAAAAATATAAGCTGTGTCCAAGATACTAGTAAACAAATTTTCTTTAAAAAATAAAAAATAAAAGCCATTTCCAAGCCAATGAGCTAGCTCAGATGGCACCTCCTCCCCTTGTAAAAGCAAGGTGGAGGATAAACTAGTTAACAGATATTCGTCCAAAGTATAAACCATGAAAGAGATAATAACTAAACGTTTTTTTTTTATGAGTAAGATTAATAACTAGAAGTTTGATCTCAACTTAAGTCCAACAGAAGCAGGTAATATTATGCCAATAATGGCTGTATGAATTGAAATCAAGTTCTTACACTTATAAAACTTGGTATCTGCCTGGTTGGGATCCACCGGGTAGTTGTAATGCCTGGTTCGAGATGTCTTCCAAAACCCGTTTTAATTCTGATTTAGCTCTCTTGACAGACTGTTCAGTAGGGCCCTCAATGAACAAGTAAAGCTTGCGTTCTCCAGGTCCTGCGATCCGACCTGGTGGAAAATACTGCCCCCTGGTAGTAATAGCAGCTCCAGTCCACTCCGAAATTGGGCCCAAAGTTTCCTTGTGGGTAACCCTCCATCGAGCATTCTGGGGAAAATCATTTATCTCCAACTCCGCTTCATAATGTTCAGGCATTGCATCAGCTTGAATCTTTGCCAAATTTTGCTGTAAGTTGAGAGCCGCTGCAATTGCTGCTGCCCGAGCTGCCCCATCATTGGCAGCAACAGGCAGGCTGGCACCAGGAACGACTGGCGCTGTTCCAGGTATTGTTAGACCAATAACGCCTGGCAGTGTAACAGGTAGTCCACCATTGGGAAGCATTTGTGCAGTGGACACAGGAGTCGGCATAGGTGCACTGACTTTGGAGGCAGCAGCAATTATCTGAGCTAAGGCAGTCTGCTGTGATATGTCACCACCTGCCTTCCGTATACCTTCATCTTCATCTTCCGAATCTGACTTGTCCTCTTCAAAACCATATTCTTTGGCCTGTGCTTTCTTTGCTGCTTTCCTCACTTCATCTTCCTCTTCATTAAATTTAAAACCACTTCCACCATAACCAGTACCATGGGTTTGCTCAAGTCCCTGAGTTACTTTTGCCATAAAACCATCAGCAAGAGCTTTCAGGTCATCGGGAACAGCTTGCTCAGAGAGTTCCAATGCTTTTACTAGATCAGGTGCATATCTTGCATCTTCCTCAGAGATAAATGTGATAGCACAGCCTTTCCGACCGGCTCGGCCTGTACGACCAACGCGATGGACATAATCTTCATAGTGGTTTGGAACGTCAAAGTTGATCACCAACTCAAGCTCCTTCACATCTAAACCCCTGGCAGCAATACTTGTTGCAATCAGCACATTGCAGACATTGCTCTTAAAATCAGAAATGGTGGATTCACGGTCAGTCTGGTCCTTAGCCCCATGAAGTGAGAGGCAAGGATAACCATGCTTAAGGAGATCCCTAAACAAAGCATCACATTTCTCCTGCGAGTGGACAAATATTAAAATTTTTCCTTTCTCATACCATTCCCCAAGTAGTTCTAGCAATCTAAAGAACCTTTCATTTTCCAGCCTCACCTCAACCAACTGTGTTATATCCTTGTTCACAACACTTCTCCCACCAACTTGTATCTCCACAGGCTTGTTTAACACTTTACGTGCCAAAATTTCAACCTGACGAGGGAAAGTGGCAGAAAAAAGTACTGTTTGGCGATCTGGCCGGATATTTTGAACAATTCGAGTAATTTGAGGCTCAAAACCCATGTCAAACATCCGATCAGCTTCATCCATAACCAAATATGTGACTCTACGCAAATTTGTAATTTTCCCCCCACTAGTGCAAAGTATGTCAATCATCCTACCTGGAGTACATACAACAATCTCAGTACCCCGCTTCAATTCACTTATTTGTTGAGCAACACCAGAACCTCCATACACAGGCACACACCTGATACCAAGTACCTTGGCGAACTTCTTTATATCACTGTGGATCTGCTGTACAAGCTCCCTTGTAGGTGCCATTATAAGCCCAATAGGCCCATCTCCAGCTACCACAGGCGGCTGGTCCTTGATATGCCTTAACATTGGCAGCACAAACGCAAGGGTTTTGCCTGAGCCAGTTTTTGCAACGCCTATGCAGTCTCGACCACTCATAATTATAGGCAGAGCCTGAGCTTGAATTGGCATTGGCTTTTCATATTCAAGTTTCTTTATTGTCTCCAAGATTTTACTTGTAAGTCCGGTTTGGTTCCAGATTTTAATTGGCTTTGGTACATCCTTACCATGTAGCTTCAATTCCAATTCTTTCCGGTAAGCAACAACCTCTTCAGAAGTCATCTTAAAGATCTCTTTCACTTCAATATAGAAATTTTTCCGGAACGGTTTATAATCAATCTTCGAGTGGTCAACTACAGAAAGCTTCTCAGCTTTTGTCTTCTTCACCCTTTTTATGAACTCGTCATCATCTTCATCTTGTTCAGGATCCTCATCATTCTCAAGGTCACCATAATCTGACTCTGAATCTTCACCCTGCATTATTCTTCCCATAGATTTATTTGAACCCTTCCTTGGCTGTTCACCATTACTTCCTTCATCCTTCTTAACTTTGTTGTTCGAGTCCACATTCTTATCATCAAAATTTGAAGGAGCTGAAGTATTGTTTAGCTTCTCAACTTCAGGAATCACCATAGAATTCATGAAGGCATCCAATGGATCAATTTCCTCATCCCCAGCAGCACTGTCAGCCCTATTCTGTGAAGTGGATGCTACTGTTCCATTCTCAGAATCAACCAACATTGAATCCCTGACTTCTTTGTCAGTAGGCTTGACATTTTCATCCAAATCCATATCTGTCTCTAATTTCCCTATAGGCGGTTCTTCATCGTCAGATTCTCCTTCAAGGGTCCAGGCCTTCCCAGACTTGGGTTCCTCAGCATTCGCTTCCCCACGCTTTTCTCTCTCAAGTTCTTCCTTTTTTCTCTTCAACTCCTGCCACTCCTGCACTCTCCTCCGCCGTTTTTCCATCTCATCATCCAATCTCTGCTGCTCATCCTCTAACTCCTCTTCGCGGGTCAGTTTATTCTCATTCTTATCCAAATCATCCTCAGTACTCTTTTTTCTTGGGCTCTCTTCACTATCTGCCCTGTGCTTGCGAGGCCTGCTGCTGCTCCGTTCACGATCTCTCTCCCTGTAATCATCATCATCTCTCTTCCGCCGCTTCCTGTCACGCTCCCTATGATTATCATCACTGTCATCGCTATCAGCTTCTCGGCGCTTCTCCCTATCTCGTATCCTCCTCTCTCTTTCTCTCTCCTTCTCTCTCTCTCTTTCACGCTCCCTCCTCTCCCTTTCCCTTTCCCTCTCTCGCTCTTCTCTCTCGCGTTCCCTCTTCTCCCTCTCTCTCTCCCTATCTCTTTCTTTTTCTCTTTCTCTCTCCTTTTCCCTCTCTCTTTCTTTCTCCCTTGCCCTCTCCCTCTTCTCTTTCTCTCTGTCTTCCCTCTCTCTTTCCCTCTTCTTCTCTCTGGCTCTCTCCCTTTCTCTTTCTTTATCATCATCCCGACTTCGTGTTCTATCCTTGTCCCTGTCTCTATGCTTCGACTTCTCCCTATCATGCTTGTCATCAGAATCACTACTCTTCTCCCTCTCAGAACGCCGACTATCGCGGTCTCTCTTCTCCCTGTCCCGGTCCCTATGTTTCTCCCCGTTTCTCTCCTTATCTCTTTCTCTATCGCGATCACGGTGACTCCGCTTCAAATCCTCCTCACTCCTCTCCGAATCCTCCCTCCTAGATTTATGCTTGCCCTCATCCATTGCTTTCTCCTATGAATTCACAAAACAAATCAAAAAAAAAAAATTTATTTCTTAAAATTAAAAAAGTGCTTCGAAACCCGAGTAAGTTACAAATCCGTGCAATTCTACACATTCACAAACTATGTGCGTAGTCAGAAGGAACTATTAAGTGACTTCAAATTCTCTAAAAACCTTTCGTAATGCAATCGCGAGCGGTTGAGTTTATAAGATACCTGAATTAAAGAGATAAATAAATGCACGCAAACAATGACTAAAACTAAAACTGGAAACTAAAAGAAGTACATGCTAATCTTTCAAAAAGGGAAAATTTAGAATTACCAGCGAAATTTAAGCCGTAAGAAAGCTCCAAAACGTTGCAAGATATCGCAGAAAACAAAATCGTGGCAACGATGGATGTTGGATCCAGAGAGAAGTTTCGAAACCCTAACCTTCTGGTTTTAGGTCGAATAAAACTAGCGGCTAGCGTAACGAGACCCCAACACGGATGGGTGCGTATAGGGCTTGAAGTTTTGTAATTGTGACCGCCTGAAGAGTTCTTGTATGGGTCGGGGTGGGTCTTACACATTAATGGGCCATCCCCAGATTTTTGGTCTTGGACTTTCTTTAATTTCTAGCCCGATGTGTGCTGTGTGGACACCTTCTCTAATTCCAAACTATTTAGCTAACCATTCGCTACAACGAGTTGACTGTTTTTATTCCATAAAATATTTTAATTTAAATTATGAAGTTTGATTTTTATTTATATTTTATAAATTTGAGTCGAAATATTAATTTAAATTTGTTGGAACTTTGATAACGGAGTTTTGTGTATGCTTAATTATAATAAATGAATAAAATAATCCAAAATAAATAGTGAAAATTAAGTTATTTAAAATTTTCAAACTTATAATAATAGAATTTGAGAAATTAAATTTTACACCCTATATTTTATGGGGGTTTCAAATTAAACATTAAACTTTAATCCTCTTAAACTATAGGGATTAAAAAATAAATTTCCCTATAATTTAATGGAAATAGCATTTTAAACATTGAAACTTTATAGTAATAGAGTTTCATCTACAGTATAATTAACTTGATAACTTATATATTATGTGCAGTAAGCACTCTTTTATTGTACATGTGGCATAAGGGGAGGGTGTCCACTTGTCACAACCACATCTTCTAATATCCTACTTTTATTGTAACCATGCAATACACAAGATTGTTTGGTAATACATATTTAGCTAGTCGCAAACTCGTGCAATGCATGGGAAATTTAATTTTCCATTTTCAAACATAAAAATTAACATTGGTTTTTCTTTAGCTAGGTATAAATTGAACTGATTATACATTAAATTCCAACACAATTTTATATTCTTTCGCCTATGTTAACTTTTAATATGTAACTTTTAAGATGATAAATGTTTGACCGCTATAACTTTAACACTATTGAACACACGAACTTAGACTAGAAATACCCCCACCAAACCAAAGTTTTGAATAGACTATTTTGGATTGACTGTTGGAATAGAATATTTCGATATTAATATGTATTTCAAGATTACCACTATATATATATATATATATTTTTTTTCTAACCCTATGGAATGTTTATAAAACTTGTCACCTTGAACATGGTCCATAAACTTACCACGATTCACAAATCTAAAATAAAAAACCAAAAGCATGACTTAAGAGCCCAAAAGTAATCTTCAACCATCCTGTTTCACCTCCTCTTTCACCAAAGCACATTACCGTAGATTTTTTTTTTTTTTTAATCTTTCTTCTCTCTTTTCTTTTTCTATTTTCCCTCTCCCAAAATCTGCCTTTATTTCCATTTTTTTTTTCTCTCTCTCAAAATGTATTGACCTTATCTCTTTTTCCTCTTAGGACTCTGATGCTTCATTAACAATTTGGCTATCAATTCCACACCTGTAGATACTCCGTTTTACTACTTACATAACCCTAAACACAAATTAGGGTTCTTCATGAAATAGAATCTTAAAAAGGAAAGTACACAACTTACCTGAACTAAGGTTTTAAATCAAAATCAAATTTGACAATTGATTGACAAATTAAAATGATTAAACAAATCTTCGTGTCAATGCGATCAAAATGACATATCACAAGTTCAAATTGGACTATGGATGCAAAAGTTATAATCAATTGAAATTTTATTTATATATAAATTATAGATATTGAAATGAAATATATGCTATGATACCACCTCGTTCTTCCTTGATGAAATAGTAAGTATTAGTTCCAACCTATGCAATACAATAAAAGTTTGACAATACATATTTAATTAATAGTATTAATATATAGATGTTGTTTGGATTAAAAAATCTATAGGTTTAATTAGATGTTGTTTGGATCGATAAGATAACACCTAATTTAATCCAAATTAGTTTAGTGTTTGGTTGTTTTATCCATAAATACTATAAGTTCTAATTAATAAAAACTAACACTGTTTGGCAAGATTTGTAACACTAAAAAACTAAATTAAAAAATATATATATATCATATATATCCTTCTCAATTAAGTCAGCATATAGATTGGACCAATAAATGGAGGTTTGATGAGAATAACACTAGCTTGTGGAGAAAGTTATGGAATATATAGTAGGTTGCGAGAAAGGTTGAAAGTCCTTTTATGGAGAATTGCAGCTAAAGTTTTACCTCTAAACAGCATGTTAGGTAGCAGAATAAACCTCGATAATGATTGTTGTGGTTAATGTGGTATGGAACTAGAGATAGAATTGCATATATTTCTTAAAATGTCCATTCTCAAAAATCAAAATTGATATGGTTTAGGATGATTTTAGGCTTAAAAAGTGATGCTCTCCAAGTGGTTTAAGGGAAAGAGTTAATCAAATTAGTAGTGGACCTCTGAAAAATTAGTTAATGAGCGTGTATCATCTACTCACTTTACTCTTATGGCAACTTTGGTTTTCGATGCTATATGGAAGCCAAGAAATGCCATATCGTTTAATGATGCCAAAGGTTGGCGGAACTGAAATTGGGGGGGCTATGGAAGTCCAATTTTTATAAGCTAAATATTTAAAATTATTAATAATAATCTACATTAGTAAGGGGTTTTAAAAAAATTTGCAGGGGCTACAGCCCCCCCACCCTTGGCTGTGGTTCCGCCCCTGACTATGAAAACCACCTGGTAAAGTGCAAAATGCCTTCATGCAATATTATAAATATAAAAATACATCAGACTTAAAAGAGCCACCAAGTACAGAGATAAGATGGAGAGGCCTCTCAGAGTTTGTGTAAAACTTAATTTGGACACTGCTGGGATAGAAGATAAAGCTAGCTCAACAATGATAGCAAGAAATCAGTGGAAGATGCTTTTGTTCAACAATGCTCATCAATGTTTGCTTTAACAAGCACCTGCTTTTAGGTTAGCAGTCGAGGTTACAGAAGAGGAAAGGCTCTCCAGAGTGTAATTATTGAAGGAGATGCGAAGGAGGTTATTGATGAATTGAGGTTTTATGCTAACTGTCTTAGGTCGGAGATAAAAGCCAATCGTGGAAGATGGAATAGGATACTCTCCATTTGAAAATCTCTTAATTTGTCAATTTTATGACCTAGATTAAATATCACAGGTCTAACATTGTACACACTAACCATGTCATTAAAAAGTTTTAAATAACGTGACAGTGTATACGTTGTTAGATTTATAATATTTAATTTAGATCATAAAATAGAGTCTTTCCATTTCATTTCAAATGGAAATAATTTTTTTCCATTATGGATATCCATGACTTAGGCTTTGTTTGGGAGTTTAGAGGGGAATGGAATGGAATGGAATGAATAAATTATAAGGGAATGGAATAGAATGGAATGAAATTGAATGAATTTAATGAATGGAATGGAATAGAATGGAATGGAATGGAATGAAATGAAACTAAGTAATCTTGTTTGGATGTTTTAAAATATAGGAATGGAAGGGAATGGAATGTAAGTAACTTTGTTTGGGAGTAATATTAGAAGGAATGGAAATGAATCATTTTATAACAATATTATATAATACCCTTTATTTTTATAAAATGTAGGATTAATCTATAGAATAATACTATAGAATTACCACACCATATATGACACCTTGTGGTGTCACAATAATATTATAGAAATACCATGAGAGTTTATTTCTATTTTTCTGGCCCTTGCTAACAGAGAAAGAAACCAGTACAGGACAACAGGTGGTATAAAATCCGCTTAATTATAAACAAGTACAAAATCTAAGCAATATAAACTAAAATATAATCCCAATAAATGGAAATTCGGGACATTGTTAAAGGTCCATGCATCATTTAGAAATACAATATTATAGAAATACCATGGAAACTGAGGAAAATAAAAGGTCAAATCTATAAGGGTAATTTAGGATTTTACAAAAATACTAAGGGCATTTTGGGACATTTGGTGAAAAAATCATTAAACTTAAATCCATTCTTTCATATTCCTCACAATTTTGGGAGGAATGAAAATTTGAGATTTTGAGGGAATAGGGAGGAATGAGTGTTCCATTCCATTCCCCTCACTTAAACTTCCAAACAAGGGAATGGTATTTCCATTCCATTCCATTCCCTCCTACTTAAACTTCCAAACAGGGGAAAAGAAAGAATATTCTTATTTTTCCATTCCATTCCATTCCTTTCCTCCCTCCCAAACGGAGTGTTAAACTCATCTTTCTAACTAATTTGACTTTGTTTGGGTAAATAAAAAGAGGAATGAGGGGCTCATTTGATAGTTAGGTGGGGTTTCAATCGTAATAGTGATTGTGTGTAGTTACTTTTTTTTCTCGTAGAATAGTGGTGACCATTCGTGAAGATGGTTTAATTATTATTATTTTTTTTTGTTGATAATTTGATAGTTACGATATAAGAGAATGAGAGAGATGGCTGTGTTAAAACACTTTTTATTTTATTCTTGTTTTTTTGACATTTTTTGTGTATAAATTTTTTTTTTTTTTGTTTTTTTTTTTTTATTTTATTTTATTTTTTTATAAAACTTAATTTGACTTTGTTTGGGTAAATAAAGAGAGGAATGAGGGGCTCATTTGATAGTTAGGTGGGGTTTCAATCGTAATAGTGATTGTGTGTAGTTACTTTTTTTTCTCGTAGAATAGTGGTGACCATCCGTGAAGATGGTTGAATTATTTATTTATTTTTTGTTGATAATTTGATAGTTACAATACAAGAGAATGAGAGAGATGGCTGTGTTAAAACACTTTTTATTTTATTCTTGTTTTTTTGACATTTTTTGTGTATAAATTTTATTTTATTTTATTTTTTTTATAAAACTTAGGTACAGTTTCTTAGGTTAGATAGATTAAGTTCTCTAATTGAATTCAAACATATGATTGTATTAACTAATAAAACACAAATAATGTTATTTTTTATAAGAATATTTAAATTCAATGCAGCCTAAGGGCTTGTTTGGTATGCTGTAATAGACCCTATAATGTAATAGCTATTACGTAATAGTTATTTCTTAAAATGAAGAATAATTATTCCTTCCAAAAATGAATGTAATAGTTATTCCTTTACCTTACGTAATAACTATAAAATATAAAATACCCAAAAGACCCGATCAAAACTTACGCTTCTACCTCTTTCTCTCTCTCACTCTTTATCTTTCTCATCAGGTTCTCTCTCTCTCCTCTTTCTCTTTCTTGCTCTTCATCTTCCTCACCAGGTTCTCTCTCTCTCCTCTTTCTCTCTCTTGCTCTTCATCTTCCTCATCATGTTCTCTCTCTCTCTCTCTCCTCTTTCTCTCTTATGCCATCTAGGTCATCTTCCTCTAGTTGGCCATGGAGATACTTTCTGTTTCATCTTTCTCTCTATGGTCGTGGAGGTCCTATCTCTCCTCTTTCGTTTGGCTGGTGTTTTTAATCTGTATAGTACTAATTTTTTTTAATTTTTTTTTTTCCCTTGGTTTTCAATTTGTAAAGTACTAGATTTTTCCCCCCTATATAACCATTGTTATTAATCTATACCGTACTTTTTTTCTTTTATATATATATATATATATATATATATATATATATATATAACCATTGTTGTTAATCTGTACAATACTGGTTATTATTTTTTTTTTAATCCTATATAATCATTGTTGTTAATCTATACGGTATTGCTCATGGAAAAAAAAAAAAAAATTCTTTTGGTTTTTGTGTTTACAGCATATACCAGTATTTATTTATTTTTTTTGCTTTTGGTTTTTGTGTTTACTGGTGTTTTCCATCTGTATAATATTGGTTATTTTTTTTCCTATATAATCATTGTTGTTAATCTATACAGTATTGCTTATGGGAAAAAAATAAAAGAATTGTTTTTGGTTTTTGTGTTTATAGCATACACCAATATTTATTTATTTTTGCTTTTGACTTTTGCGTTTACTGGTGTTTTTAATCTGTAAAGTATTTTTTTTTTTTTTTTTTTTTTTTTTTTTTTTTTTTTTTTTTTTTTTTTTTTTTTTTTTTTTTTTTTTTTTTTTTTCTTCTATATAACCATTGTTGTTAATCTATATGATACTACTCATGGAAAAAATAACCAGTTATATAATTATTTTTGTTTTTGGTTTTTGTGTTTACAACATATATCTGTATTTATTTATTTTTTTCTTTTGGTTTTTGTGTTTACTGGCTGGTGTTTTTAATCTCCATCATTGTTAATCTGTACAGTACTGCTCATGAAAAAAATAACTAGTTATATAATTTTTTTTTTTTGCTTTTGGTTTTTGTGTTTAAAGCATATATCAGTATTGTTTTTATTATTAAATCTGTACTGTATTGGTATTTTTCAGTTTATACATAATAGAATACTAAACAAGACTCACAAAAAGTGTAAATATATAATGCATTTTAAAAATGGTATTTTAAGAATTTGACTAAAATATAATGTCATTTCACCACGTTATTATACTGTACCAAACTATGAAATATAGATTCAGGGTTCTACTTATTTGTTGTTACCAAACTGATGAATAATAATACTTATTTCATTATAACTTATTCTATTTTTCGTAATACTAATTTCTATTACAGTGTAATAATTATTACACTATACTAAATGTAACGTAAGTTTTACCTTTTATTTTTTTAACATTTCAATTCAGCCGAAAAAAAGAAAGAAAGAAAGAAATCCCTGGACCCAAACGTATCACAACCCTATCTCGGTTGGAGAACATGTATAAGCTCGGCGACAAACATTTGAAAATAGTAACGCAGTCATTATTGTAAAAGGGTGCTTAATATGGTAATTTTGGGTGTTAGCTGGTGCGTCGAGTCAAAGGCGTTTTTGAGCTCCAAAAGTATCAGAAAGACGCTCTGACCGCCGTGGGTTTCTGCGGCCTCAATTTGTCTTTTAAACTTTTCATACTCTCTCTCTCTCTCTCTCTCCACGCCGGCGTTTAAGTGCTCCACACCTAACCATAAAATCCACCTGTACATGCCATGAACGTTACTTTATATCTTTCCTAGATAAGAATTCAGCCACACTCACTCACTCACTCACTCACTTAACCCACTCTACTTACCCTTCACCTGCATTCTCTAACCGGAAAACCCTAACACTAAGACGACGCCGTTTGAAGGACCGCTTCTTCACAAAAAGGCCGTCTTGATGTGCCTTTAGAATCACTCACTGCCCAGGCAAGCTTCACATATAGATTCTTCGGTGTTTATTTGTTTGTTTGTTTGTCTTTTTTTATTTTTTATTTTTTTATTTTTTTTAACTTCTCGCCTTCTTAAACGCATTCCAAGAGAAACTTCAGCTCTGTTTGGTTCTCGAGAAAACACGAGGGAAACGGAAGTCAAAATTTGGCTTCAGTTTCCCCCTCTTTTTTGCTTGTTTCAGAGACCAAACGAGGAGTTAGGGTTTCGATTTTCGATTTTCTCAGTCTTTTTTGGTGGATCACCGGTGCTGAATGTTGTTTTCTTGATTTATGAGTTTATTTTATTGAGCTAAGAACACTACAATAATGTATTATTATTATAATAAAATATTATGTAATATATAATATTTTCGGTCATACTGTAGAAACCATATAAGCGAGATGGAGGACAAAGAAATGTTGGGTCCAGATATCCCCAAGGGTTCCGATGTTGACCTTGTTGATGCTAGCGTTCAAGTTCAACACCAACAACAGCTTCAAGATGATTCTACTATCTCCAAGGAAGAACAAAACCCTAGCCAAAATGGGAACAATGAGGAGGTAGTGGAGGAGGATAAGAGTCTTGAATTGGCTAGTGATGATCAAGTTATGGTTGATGCTGCTCCTGATGATGATGTGAAAATGGATGGTGCTGATGCTAAGGAACATCCGGTGGAAAATAAAAGCAATGGCGCTGATGTTAAGGAACCACCGGTGGAAAGTAAAAGCAATGGCACTGATGGCCGCATTGAAATTCATCTTGAAGCTCCTACTACACTTGCCGTTGTGGAATACTCAACTCCGGTAGCTCAAAATAAGAATGTATGGTTGAGTGATGCAGAGGTACTTGTCTCAAGTGAAAACCGGATTCTGAATTTTATTTTTATTGTTAATTTAACGGATTGGAGTAAGAGTAAATTTCAAGGCTTTGAGAAGATTGTGTTTTGAAATTATTGTTTCGTGCTTGATGTGCAGATGTCGGAGGCCGATGAATGGGGGACGCCGCAGGAGCAACTGGCATTCATGAAGGAGCTGGAAAGTTTCTATAGGGAGAACACTTTGGAATTTAAACCCCCTAAATTTTATGGAGAGCCACTAAATTGCCTTAAGTAAGTTTCCGATGATGATTGTTTTGAATTTGGGATTTACGTGTTTGGTTTTACTTTTACATACTTGCTGTATGCATGCTTTTTATGGTTGTAGGTTATGGAGAGCGGTTATTAGATTGGGCGGCTACGACCTGGTATGCATTCATCTTCCTATGTTATTAATTAGTTATTTCAGGTTCTTGTACAGCTGTTGTTTGTTGTTTTCAGCTTCAGTAGGAATTGGCAAGTAAACTTGCACTGCTATTTTAATAGTATATACTCTGGTTATTTTCAGAAAACCGCTTAATAATGAAACATATTTAATGCAAATGAGGCCTATATTCAATAATACATAAACTTAAAAATTGCATGTGCTATGTACAAATGTTGTTGTACCTATAATCGATGTCAATGTTGACTGGGACAGGGAGTAAAATGATACACGAAATGGATGAGAAATTTGTTGCTACTTAAGCTGGAGTGTAGTGTGATAGGCATAGATTTGGTTACGTAGTTGATATATGGTAAGCTTATTTGATGCATTAATTGCTTCTAAATCTATGTATTAGTTAAGTCATAAATGTTATATCATAGTGGAAAAGATTGACCAAGCATATGCCGTCAACGTGGCAACTTTTAGAGGATTATAAAAAACTGTGTAATTGGACTGTAAGAGATATAAATAGAATCCAAGGAGAAAAGATAGTAATTACTCTTTCCTTTTTTAAAAGCTTCTGATATAATTTCTTCCATTAGGAACTAGATCTTGGTAGGATTGAATGGATGTTGATTCAATAGAAATATGTTGAAAAAGATTGACCAAGCGTGTACCATCAATCTGGTAACTTTTAGAGGATTATAAAAAATTGTGTAATTGGACTGTAAGAGATATAAATAGAATCCAAGGAGAAAAGAGAGTAATTACTCTTCCCTTTTTCAAAAGCTTCAGATTTAATTTCTTCCATTAGGAACTGGATCTTGGTAGGATTGAATGGATGTTGATTCAATAGAAATTTGTTGAAATGATTTGCTTTTCAATTCATTTGTTTGGAACAAAATGGAATTGAATCCAAAAATTTCCATTTGCATTGTTTGGAACTCAATAGGAAATGATCCAACTCTTCCCTTTTTCAAAAGCTTCAGATTTAATTTCTTCCATTAGGAACTAGATCTTGGTAGGATTGAATTGATGTTGATTCAATAGAAATTTGTTGAAATGATTTGCTTTTCAATTCATTTGTTTGGAACAAAATGGAATTGAATCCAAAAATTTCCATTTGCATTGTTTGGAACTCAATAGGAAATGATACAATTCTGTCATTATTACCAATTTTCTTCATACTCCTCAAATGTTCAGCAATCATAATTTCTCAAATTTATTCCAATGCATTAATAGCTTGACATAGTATAAAAAGCCAGTGATTACCCGGCAACTGATTCTGGTAGGTGGGGTCAGTTGTCTGTAGGTTTTACTACTGGCTAGAGGCGAGTCCAAAGGGCTCTTTTTTAGAAAGGTTCCTATGTTATCAAAAAAAAAAAAAAAGTATAAAAGGCCAGTAGAAGACACAATCAAAAGCATGTTGCTCTGGGCTTGTCCATATCTATCTTTGGTGGACTTTGGTATTTGGATTTAATGGATGCAAGATTGAATAACTACTTGAGGGTTTTTCTTACTTTCCATAGATGTTGAGCAAGAAGATCAAGATGAGCAAGATGGGAGTTTTAAGTGAAAGTGTTTTAAGGGAGTTTTTGATGGCAGATAAAGGGGCTCTGCAAAGTTTGACAATACTATGCAATACAATAAAAGTTTGACAATACTATTATAGTAATTTAGTATTTTTTTTATTGATAAGTTACACAAGCTCCTGTGGGTCATGAACCTGTGATCTCACCCTCCACCTTGCTCTTACAAGGGAAGGAGATGCCTTCTGAGCATACTTACTGTAGTAATTTAATAATTAATGATGGTTTTCAAAATATGAGGCTACAGAGCTATTAACATATGTCCAATGGTTTGAACTAGAGTGCTTAACAGATTGACTGATTTTTGTTTAGATATTCCAAGCTTATTTTCTTATTTAAATGAGGCAAACTTGGGAATGATTTCTTTAGCTTTTAAAGATTTGGACACATTGGCTTTGTCCTTTTTAATTCGCGACACCCATTTGTATTAACAAAAGCTTGCTCTTATATGCTGGCCTCACATGTGTGAAACAAGAAGTATGACTTTCTTTTCTCTATCTTTTTCCATTTACAAATATTATGAATATAAATTTGCCTTTGCCTTTTGCCATGTGAATTTCATTAACATTGGTGATTTATGGAATTGAATATTTTCTCTTTGTGGAATTTTGAGCTGAAGCTGGAATTCTATACTGTTAAACTTTGGGGGGTGTTTGGCAAGCTACAAAATTGGTTTGATTTTGATATAAGCTGAACCAAAAAGAAAACCAGTTCAATTGAATTGGTTTTCTTTTTATTTTCAGTTTGTCTAGACTTAGGTTGGAGCTAATTTTAATGAGAATATGTATGTGAAAATTCCGAATTGAAACTAGAATATGCATGTGAAAGCACAAATTCCGTTGTTAGAGGGATGTGCGTTTGAAACAACCAAATTTAAAACTAGATTTTTATCGGAATTTATCCGGTCTAATTTTGAACCAAAAGTGTTCCCAAACTGAAAACTGTTCAAGAAAAATGAGTAATTTTGTTAGTTTATTAAGTAAATTACTTTCAGCATACATGCTTATGGGTATCTCTAGTATATGTGTACGCTTTATATTATTTTATTTATGTACCTATAAAAAAAATATTATTTTATTTATGTAATTTGTACAGTGTTTCATATCATGAACAAATGATGCATCCTGGCCCTCACCTGGATTACTTTTTTATCTTTTAGTTACTGTGGCCTCTAAGAATGTTCAAAACTTTGCCGCACCCTTGTATGAGTTCAAATGTTATAAATTTGATGTATGAAACTTGAAGCTTTGATGCAACTCTCGTGCTGGACTAATTGTTTTGTGATTAAATGTTCTAATACTAAGTTATGCGTTCAAAATGTAATAAAGCTGGTTTCACTTCGTGGGTATCTGCAGGTGACTTCATCCAAGTTGTGGCGGCAAGTAGGAGAGTCTTTCCATCCCCCCAAGTAAGGAATGGCTTGGATGATTGTTTTCTAATAGTCATTTACAAACTGCATCGCTTCCATATATGGAAGTTTTGCTGTTCTTCTGTAGCAATTCTTTATATTTTTGGGTTTGTTATCTTCACAAAAGAAAAATATTTTCCCATTATTTGTTCAATGAACTTGCTTCTCTTTTTCAGGACCTGTACAACAGTCTCTTGGACATTCCGTATTTTCTATGAGAAGGTAATGTGTGTACTTATGGCGTGCTAAATTGTGTGCATTTGAGTTGAATCATAATCAATCATGCATCTTCTTTCTTTTGGCAATGCATGAGTTGGTTGATAGATCTCAATCAGTGATGACTGCAGTTTTGAACTTTTTTTTTTTGATAACGTATGGAACCTTTCTAAAGAAGAGCCCTTTGGACTTGTCTCTAGGCAGTAAAACTTACGGGCAACTGACCTCACCCGCCATGAACTTTTTTCGGGCATGGGGAATTTTGATATAAGAGTTGGTTATGGTTTAGGCATTATTTTTTTTATTTTCATTTCATTTCTCTCTCTCAAATACGGTTTGAAAATGGTGTAGATGTTTGAATAAAGTTGATATTTAATTGCGTATGAGAATCTCATTGTAGTGGAATGTTGATGTAAAACACGTTGAAGAGGCAGTTGAGCATCTAAAGAGGAACACACAAAGGAAGCCTAGAAGTCCATAAGTTAGCTAGTGTGATCAATCTTGATTTCTTTTAGCGGTTGTTTTGTGCCTTAAACTTGATATGTTCTCTATTTTTGGCTTTTAAATTTTCATCTGTCCTAGAGTAGTCATGTGACTACTCTAGGACAGAGTTAGAACCATTACGTTGAATCTGAATTAGTGGTTGGGATCGCGTCTTTGCTAGGGCAACATTATGAACCGTTATTTAAAGATTTGCTGAAGTTATAATAGTAGGTTTTTGTGAATTAATGAATGAAATTGCACCTAATGTTTGTGGCTTTTTTCTCTCTCTTTCTTTTAGGAATTGAATGTGGGTGCTCTTGCTAATTAGTTTGAACTAACTCTCTTATTTACCTTTCTTAAATTCATTTATTCTCTAAATCATATAGGGATTGCATCAAAATTGCTATGAAAATGAAAATGAAACCATTATTGTTACATTCTATTTCTCAGCCTTTTATTTTGCAAAGTGTCTCAGTCATCAATCAAATTGATATTTTCTGACAATAATTTGCATGATTGGATCTTGTCTTCTTTTTCCCCCTCATTATTTTCATTTTGTGCAGGCACTTTTGGAATATGAAAAGCATAAGAGGCAAACTGGTGAGATTCAACTTGCTGGATCCCTCCCTCTGTCTGCAAGAGTTGAAAAAGAGGTAGAATTTAGCTTCTTTGTATTTTAGTTCTTTGATAGAGTTTGTCCTTTTTTTGGTCCCAGAATCTTAGAAGCAAATAATGGCACCTAAGCTCGGGGGTGGAGGTTTACTCATTCTGTTTCTCTCCAAGATTTCCTTCATTCTCTTAGAATTAGCTCATAATTTTTGTAATTCTTTGGTTATGATGTGTTTACCATTGTGAACACATTTTAACCCCTTTTTCTTAATAAAATTTTTATTACTTATAAAAAAAAAATGTCACCCCCACCCCCCAAAAAAAAAAAAAAAAAAAAAAAAAAAAGAAAATTGAAAAAATAATAAGCCCTTTTATGTTGTAAAAGAGGACTTGTCACTTTTAGAGCCCATTAGCAGTGTAACATGTGTTTACAGTAAAAGGTAGAACACTTAGCATGTGGCAGTGTAAGGCTTGAGTGCGTGTATTACTAGTTCTTCCATGTTTATTAGGAAGTCAATAAGCATATGATTGCTTACTCTAATTCAGAATGCGTGGTTTAAAGAAAGTTATAATAGTCTTTGAAAAACTTATATTCCTTAACAAAAAGTGGATTGTGAAGGTATTCTACTAGCTAACTTTTATAGTGTGGATCTGACCTAGTTGATTGCTTAAATTCCTGGTTCCTGTCTCATGTATATGTGTTGAATTTCTTACTGTTGGTAATATGTATTTCTCCATGAATTTCACTCTCTGAGTTTCTTCAGGGAGGTGGCTACCAACCTCCAGGATCAGGTAGGGCACGACGGGATGCTGCAGCTCGTGCGATGCAGGGTTGGCACTCCCAGCGTCTTCTTGGATATGGTGAGGTTGCTGAGCCTATTATTAAGGTCTGTTAAAAACTTTAAAGCCTAATTTATTTTTTTGTACTTGTGGCAAATTTCTGCATTATCCAATGAAGTATAACGGTGGTTTTATTTTTATATTTTTTTATAATTTCTCTGGACAGGACAAGAACTTAAATCCTACACTAAAGCGTGAAAAGAATCTCAAAAGTATTGGTACGCTCCCTACTAATACTGATATTTCTTGCCAACCTTTATTTTATGCCAAAATGTATTCTTCATTTGTATTGGGCTTATGAGTCAGGTTCACTCAAACACAAGTCACCGACTAGTCTGGAGCATGCTGAGAAAGCTTCAATTGTTGAAGCAGATAAGCAGTTAAGCTCTGGATTTTTTTAAAGTTTTTGTTTCCTTTTTTTTTTTTTTTTTTTTTAATTGTCAGTTTCTCCTATTTCTAGATTGTATTTAATTTGGGCAGTTTATTTGAGGGCGCTGACAGGTGCAAAAATGATTCCTTTGTTTATTATGAATTTTCGATCATTTTTATTTCATATGAATTTTCTTCATATGGTGTCTTGAATCATCTTATTACCTTGCATTACATAAAAATCTTGTATAAGCATTCATTGCATATCTTTTTTGTTGTTACACGTGAAGATAGAGGAACCTTACTTGTGAAATTTTTCCTCTATGGAATGTGAATATCAAGCACTGAAGTGCCTTGTTGCATAATAGCAGCACAGGATCTTTGTTCATTGTGTGTATTTCAAGGCCTTATAAAAAGAAACTAGAATACTAGCAAAAGTAACTTTTGTGTGTTGGGGTCTGATTAAATCAAGGCTAAATGGTTTTCATTTGGTAGATTGATCACGACAGTTGTTGATGTTGGACCCCCAGCTGATTGGGTGAAGGTTAATGTGCGGGAAACTGTAAGTGTGTTTGTTTATCTTTTTGTAATATTTTTCTTCCCAAGAAATGTGCTGCTAGATATGACAGAATTGCTGAGTATATTTTGTTGGGATCCTGACTACTTTCACTGTATTTGTGCTCAGAAAGATTGCTTTGAGGTATATGCACTAGTCCCTGGGCTACTGCGTGAGGAGGTAAGCATTCTTTAGCGATATCCTCTTTTTCTTATCCTTCTATTTGTTGTTGCCAATGTTATTCACGTAGTTAAGTTGATATAAAGCAGATGCAGATTTTGGTGATGTTTGGAAATTTTGGATGACCCCATTACTGTTGCTCATTCATCAGTAAATAATATGACCATTGATATCAACATTGTGATCTTTTGTGTTTGTAATACTAATCTTATAAGTATATATTTTACTCAAAATTCTCTATT
Organism: Fagus sylvatica; assembly: GCA_907173295.1. Classification (NCBI taxonomy): domain Eukaryota; kingdom Viridiplantae; phylum Streptophyta; class Magnoliopsida; order Fagales; family Fagaceae; genus Fagus; species Fagus sylvatica. The sequence goes on from OU015764.1 coordinate 27,734,926, forward strand.
AGGCAGGAAGGAGGGAATGGGAATTTTGTGGGAAGTAATGGAATGAGTATGATGGAATGTCCTTTCCATTCCATTCCTGTATATTTGTTCTGCCTAAAAGAGGGTGGAATGATTTATTCCCCTCATTAATTGTGGAGAAATTACATTTCTATTCTCATTTCTTTAGAACACAAATAAAATATGGGCACAATAGTAAAAGTATATATTTATTTGGTTCCTTTCTTTCCTTTATTAACTCACAAACAAAAAACCCCATTCAGTTCCTTTATAATTGATCAATTCAATTCCATTCATTTATGAACTCCCAAACATAGCAGTACAGAATAATTGAAATGACAAAACACCCACTTGAAAGAGTGGTTGAGATCACTTGACCTTGCACCATATGGAGATCACTAAATATTTGGCTCAATGTGGGCATACATATCAGAGAGAGGCACAACCGCTGTCTTTTTGAAGATCTGTTTGGGATTTTGATAACTTAAGTTTTACTCATACCACTTGTAATGTTTATTTGTTTCAATTTATTCAGAATTAAAAATGACATCACTCATCACATGTGGCCTGATCTGCATGTGCACTTGTCATTATTAATGACGTTACTTGCTGCCTTTATTTTCAGTCTATGCATCTTCATTTCTAAAGAAAGAAACCTGATAGAATGGTTGATCTTATATGATTTATAGTGATGCTTGTGATAAAGGTTCACCATATGCTTTTATTTATTTGATGAAAATATGTTGGTTTCAGTTGAATCATAATTCTCATAGTGCAGTAACTGTTGTTTTTAGTCTTGGAATTTCTGTTTGCTATTTGTGAATATGTATGATTATGTTTTTACACTTTATGGGTATGTGTTGAAGTATGAGGTATGTTTTTCTGCATGCTTTAAAAACAAGGTTTTCGCATCTTAAATTTGTTAGAACCATTAATCATAGTTATAGATTATAATCTATATCTGGTAGTGTAGCATAATAAATGTCCAAAATTTGTTGGTACCTCATTTTTCATACTTCAAATCTAGTGTTTCCTTATAATTATTTTTGCTAAGTAAGATTTTTTATTAATGAAAAGGAAAGCTTGAAATGGTGAGCTTCCTTAAAGAATTACAAACGGACACTCTAATGGTCCAAAAAATCAACTATAGAGTTACATGAAACCCCCCAATCGTAGTACAATATTCAAACAAAGATCTCAAAAAACTACTCATGGCCAGTCGTGTTTCTTTATTATTCAGAATTGTAAATCCCTTATTTTATCATGTGGTCACATTTACTACTCAATCTATGGTACTTATGGCCCAGTTTTGTTTTTTGGTGCACACAGGTGCGAGTTCAGTCAGATCCAGCTGGACGTTTGGTTATAACTGGTCAACCAGAGCAGCTTGATAATCCGTGGGGTATCACACCCTTTAAAAAGGTATTTCTTTGACATTGACTGAAGAAACTCAACTTTTTGCTCTACCTGCTGTTGCAGACACCAGATGTAGGCCCTTTATCAAATGCTCACTACTAGTTGGGCCCGATTGATATTTATTAAGCATTATTTCAATTTCTATGATTTAGTTTTTATTTGCATCTATGCAATTGGTCAAGAATATTTCCTTTCTTACTTGGTTTACGACTATTTCCTTTCCTTGCTTGGTTAGAAAGTTGGTAGTGTAGCTAGGGAATCCTATTTAAAGGCTAGTATTGTTATCCCTGATTTGATGAATAAAATTGTGTTGGAATTTTCTAATGGCTTGGTGCTAATTCCAAGCAACCAAAGTGTTAGAGAAATTATTTAGTCCTCTATCGGACCATACACATGGTCCTCCTACCAATACAAGTAAACCATTGCGGTAGTATCTATGTGGACACCTTGAGATTAGAAGTTGATAATGACTAGCTTCATTTTATTGGTTAAGAGGACCACATTGCCATTCCGTTGTACTTAATAATTTCTCAGGTGTTGACTCCTAGTTTCTATCCCTTTTCTCCTACTTGGTGTTGACTCACCCGCTTTCCTCTCCATTCCTTTTTGATTTTTCTGCTTTTACTCCTTTTGCATTCTTGTGTACTTTTCTTTTTTGGTTTTTAATTTTTCTTTGGTTCTCAAGACTTGGGGGAGAGAGAGGAGACCCCATGATTTGAAGGGGGACCTCTCCTAAACCACCACGCATCACTGTTCCCAACCACCTCCAAAGCACAGCCTTCATGCCACTTTCTCTAGTTTCCCTCTCTTTCTCTCTCTAAACCTGGCTTTCTGTTGAGCTGATCTTGTCTCCCTTCCCACCTCATTTCTCTGCTCTCCATCTCCTTTTTATTTATTATTTGTTTTTTAAATAATAAAAGACATGTAAAACTCACTCACCTATACATGGGAAGGATTGCGTATTAAATTTAAAAAGAGCAACCCTGCCCCCGTATTCGCCAAATGTAATTCATCAATTTAAACATTGACAGGCTCTGAGTTTATTTCCAAGCAATTATGAATTTTATTCTGTGTGCATGAGTATTTGATCTGGTTATGTTTAGGACCTATTAATTTATTTCCTTCGGTATGTATCTTCTTTTAAAATACTTTATTGTGGTGTGGTTTTCAGGTTGTTAGCTTACCTGCGAGAATTGATCCACTTCAGACATCTGCCGTTGTTAGCCTGCATGGCCGACTCTTTGTACGTGTCCCTTTTGAGCAGGGATCAGTTTGAACCGATCCGTAAAGGTCGGTTAATCAATTTTCTGGGAAGGAACTAGATTTTAGGATATCGAGTCATGGAGGTTTAGTTTGGAACTAATTTTGGCCTTGTTAGATCTGTTCAAAAATACCAAATTATATTAATTTAAGCTTTGGCTAATTTAGTTCATGTACATTTCTCAGTTAGTTTTAGAGGCCCCATGAACTGATGAAATTGAAGCATGTTTTGTTGGTTTCATTTGAGGTTTTCCTGCTGTAGCTTTCCATTTTAATGGCCATGATTATGTTAAAAGATTAATTAGATCAGTGTAGAGAGAAGGGAATAGTTGTTGGCTGGAACTTATGACTTTTCACCATTTCCATTTGTGATGACCCAGTGGAGGGTTTGAGATGGTGCCTTACACGTGATGGCCTCACTGCTGATGAAATTTGGTAGAGGTTGCACAATCTCAATTCCTACCACTGTGTGTGTGGACATGCCCATTGTGGGGAGGAATCTTCTTCAATTGAATTTGACCAATTCTATGGTTCCGATTTAATATTACAAATTAAAGGTGTATATCAGTATATATTGTCACACCATTTAAATATTAAATGTCATGACATGGAGCTGGAGATGCTGCGTTTGCAAGATGGTTAGAGTAAGTTAAGAAAGTCTAAATGCCTTATACATGGAAAAGTTTTTGTTATAATCCTAAAATCAATTTCCTTCTTTGATATTGTTACATATTTTTGGACAAATCTGTTAGCTGATCACTATTCTTTAGCCGTTTATAATATGGTATGGAATGCAATTTTTTGCTTTCTAAGGAGAACTTTCAAACCACTAAACAATGTTTGGATTTCTTTTGTAAGTGCACATTAAACTTTAGATTCCTTATCACCCACTTAATTTGATCAGAGATTTTTACACCATTACTGGAATACTAGAAGTAATCCAGAAATTTGAGCTTGTTTGGTTGCTCTTTGTAAAATGTATTTTCAACTTAAAAAAAAATATGGGAGAATCACTAAAAAAATTGGTCTGGATGGTTTTTTAAAGATCTCATCTTAAAATTCATGTTTTCAAAATACTGAGCAGATAGTTTTCAGAAAACACCAAAAGGATGGGGTTGTTTGGTACATGTTTTCGTTTTGTGTTTTCAAATCATGACTCTTTTTAACTTTTCAAATTGGGACTTGAAACTTGTTTGAATTTGATTTTTGAATTATTATTATTATTATTATTATTTATTTTATTTTATTATTTTTATTTTTATGTTTGGCACCTTATTTTCAAGTCGCATTTTGAAACTCAATTTAAAAAAAAAAATGTTTGGTACATAGTTTTAATTTTAAAATATTGGTTGCACCAAAAAATATTGTAGGGGATCGGGCTCTTTCTCATTAATTTTATATGTGCTCTCTTCACTAACCTCAAAAACCCTAGCCCCCTTACCCACGACTCAGTTGCAACCCCCCTTACCCACAACCCAGCCCCCTGACCCACGACAACGGAATCACACCGACCCTCTCACGTTAACAGCTGCACGCCAGCCCTCCCACTTCAATAGATTAACGCCGCAAATCCCATTCTCAAAGATGGAGCATCTTTAAAAAATTCAAGGTTCATATGTGGCAGCTTCTATATTAGAATTGTTGCAAAAAATTATCATAGTTATCATAGTATTGTTTTTTGTTTTAGTACTGTTTTATATCACTCTAATGGTAGGTTTGAACAATTGATGAATTGCCTCAAGTTGAGTTTGAGTTGAAGAAGGGCTGTTGCAGGGAAAGAGAGTGCATTCTGGATATGGTAGAGAGAAAAACACGTGTGATCTAAATTAATGGCAACGGTAATAAAACAATGAAAATGAATCAGATTTCAAAAAAGGCCAAACAAGGCCAAGCTATTCTGAAAAATGGCATGAGACCCACAGAAAAAAAAAAAAAAAAAAAATTCCGTTTTTGAGATTGAAATCAGAAAGCGGTGTGCCAAACATAACAAAATTAGGTGGGACTCTCATTTTCTGGTTTACAAACAAGAAAACAGTGTTTAAAAAGGGTGTACCTAACAAGACCTATGTTTTCGGGTGTTTTCAAGATCAGTTTTTAAGAAAAATCTGTAACAAACTTGTAAATAAAGAAACTCCCAATTACTGGTCATGAACAGAGAACCTTGGTCTTGGGCTTTAAGGTAAAGGTTGTCTTAAGCTTACTGGTCATGAACACACGTGTGAATAGGCATTACCTTGGCTGTATTAACAAAAAGCAACAGATCCTATGTGTTGGGCCCTCAAAGTTTTCTCAGAAGAAGCCCAACTGAGCTGAGGAAGGGACTCATGTACCCTGATTCCTCTGTTAGGCCGATTGCCCGAATTTTACTAACCGGTGCAAGTTGATTCAGCCTCAGATAAGAAGTTTGTGAGAGTGCAACGTGTAAGATTTGTGCAATTAAGGAATGCTATTCAATCATTTCATTAAACACAAACCGTCATTCATACTAGAAATTAGAAAATTGATGGACCACAGTACTTTAACAAATCTAGTACGAATATTTCCATCTAGAGCTCATCATGGTTCAAATGATAATAAAAAATACTAATGCCGTGGCCTTAGAGAAAGCATGGTTGCACTAAGTTGGGACACAAAACAGGTTCATTTGGCTAATTTAATCATTACTTATCTTCATTTATCGTTATGATGCAGTGTCTTAGATTATGTTTATTCGGTGGTGGAGCCAAGACTTCATTTCAGGAAGTGCAAAGTTTAAAAAGTAATCAAGTAGCTAGTATGCTTTTACAAACAAAATTCCATGATAAAACAGTTTAGTTTTTAATTAAAATTTTAATTGCTCAGGAAAAAAACAATCTAAAAGGTGTAACTTTCATTTACCTTTGTGTCCCAATAAATATTTTTTATGAGACTAAATTCATTAAGGATTCCATGTAACCAGTAAAAGGCTAAAAGCTCATGTTTTTTTTTTTTTGATAACTAAAAGCTCATGTTTAGACATTATAATAAAAGGATGTCATATCATATTTTTTCAAATAAAAGAATAAGGACTAACACACATTATCAGAATTTCACTAAACCCTATTCAACCAATATATTTGGATATTAAAAAAACAATAAAGTTACGAATACAACACTTTCACAACAATAGATAGATATTAAGTTGTGAATAATAAATAATAAAATAATGTATGTAGTGGGTAGATGATTGGGAAAAGCCAGAGAAGACTCTTGAGCAGAGAGTTGAGAAGTAAGGGAAGGAGAGATGGACAACTTGTGTGATTGCCTAGCACAGAAGCCAATGAACAAGAAAAAAGCCACAAAGTGGCTTGTGAATGCGAATGTCGTGAAATTAACCAACAAAGCAAAGGATTCCCATCAAACTAACACCATCAAAGCCTTCCAAATGGAGATGACATGACTTATTTGGAAATCGGTGGAAAAGTATTGTTTAGATGTATCTATCGTCATTTTGTGCCTCCATTGCCATTTTGCGGTTTTGCCAAGCTTTGGTTTCTTGGTTAAACAATCGTCATAACTTTTCCCATTTAAAGACACTCTTGTCTTGGGAGTTGGGACTGATATTCACGAATGAAAAAGATGAAATAGAAATCAAGAAAGGAATCTAGTTCTTAAAATCTATTAGCATATTTTTCTTATTTTTGTCCATGAACATCACATCATTTCATCTCTACTTGGAAGGCTTTGATTGTCTTCGTTTGATGGGAATCTGTGGTTGTGTTGCTTAACTTTGTGGCATTCGCATTCTTAGGTTGCTTTGTGGCTTTCTTCATGTTCACCAGCTTCGGTGCCCATCTCCTTCCACTGCTTTTCAATTTTCTACTGATCAAGCGTCTTCTTCAACTTGTCCCTGTCGATTGTGGTGGCTCCAAAGACTCCTTCCAATCTCCGGCATCCTCTCAGGTGACTTCTCCCAATGACACTTCCTTCACTTCAGATACTATTTTGTTTTGATATATTTATACGTTATATATTTAGAATATATTGGGTGAATAGGATTTTAATGAGATAATAATGAACTGTGTTAGTAATCTATTCTTTAATTTGATAAAAAAAAAAAAAAAAAAAATCTAATGTGTTATTATTTTATTTTATTTGTAAAATCTCGTCTGTGGATGTGGACTTTTACAAGTTTCTAGTCCAACAAAGAGTGTAAATGTGAACTTTTACACCCAATTTTTATTGAATTTAATATCATTTTAATTATTCTAGCTACCTCTGTGTGAGTTTGCATGGAATTTGATTTGACCCTTTCATGATTTTGAGATCTCTCAAGTCTCAAGTTTCAACAAAACATACAATATCTATTTCCTCATTTAAAAACAAATAATTCTAAATAAAAAATTATTATGATTTGCTATTCCATTATCCTAACAGTTAATGAATACAAATTGAAAATTTAATTATATAAAATAATGGTTTCAACGTATATATAGTGGAAATAAAAGATAACATTTAATAATAATAATAATTTTTTTTTTATGTCAATAATAATTAAGTTGAGTTTTGAATTACTAGCAAAAGAAATAATTGAGTTATGAATAACAACAAACATAAAATCAACTAATTTAGAATTCTTAAACAAATAATCTGATAACCATAAGTGATAACAAACAATAACTTTTTGTATATCAATAACTAACATTTAACCAAAAAGAGAACTTCGAGGCATAAAAAACATTTGATAAAAAAAATACCACAACATTTCCCACGTCATTCTATTTATTGTGATGTTAGGATATTTCTTTTTCTTTATATCTTAAACCTTTTTTTTTATTATTTAAAAAAAAAAAAAAAAAAAACCTTTAACAGCCTCAATCTAAATACAAGACTGAAGAAAGATATAAACGATAATGCAATTGATAAAAGGAAAGTATTAATTTTACATAAATAAAAGTATGAGTTGGAAAGTTTTGTATATAGTATATATTGTGATGTGATAAAAGGAAGAATATACCCACTAATGATTATTTATTTATATTTTGAGAAGATTTTTATATATAATTCGAATAATACTTTTTAGTGTCCACTTTTCACTATTTCCAAAACTACCAATATTATTTAGTTTACCCAAAAAAGAAAGTACGAATAGAATTTAAAATGAGCTTGTAGCACGTGCATAAGGCTACTATATATAATTAGAATAGGACTCTTTGCCTCTTTGGAGTCTTTTTTTTTTTTTTTAATTTAAAAAGGAACCCCATTAACTAATCAAAAGTGATTTAATAAAAATTCAAAATATTGAAGATATAATAGAAAATTGCATACCTCAACAACAAAATTTTTTAGTGCCTATTTTTTTTTTTATACTTCCAAAACTAACCCTATGGCTTGATTCAAAGGGATTAAATGAAAATTAAAAATACTAAGGATATAAAAGTAAATTGAATCATTCAAACTAACCCCAAAAACCATAAAATCATCTACCACCCCTTCCTCCCATTTCAGTTATCCTTACTTTTAATATTTAATTAATGGATAAACTAGTTAAGACTCTGATCACACTTAACACGTGTGAGGAGACTAGTATTTTATCATATCGTTATCCTTTACATACAAATGTATTTGCAAATTTTGGAAGGTAATCAAGCTTAAACAAATATATAATTGTAAAACAAATTAAGGAGAAATTTTTATTTTTTTGAAAATTGGGAGACTTAATTTGCCTTAATTATGAGCCTAAAACCATTTACTTGGGGAGGATGTGAATTTTTCCCATCGATGTACTCTCACCTCATGGAGAAGGATCTCATGGAACGGTGTCATGAGACTTTCATTTTATAGTATGTGAAACCTATTGATATATAGATCACACATATTGTGAGAGAGTGATTTTATGGAACAATTAGGCTCGACCCTTGGGCAACCCCCCAATAGGACAAAGAATAAAAAAGTTATTAGTATTCATAAAATTTTTTTTTTTATTATTATTAGTATACATAAATTTTTTTATTAGTATACATTTTGTTTTATTTTATTTTTTTGATATAATTCAAGCTAAAATCACAATGTAATCTTGCTTTTGCATAATTTTTTTTTTTTTTGGATTTTTATATTTTTTAAATATTTAATCATAAGTGGGCAACCAAAATTGAGTTGGGTTGGGACAACCCAAACCTCGGGGCCAGCCCTGAGAACAATACTTCAAGATATTTTATACATCATCCCATGCTATTGTCTTATAATATCCCAAACTTGGGTCTAAGTCCTCACTTTCTTTTATCTTAGCACCTTGCATCTATTTTATGTATATAGTTTTTTAAATGACAAATTAACTAACAAGAAACTCCCGAAAAGGCACCGGTTGGAGTAGGAAATAAAATATGAAATCATTAACCAAAAAATAAAGTGTAATCTTAACAATAAGTCTTGAGGTAAAATGATTTTCACAAATAATTAACAATTACCAAGTTGTCAAATTGAGAATAATAGCTAATAAAATGATGTGAGTGAAAAGTACAAATAAAAACTAAAAAACCCCCCACTCCCCCACTCCTCCCAAAAAAGAATAAATATACGTGTTGTGGAAAACAAAATCATATGCTGCCCAGGACATGATATCTTCGGCTGCATTTTTATTTATTTGCCTGACATCTTTCCAACATGAAGATGCTCATAGACATCTTTCCAACATGAGATACAACATGATCTCTCTGTCTCTCTCTCATTTGTGCAAGGAGTAGACAGTTGACACTCAGTACTATAGTGCAAAATGGTTTTCCCAGTGCCCAAAAAACCTAACAAGGTCATAATAATACCAACACTTGGCACCACCATCCTTTATAATTTCCTCCTGCATGCTGCTTTTTATTTCTTCCAAGTTGATTACAAATGGAACAAAAAGAAGAACAACAGGAGAAGATTACATGATATTGTCTTCATATACATAATTTAGGTAAAAAGATCTTCTTTAGGACATAGGAATACATTATACATATATAGATCCTCATTTAGAAATCCAGTGGTAGTTTATTTAAAAATAACATGCATCTTTTTCATCATATTAATAACAAATGTAGAAAACTAAGCAACAAAGAGATAAAACAATTTGCACATTGTTTTTAGAGGTGATTGTAACGTGAGATGCGCTATCTTCTCTTTTAGTATTTTCCTAATATTTTCAAGTTTTTTTTTTACCCTACTTCTTCAGAGTACTCATTAATTTGTAGAAAGAAACCATACATATCGGTCAATACATCAAATTATTGAGGAGTGTAGCAAAAGGTATTAACGCCTATACTAGAATCTGTTAACCCAATACAGATTTTCAAGGGTTTACAAGGCTGCTATCGATTATCTCTAATCTTTAATCAAGTTGTTCTATTAGGAAACGTCTAGTCAGATCGGAAATCTCAAACTCATATATTGCTTTAAGAACCCATATACATACTCTACCTCTCCTTTCTATCTAATAAAGCTTTCGAAGGTAGACTTGTAAGACCATGATATGTAGGCTTCCTAGCATGCATGTCATGCAATGTATCATCCAGCCTATTGTGAAACACATATATAAGACTGCGAAGTAGGAGTTTTCCAAAATTGTTTATGCTCTACTGACACATAATGAAGCAAAGGAAATTATTGCTCTCTTTCACATTGGACCATTAATAGTGCGTTTATGTTCAAATTGTGATCTTATATACCTCATCTAAATCATACCAGTCAAAAATCAATTCCTTTTCTTCGGCATTCACCAATGCGTGCCACATGCAGCTTTGTTCAATATGCTAAGCATTCTACTATTAAAAGAGTGATATTAGGGATATTACAATATACTAAAGCACATAACAAACTGATATACCATCGATCACAAAAAAATAATTCAAACATTCATTTATTATATTTTGAAATCTACCAATCACATTTATAACCATGTCAGTTTATAAAACTTATGTAGTAAAATTTGTAATATATAACTATATATATCTAGCATTTTCCTTGTTGTTGAGGCACTCAATGCACAACATGTCTCATCAAAGGACTTTATTAATTTTCTCTCAATTAATCTCTTGACTATCTATCTCCATATATCTAATTAACTTCAACAGTAGAAATTATCTAGGAGTACTTTTAATTCTATAACAAAGATACATGGTACGTTTCTAACTGCTCTTAATTAGTCCATAAGCCATAGATGTAAAGTTCTTCTGTTGCTAGTTTTAGTTTTATTGAAAAGAATTATAAGGTCTAAAGAAGTGCCATCTGTTTGGTATTTCAAGTGATAAAATGAATCAACTAAGACGGGGTTTCCATGGATGTGTTCTTTCCTTCTTTGTGTGTGTCAGTGTACGTGTGTCTATGGTAGACATGAATTCAGATTATTGAAAGTTTGAAACATTGTCCATTAAAACAAATATCAGTAGGAAAGTCCGTATCATAAACTACGGAAGATTGATATAGACTGGCTTCTTGCGGTTTGGGATTTGCATGATACAAAAGTTATTGTATTAAAAAGTTTAGGACATAAAATCAAGCAGTTCGAGAACCAACCAAAAAGAGAAGAAATATATTCCAAAGTTCCCAGAACAAAATTTCCCCCTTTCTCAAGTTTCAAAGTCACAAAGTACAAACGATTCCAGAGATTTTTACCTCTTTTTTTGGGTTCTCTTTTGGGCAAAACTTATTTGGAGAACAAGCTTCCCATGGTTCCACATTCAAAATCCAATAGTGCGAGACAGATGGTCAAATGTTATAGGCACTTAAACACGTAAAATATTTTTCAATATCTCCAAGACTCCAACACTGTAAATGTTTATGTTTTATAACTGACAAGAAAAACGTTACTGCTGTAACGTTTGGTCAACCAACTCTAAGTTGGTATGGCAGGAGAGAAAGAAGGGTAAAGCAGAAAATGAGCTGAAGTTACCAAAAAAAGATGAACACATGGGTTCATGCAACAAGCAAAAGACTAGTATCTGCAATATGGGCTCAGGATGTTTTGGCGAGACAAAAACAAAAAAGATATGATTTATACTATTCAGCTAAAACAAAATGGAGACTATGTTATATAAAAAAAAAAAAAAAAAGTACTAGGTTTTTTTATATATATATTTTTTGCTGAATACAAATAATATTATCACAGAAAACAAAAACATCCACTAAAGCATTTCCTGAATACCAATAATATGAAGTACTAGGTTCCTAACATAGGTTCCCCATTTTGTGTAAATTTTATGTCAGCAATTCACAAAATGAAACACATTCCTTAATTCTTATATTCAATATGGTGAAGTACTCCGCAAGAGATGGAAACGCATAAATAAGCCCTAGAAATGTTCATCATATAGGAGTTTCCACAATACAACTAAGCACTTATGTATAAAACTAATAAATTGAAATAAGTAGAATGACATTCAAGAACACAAATGGTTTGCATTCATCCTTACAATCAATCACTTTGTAATAAAATTGTACTAATTAATTACTGACCTTTGAGAAGTTTGCATTCATCCTTAATTTGCTCCAACCTGGGTTTAATTTCTTCCACCGGATACTAAAGCCCTTCATTCATAAATTTACAAGTTCATGATGACATTCAAGAAACCTTTTCTTCCATAGTTGTAAACATGAGAGAGGACCAATTGTCGAGCATATATATCACAAACATTTTTTTATCATACAACCAAAAAAGAAGCTCTATAGCTACATGATCTCCTCCATCAAATATTATTTAAAGATGAGAAAATTAAATTGGTCTCGCACAGCCAGGATATCAACCCCTACATTAATCACTCAAAATCTACTAGTAAATTAAAATGGAGGCCTTGCAGCACTCCCACCACCACCCCATCCAAATAGATCACCCGAAAATGGAAAATTCCCCATATTTCCTCCCATACTAAAAAGAGAAACTCCTCCACCACCACCACCACCACCACTTCCACTTCCACTTCCTCCACCACCCTCACCAAGCTGTCCAGCACCACCAGTTACCCCTGAAGACTGTGAAGCAGTGGATTGAACTTGCACACCACCACCTTCGGCTTCCTGATCATCCAACGGTAAACGTTCAAACACAGCGTTTGCAAACGAAGCAGCCATCAAAACCACCGGACCTGAAGCAATCAAAGGACCCACCACACTCCCTCCAACCACTTGTCCTTGTCCACCAGACAAAAATATTGACAAGCCACCAGCACCCGGCGGAGCAGGAGGTGGAAGCACGGTCCCCGACAGCGAAAGAATCTCGAACCGACCGTGCAAAGTGACCACACTCCCTGCAGGAGACGCAGGTTGTTTCAGCGTAACATTGACCACTGTCCCGGTCCCACTCAGAACACAAACCCCTCTCCCTCTCCTCCTCGCGTAATTCGACACGCTCTCCATGATGTCCGCAGCGTTTGACACCTCCAGCACGTGAGATCGGAGCGCGTTTGGACTGTCCCTAGTCACAATTATTGGTGGCTTCGGTTTGTTTTTCGATCCAGGTGGACGGCCACGTGGACGGCGGTTTGAGGTAGTGGCTGCACCGGAACTAGTGGCTTGTGTATCGGAGTCAGGCTTGTGATCTCCTTCCGGAGAGTCCCCAGAATCTGAGGGTTGTGAAGGAGGATGGTGTTGAAGGTGGTGGTGCACTTCAGGCCTGAGAAGGTGGTGGACATAGCGAGCTGAACCAGCAGCTGGGTTTTGTTCATTGTTGTTGTTGTTGTAACCCGCCATCGACACATCTATTGCTCTCTCCCACCACTTATTATTTGCCAGCTTCTTCTTCTTCTTCTTTTTTGTTCTCTCTAGAGAGTAAGAGAATAGAGATCTCTCTCTGAAGTCTGATCTTTACAGAGACTTATACTCAAAGCAAAAGCCAAACCACCGACTAGTAACCCAATAAAAGTTTAACTGTTTTCTCAAGCAAAGACTCAAGAATCTAGCTAAAGCTTTTATCTTTATCCACAAAAATATATAGCAGATTGAGAATTAGGAAGATTTGAACAAGTTTTTAAGATCCGGGGTCAAGATATTGAGAGTCTAATAAGGAGTACTGAGAGAGTGATCGGTTACAAATTATCAAACAAGTTGGAGGGATATTGTGCACAGTTTTCTGTATTATTCAACAGAAACTTACAGTTACATAAAAGCCCCAACAAAAGGCGCTATAATTCCAAGTACTGCCTTGTCAAGTCAAGAACTTTGTGTTCTTTTCTTACTTTCTACTGCCAATCAAACCCAAAACCGTCAAAGCCAGCTCCAAATTCTTGTGTAGCTGCTTCTGAACCGTAGATTTTGCCGTATCCGAATCAGATCGTACGGAGAGAAAAGAAAGGGTACTGATGTATTATATAGGTAAAGAAATTAATTACTTACTAGCAAAATATATATGTACTTGAAAGCAGAAAGGAAAAGAAAATTGAATTCTCAGAGAAGTTTCCTCCACTGCTGAGTAATATGAAATTCTTCAGAGAAAATTAACCACGCGCAACAGTGACTGAAATGGAAGCTATGAATGAATTGGAAGAAAAAAATTAGTTTGCGAGAGTTTTGAGGAGGAAATGGTGGAAAAGCGTGCGGTGAAAGCAGAATCCAAGCAATTACCAAGACAAAATACCGTGTGTCACATGAGATGTGAAGATTTATGAAAGCCAATACTACTCTCTTCTTATTGCTTAGTTCTCACCCTCCCCTCTAGCGCGTACATAACTTGTAATACTTTACTAAACATTTTAGTTTAGTTTATAGGCTTTATGCACCTCATCTTTCTTTTTCATCTTTTTTTTATTCATTATTAAACAAAAATAAATAAACATTCTAGTTATTGATTTTACCATTTTCTTCCTTTTAAAAATTATTTCTAAATATAAAATTCATTTTTTTTTTTTATTATATATACGGTTCAAGAAAAAAATCCAATCCGAATAAATTATTTTTGTGTATAACCTGCATGCGTCCTATTAGAATTTTATATATAAAATCCATCAAGTTGCACGGTAGGTAATCATTTGGGATTTATATTGAAAGTTTGATAGGTTGAAAGGGTCACATGGTTTATTCAAAATAAGCAAACGTCAATATTTTTTGTTTTGTTCCATTCATAACTTTTTTCTCCACGCGCCTCAGAGCAGCGTGATATTATTGGTTATATTATTCGATTAAAGTGGAAAAAGTTGAAAAATTAGAGCTGCTTAATGGCCCAAAGAACTATAATTAGGGGAATGCATAAGATGCAAATTACAAATTAGAGCAAGGAATATGTTCCTTTAACCATGATTAACTGAACTAACCTTGCTTTGCGTTTGAGTTATTTTTCTTAAAAAAAAAAAAAAAAAAGGTTCTTTCTTCCATGTATATTCTTATTCTTGGCGAAGGGAAATGAACCACGCTTTGTGTCCTTTACTGAGACACCAATGTTTCAGATGGTTTCGTTATCTTTTTCACCTCATCATTTGAGTGAGATAGTGAGATGGACGGTCCACAAATTAAGCCATTCAAAGAAAAAGGGAAAAAAGATCATGCCCAAGATCTTAGAGGAACATTAAAATCTTCTAGAAAAAAGAAAGAAGAGAAAAGAAAAATTTATTGACCCTAAGGGGTAATATGAGGAGTTAGGGATCTCTACTAAGAGGAGATTAGACGAGCTTGTTTCGTTTGTTTTAAAAATAAGTTGAATAAAAATATAGTCACACTTTAAGGAAATAAAAATTGTATTATACTAGAAATGAAAAAGATTGCTATTTTTTAAGTTAAAACAAATGGATCTTGAGTTTCTTTCTACCTATCACTTTCTCCTTATGACCATGCTTACCCATCCAACAAAGAAACTAATAGCTTTTTTTTTTTTTTGATAAGAGAAACTAATAGCTTTTAATGTCTAATGCTATTAGAAAATTAGATTTGCATGTTTCGATATAATAGATGTTAAATATACCTGTGGTTGATTGTGATATCTCATTTATTTATGAAATTTTTTAGTGATTTCACAAAAATGGGACAGGCGCTTACAAAATAAAGATACCACTTGCCTATAAAAACAACCAGAATTATACTTTCATCTCTTGCATTTTCTCTTCTGAGTTCATGTTATTAATTACAGATCCGGGATTTGAAGAACACATGCTAATAAATGAAGATTAACTAGAGAAGTTTCTACTTCTATTTGAAAAGACCATGATTGGGATAATCGTTCGGAAACAATACGTGTGTCTTTTGTGGTAGGCTATAAAGAATTGTGATTGGTTAGCAAAAAAGTAATTTAAAAAAAAAAAAAAAAAAAACATTGTGACTAGTTGTGATCTGTCTCTTCATTGCGTGATTATATAGTAGTCCTAGAATATAATAAATGTGTACTCTCTCATTTCACGTGAATGATGGATCTCACTAATTAAATTAATGGTGAGACCTACCACTCTGTGAATTGAGGGAGTACGCATTTATTTGTACTTCGAGACTAATGAATAATTTTCACTCTTCATACTTCACACAATATCTACCCATATATCTTTATAAATAGATGGTTGTTTGTGAGTAGTCAAAATCACAGTAGTTAATATGAATCATGTATTCAATGAGTGTATGTGCACAATTTGTTTTTCAATTACTGAGATGGTATGTTATAATTAGGGATGGCAATATTTGACACGACCCGCGAACTCAACAAGAAGTTAGCGGGTTAGGGTTGGGGCTTAATGGGTTCGGGTCATATTCGAGTTGAACCTGTATAGCTAGGCCCATTTAATAAATGAGTTATTTGGGTCAACTCGAAATAACTCGTATAAACCTGATTAAATTAATTTAATTTTACTAAAATACCCTTACAAACCTTAGGTATAAATACATAATTTCTAACCTAACTCAAAGTCTAAAAAATTTCCGCCTCCTCTCTCTCTCTGTGACAGCCTCCGAGCCTCTCGGCCTCTCTCACTCCCTTGCCATGCTCTCACTCCCTCGTTGTGACGGCCTCGACCCTCTCAGCCTCTCTCACTCCCTCGCCGGCCTCCACTCTCTCTCCGTTAGTAACTCTCTCTCCGTTACTAACCCTCTCGAACTTTCACTCTCACATCTCACTCTCTCGCCAGTCTCCCTCTCATCGCGCCACCCACGCTAGTCAACAGCCACCCACTACTTACCGCGTCACCATCGCGTGCTCTGATGAATCTACAAATATGGTATTTTTTTTATTTAAATATTTTAGATTAATTTTTTTAACCTCATTTCTCTACATGTTGGTGATTGATTTTTTATGTTTCTAGATGGAAAATAGTTGTGCATGATTTATTAAACAGGTCAATTTGTGTAATTCGGGTCAAATGGGTTATATAGGTCATTTTGTGTAATTCGTGTCAAATGGGTTGTGTCGGGTCGTGTCAACCCAACCCGACTTGTTTATTAAATGGGTTATGCGAGTCGTGTTGTGTCAACCTATTTAATAAACAAGTTGTATTAGGGTTGAGATATCATGACATAATTAATAAATGAGTCGTTTTTGGGTTGACCCATATAATCAAAATATATCAGCCAACCCAACACGAACCCGTCCCATAAACACGAATTGCCACCCCTAGTTATAATTAGTATTAATAAAAATTGTGTCAGTGATTGGATCATGTGTAAGTGATGTTTTCTAATCACAAGATTTACAACTTACTATTTCAACAATTGTAAAAATAATTGTAAATTTTTTTGGGTTCGGTTAGCGGGTGCCCTTAAGACAATTGTTAATGAAACATTTAGTACTTTCACTTTATAGGTATTTGTGAAATTGTAATATTAAAATAATAAAAAGATAATTTTTAAAGATATTATAGTTTTTTATTTATTATTTTAATATGAAAATTTTACAATTTTCCGTAAAGTTCAAGCATTTAATTTCCCTTAACAAATATCCTAAGACATCCATTAACAAAATCCAAAATTTTAATATCCATAATATTACTTCACATCATTAAAAAAAATTCAAGGTTTGAGAGAGAAAATAACGGCGGATCCCAACATCAATCCATGTAATTAAAAGTAATATTATATATGACAAAAAATAATTGTTTAACATTTAAAGTATATTTATTTAATAATTCAGATTAAATATTAATTATCTAAAAGAATATTCAATATCACATCATTTAACATTTTAAATCAACCTTTCATTTAAAATATAATAAAAAGGACTATGTTCTATAAATGATAGGTAAAAAAGTTCCCTTTGTAAGTACTGAACCTCCAGGCTTCCAGGAAATAAGGTTGATCTCCGGAAAATGTGCGCTTAAAGCTTCCAGACTTCCAACAGAGACATTTCTCTCAATTGAAGAAGCAGGGCTACAATATTAATTAATATCATAAAAA
This sequence comes from Fagus sylvatica, assembly GCA_907173295.1. Lineage (NCBI taxonomy): Eukaryota > Viridiplantae > Streptophyta > Magnoliopsida > Fagales > Fagaceae > Fagus > Fagus sylvatica. Next base: position 27,752,884 of record OU015764.1, read on the forward strand.
TGTGCTAATAAATATCTTATCAAGTGTGGTTTTTTTATTTTTGGCTTATACATTGTTGAAGTATTGTAGTTCATGATGAATGCTATTGGTCTTGTTGATTCTACTCAAAAAAGAAAAAGAAAAAGAGCCTTCTTGATGATACAATTTGCAGTGGAGTACAAAGTAACATTTCAAAAGCGAAATAAGCACAAAATGCAAAACTGATAACTCTGCATAACTGCAAACCTTGGGCTCTTTGATTGGATGCGAAATTAAAAAAAAAAAAAAAAAAAAAAAAAAAAAAAATTGTGCAAAACACTTTTTTATTATTATACCGCTGGCACCCACAGTTTAATTTGACTAGAAAAAGAGCAAAGTGAAAAGAAAAACAAAGCCAAAACCATATTTGCCTTGGCCCTTGGCTTGTCGAAAGTTTGTAGGACTATATATATTATTTCCACCTGAGCTTTAATCTAATGGAGATGCTACAAGTTTCAGGAACGTGCATGCATGAGAATAGCGTACCTGCGAAACACATGATGCTAGGCCCAGTTTTGGTCTATGATCTGGTACGTTTAATAACTGGGACCCAATAACCCCCCTTGGATGAGAGGGAGGATTTCGTAGTGTGCTTGAGTCTTGACAGTCATACTGACTACTGAGCGTGTGAGTCCCCATAGACACGTGCATATATTGCACAAAGCCAGCAGTGTGGTCATGTGCGGTCAAGAGGTCAGGGCAGTGAGGTGGTCAGACCACGTGGAAGTTGTCGGGACATCGGAACTTGGTCAACCTTATCTAGTAGTGGTTAGTAGCTAGTGCCAAGTTGCCAAAATGTGCCATATCAATATCAATATCAATACCATCTTTTTCTCTATCTATCTTTAACTCTTAGCTCTTAAGGTTCAGAAGAGATGGCTGGCTGAAAATCCGCCTGTTTGGTGCCAACTCTGTCCTCATTCCTCAGCACAAATAAAAGCATCCTCGTGCCACTAATTAGTTCCCAACCACACATTCTAGACAAACACACCCTCGCCACAGGTTACACAATTACATGGGACCCCAACTTTAAGTATGTCAGCATCAGTTTGCTAATATGGTTTGCACTGGATGCATGACATATTCGCACACTTCTTTTCCATGATAAGACAAAGTAAGTAGCAGCACACAAAAATGGAAAATTTCCCGTGACCACAGGGTCAAGAGTCAAGACACAAGAGCCTTGCGAGCCACGGCGCTGCTGTCTTAATGGACAACTAAGGATTTGAATCTGTACTTGTACAGATAACTGTTTCAATAATTAGGTAAGCTAGCATCACACATAAAGAATATCTTCTTTCCTTTTCTTTTCTTTTTGTCTAAATAAAGAATAATCTTATATTAGTGCCACAAGATCATAAAAATTAATGATCAACACGTTTACACAAACCCCACGTAGAAATATGTAAAACTCACATATACAATGACTTGGATTGGTACAATCAATGTATACAATCATTTACTGATAAAAAAAAAATGTATACAATCGTTAATTTTACGAGCAACATATTTTCCAAAAAATTTGAACTACATAATGGAACCTTAAACTTAATTTAAGTTTAATCTAAATATAAAAAGCATTAACGAAGGAGGCATGCTATGGACAAGAAAAGAGTGAAAAGACCGAAAGATGGATGAACTGGAAAGGTTCCACAACCAAGTCAGCATCCAATTCATTGTCTGGGGGTTAGGGACCCACCCACACAAGTGGGGGGAGTCGATTGACATGTTTGAAATTGAATGCGATTAATTGTTATGCCAAAGTCCATCACATCCCATTGCCATTGCCAAAATCCATCACATCCCATTTTAGTCATCCCCAATTGTACGAGTGTGTCCCCCATTAAAGATGCGCCGCCTCACTCAGTAATTAGACCGATTTCGTTCCTTCTCAAATCTCACTCCATGGCATGAACCCATGCAAACCTCGTAAAAATTAAAAATTAAACTAATAAGGTTATGTTAGGAGGAGTTTTTATTTTTTATTTTTATTTTTCATTGATTTATTTAAAAATAATAATAATATATAATGTTAAAATTGTATGATAAACTTTAAGTTTATATAATTGGTCTTCAACGCATGCTTTTTAGGTTAAAATGATTCTCAACGTTTTAAATATGTTATTTTAGTTCTTAACTTTTTATCATTGTATCATTTGAGTTCGTAACATTTCATTTTAATATTTGTGATTAAATGATAATGGTATATGGAATAAACTAACGTGATTAATAAAATTATTAAAATAATAAGAACAAGATAAAGTTTTATACCATCTCACCAAAAGAAAAAAACCAAAATTTATGAATCAAATCAGAACATTTAAAACTTAGACCCGTGAGTACTAAATGATAATGGTAAATGGAATAAACTGACGTGATTAATAAAATTATTAAAATAATAAAAACAAGATAAAGTTTTATACCATCTCACCAAAAGAAAAAATCCAAAATTTGTGAATCAAATCAGAACATCTAAAACTTAGACCCGTGAGTGAGAACCCAAAAACATAAATAGGCTATGCCATCCATCATACATTGGAACTCGGGATAAGAGTAGGTGCCAATTAAGCTACAAGGTCGGTGGCTAAAATTATTTTACTTTTATCTTCAGTTTACCTTTATATCCTTAACACACACAGAAATTTTGTACTAAACCAACCCAATGAGTATGCTTACGGTAGGTCTAGCCTAGTTCATAATTGTGTAGAGTATAACTACTGGGTAGAGAGCATGAGGGATCAAAGAAAAATACTCTCCATCTATCACTCGGTTTTTCACTCTCGGTAGAAAGGTTTTTGGGTTTTGGAGTGGAGTAGTGTGTCTTGCTCTTGTAGCAAACACCATCACGAGTACTAAAGTCATGAAAGCATTATTGACAATGTAAAACAACTGTCGATCCTAAAAGTATGCAGAAGCTCTTCTTTTATCTAGTAAAAACCTCATTGTTGGAGCCAAGTATGACGTTCTCATAAATGAGAAAAATTTGCACCAAAATGAATAAGAGATAAGGACAATTATCACTCGAGGAAACTTCCTATATGTATAGTATGCTTCCCATGATTTGAAATGATAAAAGAATATTATATATATTATGGGGAGATGAGAGGGGACTAGGGGAGTAAAGGAAAGGGGATAAAGATGGTTAATGAACTGTTTTTGAATGTTTTTTAAAGGGGGAGCTATAGGGTAAGGTTTGAGGGGATTTGGAGGGGGGAACTTATCTCTCCAAACCCCTCATTTTAATTTCCCAAATTGAAGGAATTTGGAGAGGGAGGGAAGGAAAGGGGTTTCACTTATATTATAAAAATAAAAAAATAAAACAATTTTTTTCTTATCATGTTAATTTGTATCTATTTGTTTAAAATTAACAAATACATGTCATAATTGTCAATTTCTTTTACTATTCCCCTTCTATCTCTTTCCCCTGATTAATTTTTAAAATATTCAAACAAAGAGGGTGTGATATCTATTTCCTATTTCCTTCCGTCCCCCTAACTCAATTTTTAAAAGATCTAAACAATGGGAAGGAGTAGCCATTCTCATCCCCTCTCCTCTACTCTCCCTTCAAACATCTTAAACAAAAAAAAAAAAATTAGGAAAAAGAATGAGCGAAAGAATTAAAAACTAGAAAAAGGGCCAATATTCCATAACAACAATATAATAAACCTTCTTCCATACTCGCTCAGTAGAATACAAAAGACTAACAAGTTATCATTGTTTGACGGGAGGGATTATTTTCTTATGTTTGTATAAATATAATGAAAATGCAATAATAAAAAAATATTACAATCCCTTCCAATGATTACTTCAGGTGAGATTGACATACATAATAGTTTATCCATATATCAAAATTTTAATCCATTTTGTAGTCCAAAGGTAGTTAGAGAACTGGTTCCTATAAAGTTTGTATCCAATCATATTTGACAACCTTTAACACGATTCACATTTCAATTGTTTAAATGTCAATTTAGATTATAATAAAAAGTAGTCTAATTTTCAAAATTGTCTGTGACTAAAAATCTTAAAGAATCACCTGACATGGATCGGGGAATCCTTTTTTATTTTATTTTAACCTCTTCTAAGGAGCATGGAAATCACTTGAAAATTAATATAGGCATCTCAGTTTGAATATAAAAGTATTTCCCATACCATCTTCTTGAGCCACTTGGAAAAAAGTATACCTTATCCTAGGTTGCATGTTTATACTTAGGTTGATAACCCGAGTTTAGTTTGTAAAGTGGAAGCTATAATGACCCATACTTTGTGGGCAACCACTATCACCACTGGGGGTATAAAAGTTCCGTTAAACAACCACAATATGTTAAATATATTAAAATATTAGAAAACAAAACAATAAGATTCGGACAACAATAAAGGTTCCTCATCATGTTTACTGAAAATAATATTAAAGGAAGGACAAGGCAATGGAATAAGTTCATAAAATAATATTTATACAAATGTATCTTTTTTGGATGTTCGTCACTCGTGATATAATTAAATTCAGGAATGATGGAATAAGTTAATGGTTGCAATCGTCAATAACCATCTAATTCAATAGTATTTCGCCCCTTTTGTGCAGTTTAAGTTGGGATGTCATGTCAAATCCCCTCAAATTTCACTTAAAATCAAAGTTGATGAATGTGCTTTGTGTTGAGGAGAGAAGCCTATGGACAATATGGCATGTACTAATCAAGTTTGTTTCTGTCTAGAACTGTGTTTTGTATTGTAATAAGATGTCTCTTATTCTCTTTGTTTATGAGATTTAGTTGAGTGACTCTTTACTTTATTCAGTTGTTTAATGAAAATTTCGATGTTTAACCACCAAAAAGAAAATATGCAATTTTAGTATTTTACACTTAAATATAAGATGCTTCCATTAGATTTCAGATTTAGGCCTCTATTAATTTTGTTTTTATAAGGAAGAAATATATATGCCACCAAAAATCATTTGAAAGCGATTTAAACAAAATATATTCATTATAAGTATTTTAAGGGACATAGCGTGGTCCACATGTTAGTAAGAAAACATCAAAGTTTGAAAGTTTAGTAAAGACCACTAGTAAATAATTAAAGTGACATTAAGCTTGAAAAATGGCCTTAAGCGCCACTAAATGGCCTAATTATCAATTAAAAACAATAAGCAATTCTAATAGTGCAGACGCACTGCCTCGTCAGCGCAAATGGCCATGTGGTGGACACCAAACTCATTTGTCTTCTTTTAAAGAATCCATTTTTATCGCTAATTTGCCATCGGATGGATGACATCCCTTCGTAATAGATGGCCTTCTAAATTGGTTGACCCTAATCTAATCCCATCATTAGTTTAAAATTAACTTGTGGATAGGATTAGGCACTAGGCAAAGTTAATTGTATTTGTATTTGACTAATGTTAGAGGTACAGAAAATTTTGCAACATTTTTGACAATGGGGAAGTAAATTTTGATTGGAGTAATATATAATTTTTACATGAGTTTATCATTGACACCACTTTTATTACGTGCCAATCACAATAGATCATATTTGCAGTAGTGAAATTTGTTGTCGAACAAAACTTATTCATTGTATTTTCCAATTAAGGTAGTCCATATATCCTAGATTGTCCATATAACCGGTTTGAAATAAGAATCGATGAGGTGCATCATGATAAGGAATGGAAAGGAATATGAATGATCCATCCCAGTTAGGAATTCCCAAATCATCGGGACGCATGGGCTGTATTCACGTGTTGGAAAGGCACCACGTCCAAGTATGAACACATGATCTAGAGACTTCTGCCCATGATCTCCACCCAGACATACTTCGTGACCCTGATCATATATATTTTCCCTTGTCCATAATCAGGTATGGGAGTAAAATTATAGACATTATGTGTTTCGAAACTCCACCTTTGTGAGTGTTTACTTAAGCGTCAAAGTAGTTTTAATCGATATCAAACTTTGTGTGATCTTTTAATAGGACTTTCAGAACTTGAGTGGAACGTTCAACCATTGATCTTAAGCATCATCAGCTAGTATGTGTGTCAACTATTACTTGAGGAATATTTATTTTAGCTTAAATTATTTTCATCATTAAGTTATTAACTATTTAAAAAAAAAAAAAAATTTAAGTAGATAATACATTAGGATCACTCCAATTGAGAGTTTAATAAAACATATAGGAATATCACTTAACCCAAAATTTTTACTCACATATATATACCCAACAATTTTCCTCTAATATGAGAGTAATTACCTCTCTCTCTCTCTCTCTCTCTCTCTCTCTCTCTCTCTCTCTCTCTCTCTCTCTCTCTCTCTCTCTCTCTCTCTCTCTCTCTCTCTCTCTCTCTCTCTCTCTCTCTCTCTCTCTCTCTCTCTCTCTCTCTCTCTCTCTCTCTCTCTCTCTCTCTCTCTCTCTGGGCCACAAATAAATAAGTCTCATACTTGCTCTCCCTTGTCTATGGGTTTTTTCTTGACCATGAGTCATCCATAGGCTCTCGTACGCTATCTATAGAAAACACATGTTAGCTTCGCACGCTCACTCATGGGAACCTCATACGTCCACTCTCTGGAAACTCCGCTCTACACTAGTCTTTTTTGATCTTATGAGCTTATCTTGTGTGATATACATTTGTGTAGATTCCAAACACCTCAACTTGTTCCCGCTCTAATTGTGAAAGGGACCTTGATATAACCTTACCAGCTTTATCGCACATCATCATTGACTTTGATACCATTACGATTGTATTTTATATAATTTATCTTTTAAATTGAGCGAACCAATAAAAATAAATTCATCTAAAGTCCGACACATTATTAACGTGAATACCATGGATTTGATAGTTTGGTGAGAGGGGGTTGCACTATGAGATACTTTTTTGCACTAAGAGATACTTAGAAGCACGATATGTTGACAGTTGATCCAAGCCACAACAGTCAAAATGACCAAAAACAGAAGGAAAAATATGATTGAAGAGAGGGTGATCTAATTTGAGCCCGGAAGCCCAACTGCCCAAGTCATTTCAGCAACCATGATATATTTCCATATTTATAATGAAATGCGGTTTGAATTTCTTTCACAAGTGGACCTTGAAGTTTCAGCTCAACCTGCCCCACGGACTTAACGACAAAGCTGACAAGGGACGAACACGTGGAGAAGCGAACATGACACATTCACGTGAACTTTCTCCACGTGGACAAGTGAGTGGCGAAGACGGTCAAACCAATAATTCGTGACCGTATCTTGTGGATTGAGGCCCAAGTTGCAGTGGGTCTAGCGACACGTGAACGTGTCCATCTATGCCCACAAAGCCAGTAACATAGGATATCCAGTTTGAAACTCCGATTACTATGAAATTGATTGAAATTATTTCGCAATAATCTTATAAACACAACATACTTTATATGAATCGGTGAATTCTATTTAATATAATATCATTTTCACATGTAATTATTGTTAACAATCTTATCATTTTAATGGTTGTGAAAAAAAATTGTTAAATATGTTGTGTTATTAAACTTGTTATTGTTTATTTTATTATATAGATTTGAAAGTTAATAAATTTTAAAGTGAAAATTGTACTACCTTATTTTAAAATGAATTATTACTATGTATCTAGTATGAGAGAATTTTAAATAAACGTGATATCATGCATAACTCCAAATTCATGAAAACTACTAGAGCATCTCTAAAAGCTTAACAAAATTTTCATCCAAAAATCAAAAGTCAAAACCCCACCTTTTTAAATAAGGCTTATCCACTTATCAAAAAACAAAATAAGGCTTATCCATTTAAATAAATAAATAAATATATATTTAAATTTCTTCCGCACACACTCAATCAAACCAAAATACAAAATACAAAACCCAATCACCCAACACAAAACCCCGAAAACTAACCAACGCAAACACGACATGAGCTCAGAAAATCACCAAGACTAGAAACCTCTTTTTTTATCAAATTGACCCAAACCCACCCACCACACCACCACCACCACAAATTATGCAGAACACATACTTTGCAAGATTGGAATCTGTTTAAGTCTTTTTAGCAATAGCCTAGCAAAATCTATAACACAAAAGCTGTAGCCTTCAATTCTCAATGTCAATGAAGACTCCAGAATTGGTTTTCATTGCATTGCATGACATTTTCAACGATAAATATTACAAAAAAAGAAATTTTAACTAATGGCTCCCTAAATTGTTTTTTATTTTTATTTTTAAAATGTACTATATTTATGTAAATGATGCATTATTTTATCTTCTTATTATTCTTACATTATACGTAAATCATTAAATCAAAATATATTCAAGATGTATGTTCCTAAAAATAGATAAGTAAATCTTTTTAATAGAAATCTTCTTTAATTTCCAATATATATATCCGCCACTGTGCATCCATAAATTGTTCTATGAATTTTTCTGTTGTCAAATGAAAATACCACAGGTAGTTCACATGAAAGAAAATGCCTAAGAGTGTACTAAATGAATAAGTTCTCGGCTCCCCAAGAAGAAAGGAATATGCTGTCTATCTATATTACGTAATTTACATTAGGATGCCTATCCATGGCTGGGTCCCAAAACGTCCACAGCTTCAAAGGGACACACTGTTTTTGTCGACATATTTATATGCAGGCGTTGCTGTCGGGCTTTTAAAGGCAATTACAGGAGTCCATGAGTGTACCGTGTGTGGCATTATGGAAGTAGAGACTAGAGAGTAGAGAGACAAATTTGCCCAACATGTAGGCTCACGCTCGCGTCCATTATACACTCTTCACTATTGTTGACTTCTGGATCATTTTCTCTACTCCCAAGTTTCAACTAACCCCTACCCCATAGGTAATTGTAGTTAGAGAACTGATTCCACATTTGATCTATCTACGAACATTTACCAGGTTAATCTAGGGGCTATTTAGTAGCTCAATCAAGCTTGGTTTGTATATCTTGAAAACGATTTGGAAATGTTGTAAAAGGTGAGTTATGAATCTAACTTGTGATGTAATGACCTTCAATCGAGGTCAAGTACATTAGCTTTCCCAAAATGGAATAAACCGAGTTAAACTAGTAGGTTGCTCAAGTCAAGATTTGTTACTTAAATTTTGGGTAGACAGACTATTGCATATTAAAGCAAGCTTAAATAACAAGGTTCACCTTTCACCCTCTCCAAGACTCCAACAGCTATCTTCAAGGTATAGCGAAGAGCGGTTTGAACACGACATGGTAAAGTACATTCCATTAGGGTAGTCTTGCACCCGTAGCCCAACAAGCGGGCAATAAAGCGGGATGGGCCGCTGGATCTGGAAGCATGGAACATGATACATGATACATTTTAATGATTTAATCCCAAAGCTGGAAGCATGGAGCACGATAGATCTTAATGATTTAATCCCAAAGTGGGATGGGGTTAGGACAAGAGAAGTCTCTTCTCTCTTTGTGCCAAGCTCCGTTCCCATCCTGCCTATTCTCCCTCATCCCCACTCGGCATACTCTCCCATATTCATTAGATACATAACCCTTATCTATTTTCAGACATACAAAAGTTACTTCTCATATACAAATGTTTAAATATATAATTGTGTTTTACCATGTGTCATGCCACAGTAACACAATGAAATAAGTTCATGGCCGCTTTACAAGCACACCCTCTAAAGAAGAAAATAAGTTGGTAAAATGCGCCCCTATGAAGTAAAGCCAAAGCTTGGCCCATTGACTGTTCTTTTGTGGAACATAATGATGCAGATATGCCCATTCCCCTGGCAAAAATTCTAGAAAAATAATATTTTTCACAATTATTGACATGAATTGTGATTAGTGTATAATAAAAGTGATGTCAATTGTGGATTCAAATAAAAGTGATGTTGCTCCAATTACAACAAATCATAAAGCAGTTTTAAAAAATATTGTGTCCTTAACATCTAAACTAGAATTGGCAAAAAAGAAGAAAAGAACATTTAATAGATGTTTCCGCCATGATCCCAAATCCAAGAAAAGTACGCACCTGCCCACCTGCTCTCTCTCACATTAGCATAGCCATAAACAAATTCACAGAGATCATAATTGCAATTCAAAAAATGCAAATTTACATAACAACAATGGTCCAAGAGTCTTGATAACAATATTTTACCAAAATTAAATGCATAGTTATAAGAAGATTCAAGATAAAAAAAAGTTTCAAAAGATTAGTTGGTGGAAAAAAAGAAAGAAAAACAGTACCATAATGAGCATCCTTGAGGATGACCAAGTACCAAGTCATACTTTGTTAAAACTAGTATATGATGGTAAATTCACTAAATTTTTTGTAAGTATGGTTTGAGGGCTGTCTTATATTCCAATGGCGATCCACTTTTGACGGATTAGGGTCCTTTATAGTTCTTAGGATAACTAAACAATGGAATTCCTAAAATCCTATCCATCCATTTTGAAATGAGTAGATTAGACTTTATTGTGTTATCCACATTCAAACAAATGTTGACTATCACCATTTTGGCATCTATTTAAATAACTCGTGATGTGGCAAAATCCAATCCACTCAAATCAAAATGGATGGAGAAAATTTTAAGAACTCCATGAAGGAGTTATCCTAAGAACTCTAAAGAATCCTTATCTACTTTCGACACCCAGTCCAAGATATGATTCAGTATGTCAAAGCGGTTTACTGAGAATCTTGCCAATAGCAGGACTCCAGTAATTACTCAATAAACTGTTACAAAACATTACAAACCTTTCAAAACCAACCTAGATATGGAATTCCAAATAGGAAAAAGCAATGCAGCAATTAGGGGCTTCATGGCTCATTAAGGTGCTAAGGGCCTAAGGCTTCCATAGGCATGTGGGAATCTCATCAACAATATGGATGCCACATTGGATTGAAACTTACGTACTTCTTAAGCTAAATGAATGGTTTTCGAAGGGAGACACCAAGAGCTATGTGCTGTTTTGTTGGGGCTATTCCAGATTGTCCTCAATTTAGAGCTTTGGTCATTTATGAGTTAGAACCTATCTAAGACAGGCTAAAATTAAACTGGTCAATTAGTCTGATACCAAGAGTCAGTTACTGCCCTTAACTGGGCACATGCTCCACCATGGCTGTTTCCATAATCTTCAATGCTCTTTGAAAGGCAAACTAGGACACATTCTTATGTTATTCATCTATAAATATTCTACTTACCAAACAAAAAAATAATAAAAATAAATCTAAGACCCTAGAGATTTGCAAGCACCCTACATGTCAAGACTCAAGAAAGCGCTAGTTACATTTGTGCTTTACCCTAAAAGTACTAGTTAAGTTATAATTAAGACTCCTTGTAATATCTTATATGGCTAAGATCTATCTAGTAAACACCCAATATGGGGACTCAGCTATACCCCATTTAGGGTATCACACCATAGCTCATTGAAAGGAGGATTATTAGTGGTCATGCATATTTACTACTGGAACTAGTGACCTTTTCCTCATGGGTGTGCCACCTGTTCAATTAAGCTACTGCTACCCCTTGGGGTTTTATATGAAACTTGTCATTTCTCCAGGAGTAACACGGTTAAGAAAACTGATATTAAGAGTTTAGACATAATACAAACCGAAGCCAGCAATATTTACAACAACCTAACTATACAACAAAACTTTGTACCAAAACGTTCATGCATAGATGTGCATTCTACACAGCCTCAGACTTGTACCCAAATTTTAAATGGGACGGCACATTCATCATTCAACAACTATTGTCATTACTATTTATTTATTTTCTTTTGGCAATACTCGGACCCAAACCTTGTACAACAACCTAACTATACAACAAACTTTGTACCCAAAAGCTCATGCATAGATGAGCATTCTAGACAGCCTCAGACTTGTGCCCAAATTTTAAATGAGATGATACATTCAACAACTATTGTCCTTACTAGTTATTGATTTTCTTTTGGCAAGACTCGGGACCCAAACCCCTGCCAATCCCACCCCTTGGCCACCTGAGCGGTCACTATGATGTCATATAAAGCATCATGTCATCACACTTTCTACTCCATCATAGTATAACAAAACGAATGATGAAAGCTAATTGAATGTGGGTACTTTTTTCCAAAAGCTAGACACAGAGAGATGCCATCCTATCAGAACCTTTACATTGTGAAACCAACACCAGAAGGTAACAAATGTTTTCATAAGGTTAATGCATATATGCCACAAGGTATATAACATGCCAGACTCTGTCATTAAATACTGACTCTTATAATCAGCATGTGTTTGTCATAATTAGAAACATTGAAAACAAAATTGCAAGCAGAGATCAAATCTATATAACTTTCAACTTTCTTTTGGCCAAGCAAAACAGCTAACATTCCATCAAGAAGGGCAGCCAAAACTTGACATTCTATTTCTTAATTCTTATTGCATCTTAAAAAAACAATTTAAATTAACAAACTCATTAACCTTATAAAGAGATATAAATAAGACCCAATAGATGAACCTTGAGGCTTGAACTAATGATCAAATTAACCACAACCCATCAAAGCTCAATTACAAGTTTCCCATGTCCATCACTTTATTCTTGCTGTTTACTAGTTACATTATTCTTCTTGCCGTATATCAAACCAGTTTCCTGAAAACAATTTTCCCAATCCATTAAAAATTTAATAAATAAAAAAAATCACAACCCATGAATAATCTAATAACATTTGTGCAATACCTGAGGGTCAGGAATTGGTTTTCGTTTCTCAACGTAGCGATTAGGATCTGAAGCTGCAAGCGCAGCCCTTTCCTATAATCCAAGAATACAATAATTCTCAGCCTAATTGGAAACAAAATTGTATGAATTTTTAGGAGAAAGAACGAACAAACAAACAAACCTCTTGTTCGCGTCTGAGGTCTCGTGAGGGCTTGATCCAAAGGAAATATGCTAGGGTTCCAGCTAGGGCCCAAGAAGCCAAGTTGGGTCCTCCTCTAAGGCCTCCTGTGGCATTGCCTATGAAGGACCTCACATTTCCCAATGTTCTTCTCCAACCGCTCGTCATCGATCCCGAATTCAGAGCTTGTCCGTGCTTTCCTAGTTCTTAGGGTTTAAGGAATTTCTAGGGTTTATTCGCTGTGCTTTTTGCCAACTTATTATCAATTAGGGATTTTGCTTTGGTTTCATTCACTAATCTTTCAATCGTCTGCAAGTTTTACGGTTAGGGGTTTATTAAAACGGTTGGCGACTATGGTGTAAATAATCAAGTGCTCCCTCTACTGGATTTGATGAAGCTTTTTCTATGCGTGTCTTAATATGAGTGGTAGGAAATTATGAAGTACATGATGTTGATCGCACGGAACGAAGACTCATCGCCTAGGCTGATGTCCACAGTCCCATTTTGATATCTTGTACGGTCTTGTTACACGCTACGTGTACCAAAGAAAACCATTACTTAAATCTTTTGCCTCGTAATAAGTATGCATTACTTACCTTGCACTTCTTATTGCTATCCATATTCATGAAATAATATTTTATGTAACGATTATGTGTAATATTTTTCTCATATGAAGATCCCCATAAATGTGGGACTCATTCTTATATGAGAGAAATGTTGTATGTAACTATTACACAAGATACCATTTTCATATTCATGATAACTTCATAGGAATCATCTCATTGCAAATGTGAGAATAGTATAAGAACTAAATACCAAGTTAAATGTAAAAATAAAAAATATCCATAAAACCAATCTTTAGAGCAAACTAGTGCCTTAACAATATCAGGTTTAAGTGAACTTCTAAATCGATCAATGATAGTTTCCAACACTAAAAGTGGATTTTGAAAGAACAATAGAAATAGGAATGCTTAAAACATCAAGAACCATGAAAGCTAGTTCTCGATACCAAAATTGATTTCTTTTATAAAAAGAAATAACGTCTAATTTTGCATTCCTATCTTTTCTTGGTGTATTCAAATAATGCTTCAATTCAATTTTTTGTGCACGACGCACCAAGATGACCATTTTCTTAAGAATCAAATTCTAACATGAAAACAACATAATAAATATCACTTCAAACTAAATATATTTAGCAAAATATTATATAATTCACCATATAAAAAGAATAACCGTCATCACAAACATTGTCTCATTGCTAATATACTTGAATTGGGTTTGTAGAATAGCTTCACAATGTTTTCCAGTTTCCAGAAGATGTTTTTTTTACCTGTGTTTGGGTAGAGTGTTGTATAAGTGTGTTACAAACACACAATTAAAGTTAATTTTTTTTGTTCCTTTTATGCACATGCTTTTTTTCTTACTCGTGTGAGTGGTCTTGGAAAAGAAAAAGGCCAAAATGCAAAAAGACCCCCTGGGGTTTTGGTCAGTTGCAAACTGACTCCCTGGGGTTTTAATTTTGCATTTGAACCACCTGGGGTTTATGGGTTTGTAAAATTAACACCTCAAGTTTAGTTTTCTGTTAAAGATAACAGGTGACTGTGAGAGAGAGAAAAGAAAAACAAAATTGAGAGAGAGAGCCGTGCGATTGAGAGAGAAAGAAGTTTCTGGGTTTGATCAATCAACACCAACAAAGCTTAATCACAAACAGACCCGCCCATTCAACAATCAAAAACACAACTCCAACATTACAACAACCCAATCTGAACAACCACAACACAGATCTAAAACCAATCACAACACAGCTTTGGTGCCGAGGTGGACGATCGGAGGCCACCACACGAGGGGCAGCGAAGCCCACAATGGGCGGAGATAAACCCCACCAGCGAAACCCACGACTTCAAAAAAAAAATAAAAAACAGATCGGAGAAGATGATGCACATGACCTTTTACTGGGGGAAGAACGTGACCCTCCTGGTGGACTCGTGGCAGACCACGTCATGGACGAGTTACTCCCTCACCCTACTCGCCTGCTTCATCATCTCCGTCTTTTACCAATACTTGGAGGACAGGCGCGTGCGTTTCAAGCTCATCTCCTCCGCCAAAGCCGGAAATCCAACCTCCCAGATCAACGCGCCTTTGCTTCAAGGCGGAGCGGGCAAGGCCTCCGGATCCAAGTTGTTTGCCCTGAGGCTCGCCGGAGCAACGCTGTTCAGGTTCAATTCGGGGATCAAACCCAGAAACTTCTCTCTTTCAATCGCACGGCTCTCTCTCAATTTTGTTTTTCTTTTCTCTCTCTCACAGTCACCTGTTATCTTTAACAGAAAACTAAACTTGAGGTGTTAATTTTACAAACCCATAAACCCCAGGTGGTTCAAATGCGAAATTAAAACCCCAGGGGGTCAGTTTGCAACTGACCAAAACCCCAGGGGGTCTTTTTGCATTTTGGCCAAAAGAAAAAAGAGAGAAAGAAAGTTTTTGACTTGTGTCAGCATTGGGAAGAAAAAAATGGAAAGAAAGTCATGCCATGGTACTTGTATATCCCATCAGCCACAAAAATTAATTGCTCTGTTTCTTTGCACCCGTTGAACCGTTGCTAAGCCTTGCTGCCTTTAAAAAACAGCACCAGCCGAACCTTTTAGAGCAGAAAATACACCACTCCTTTGTGCTCTCATTCATCTTTCTTGGTCAGAAATATCAAGCTTTTTCTTTTGGTTTTCTCTAGTTTCTTAAAGAAATCTTCTCACTCATTTTGGTGTTGGCAAGAAATATTCTAGAGGTGGTTGTTCTTGAATTTTCATGCTTGGAAGTGCATCCAATTTGAAGATTATTGCTATAGTCTAATCCGGGGGGTTGAGTGTTAAGAAAACCGTTTGCACCAAGTTAATCACTTCGGGTGACACAAATCAACCTTTAAAGACAACGCATTGCATGATTCTATAGCTTGGTGAGATTGTTCTAAACTTATCTCTAAATTTATTTTTGTTACTTGTTATAATTTTCCTTATCAATATTTTCGGATTAATTTTGTCTTGTTGTTTTGATATATTTTGTGCATCATTAGGAAATATTTCCAACATAGAGTGTTCGAGGAAATTTCAAATTTTCGTTTAGGATTTTTTGCAGGACTTCGGGGGGCAAAACTTTTGACTCCAAACCTCGTCTAAATAGAAGAAATTATGGAATCTAGCTTTCTCTATGTTTGGAGTGGATTGGGTAATGCCGAGTAGTGTCAAGGGGTTACTCTTATGTTGAACTCACTTATCTAAGTGGCCTGTTGGGAGATGGTCCTTGGGACCATCTGGTGTATGATTCCTCATTGTGCATTATTTGGAGCTTGTGGCGAGAGAGAAATAATCGAAATTTTGAGGGGTGTGAAAAAAATATTCATGATTTGAAGAAGTCTTTTCTCTATTCTTTAATGGAGTGGTCTGCTCTGCTGTAGTCGTAATTTCTCCCAACTCTCAGATGATAGATTTTATAGACCATTGTTATTTTTCTGTGTAAATCTGAATTCTATATTGTATACACTTTTGGTCTGTTTGGATGGGGTGGATTTGGGCTCATGGATTTGGATTTGAGGGCCCAAATCCAAATTTTTTGTTTGGATGACTTAAAACTATTAGGATTTGGATTTGGGCCAAATCCATCCAGGTTTTTAAAGGTCCAAATCCATGGATTTCAAATGACTTCTTAAGGTAGGAATTTCACAAATCTTCTTATTGGATGCCAACACTTAAAATGACTAAAATATTATTGAAACCCTAAAATACATCTAAAGGCTCTAAAATGACCAAAATGCCCCAAAAATACCAAATGACCAAAAAAACCTTCTAAATAATTGAAATAACCCAAAACCTCCAAAATGACCAAAATACCCACCAAACTACCAAAATGATAAAAAAATATTCATAGAATCATTAAAGCGACCCAAATACTCCTAAAATGACCAAAATAACACCAATACTCTAAAATGACTGAAATAAACTCAAAATTTCAAAAATGGCCAAAATAATCCCCAAAATACACTCAGAACACCTAAAATAGCCAAAATACACACGAAACCCCTAAAATGATAAAAATAATCCTGAAAACTCCAAAATGACCAAAATAACCCCGGAAATACCATAATGACCAAAATAATACCGAACCCCTAAAATGACCAAAATAATCCCCTAAACTCCAATATGACCAATATAACCCCGAAAATACCATAATGACCAAAATAACCTTGAAAACTCCAAAATGACCAAAATAACTCCGAGAACTCCAAAATAACCAAAATAACATCGAACTCCTAAAATGACCAAGATATCCCTAAAAACTCTAATATGACCAAATTAATCCCAAAAAATACCATAATGACCAAAATACACTCAAAACTCTTAAAACGACCAAAATATCAGTGAACCACCAAAATAACCTCGAAAACTCCAATGTGACCAAAATTACACCAGAAACACCATAATGACCAACATGCACACAAAACTCCTAAAATGATAAAAATAACCTTGAAAACTCCAAAATGAAAAAAATAACCCCAAAAATTGAAATATGACCAAAATAACCCCGAAAACTCCAAAATGACCAAAATAACATCAAACCCCTATAATGAATAAAATAACCCCAAAAACTCCAATATGACCAAATTAACCCCAGAAATACCATAATTATCAAAATACACTCGGAATCCCTAAAATGGCCAAATAACTCCAAAAAACTATAAAATGACCTCGGAAACACCATAATAACACTGAACCCCTAAAATGAAAAAAAATAACCCCCAAAACTCCAGGATGACCAAAATAACACCAAAAATACCATAATGACCAAAATAAACCCAAAACACTCTAAGAACCAAAATAACCCGGAAAACTCTAAAATGACCAAAATAATCCTAGAAACACTATCATGATCAAAATACACTACGAATCCCTAAAATAACCAAGATAACCCCAAAAGCTCCAATATGACCAAAGTAATCCCGAAAACTCCATAATGACCAAATACACTTGGAACCCTTTAATATGACCAAAATAACCTCTAAAACTCCAATATATGGTTTTGGTATTTTATTTTATTTTTATTTTTTTCATTTTGGTGATTTTAGAGGTTTAAAGAGTATTTTGGTTGTTTTAGAGTTTTCGGGGTCATTTTGGTGATTTTAGGGGTATTTTCGTCTTTTTGAGGTATTATGATCATTTTTTAGGTTTTGGGGTTGTTTTGGCCATTTTGATGATTTTAAGGGAATTCTGATCATTTTAGAGGTTTCAAGAATATTTTGATCATTTTAGAGGTTTTAGGGTTATTTTGATGATTTTATGTTTTGGGTCAATTTTAGGTATTTGGTTATTTTAGAGGTGTTTTGATCATTTTAGTGGTTTAGGGAGTATTTTGGTTGTTTTAGAGTTTTTGGGATTATTTTTTGGTGATTTTAGGGGTATTTTGGTTTTTTCGCTGTATTATGATCTTTTTTTAGGTTTTGGGGTTGTTTTGGCCATTTTGAAGATTTTAGGGGTATTCTAGTTATTTTAGAGGTTTCGAGAATATTTTGATCATTTTAGAGATTTTAGGGTTATTTTGGTCATTTTGATGATTTTATGTTATGGGTCAATTTTAGGTATTTTTGTAATTTTAGTGGTTTAGGGGGTATTTTGGTTGTTTTAAAGGTTTTGGGGTTATTTAATGATTTTAGGGGTAATTTGGTCATTTTGGTGTTTTATGGGCATTTTGGCCTTTTTTTACTTTTCAGGGTTGTTTTGACTATCTTGGTGATTTTAGGGGTATTTTGGTCATTTTACAGGTTTTTGGAGATTTTTTTTTTTTTTTCATTTTAGAGGTTTCGTGGTTATTTTGTTCATTTTGGTGATTTTATGTATTTTGGTCAATTTATAGATATTTTGGTGATTTTAGAGGCATTTTGATCAAAAAAATAAGTTTAGGGGGTATTTTGGTTGTTTTAGAGGTTTTAATATTATTTTGATGATTTTAGGGGTATTTTGGTCATCTTAGCCTTTTTTTGAGTATTTTGGTCATTTTTTACATTTCGGGGTTGTTTTGGGGATTTGAGTGATTTTAGGGGTATTTTGTCATTTTAGAGATTTCAGAGATTTTTTTATTTTTATTTTAGAGGTTTTGGGGTTATTTTAGTGATTTTATGTATTTTGGTCAATTTACAGGTTTCAAAATTCTAATTTTAAATCCTCCTTTGTATACAAATGGATCCAAACAAGAAATTTTAAAATCAATGGATTTAGAATCAAGGCATTTCAAATCAATTGATTTAAAATCCAAATCTAAATCCAAATCCATGTATCCAAACGCAACCTTTGTGTACATGGACTTGAGTCATTTTCTTTAATGAAATTTTACTTATAAAAAAGAAGAAGAAATTTCTCAGTTGAAGATCACACGAGATTCTCAATGCACCAACAAGTTAGAGACCCAGTGAATATATTTATCAATCTCTTCACTCTTCATCCCATTGCTCTTTGGATTCAAGGTAAGATCTCTTTCTCTCAAATCTTTTTCTTTCTCTGTCAATTCCCTTTCATTATATCAATTTTTGCTTCCATACTCATTCTCCTTATAATCCTTCCCACCCTCACCTAACAAGCAAAAGAGTCAAAGAAGAATAAGAAGAAGAAAGCAAAGGTTGAGAAGGAGGGGGAATAGGGGAACAGTAAGGAGAATTCGAATTCAATGTCCAGGTTTTGGATTTCAGATCAGTTGAGGGCCAAGTTGAAGGAGAAGGGGATCCAATCCTAGTTTCCGATTCGGTCTCTCACCTTTGATACCATCATCGACGGCTCTGATTTGGTGGTTAGTGCCCGCACCAGTTAGGTGTATGATTTAGGTTAAAATTCATGTCGAGTTATTGATTTTAATATTAGTTTGATTAAGAGTCCAGGTATACCAGAAAGGGGAATATGCTTATGCAAGATCATCATATCTTTTATGTATTTTGACTATTTTTTGTGGATTCTAAGTAGCTTGCTACTCTTTTTTTTTTTTTTTTATAAATAAAAAGATTTTATTAAAAGTAAAAAAACATTACACAACCCTACTAGGAGGGAGACAGAACCCTACAAAGAGGGCAGAAAAAGTGACATTCGTCACGGCAAAAGACCCTACGCAAAGGGCGGCAAAAGACCCTACACAGAGGGCGGCAAAATAGAACAGGAAAAGAAAAAAGCCAACAACATAATTTACAACATAAACATCCCAACAACAACTAAAACAACAACAAACAACCCAAAATACATAATACCAAACATCACAAAACTTGATCCCAATCCAGTAGATTTCAAGAACAACCACCGCAACCAATGTCTGGAAACGCAGAAGATTTGGATCCTTGATCCCAGCCAAGCAAGCCACTGAGAGGTCGAATCGAATTTGCCAAACGATTCGGGTGTGGCAGGGGCTCTTCACAAAGAAGAGTTTTGAATAGTCTACCCCAAGATTAGGGTAATCGAAGGAAACTCGAACTGGAATAAATGCCTAAACCCGATGCCCACCAGACATCCGCAGCCGGAGAAGATCTCGACTCCCACTGGAATAGCCAAGCCGTGCCGATCTAAGTACCAAAATAAGAAAGAAGAGAAAAACAAAAAAGGAAGGCGAAAGGTAAAGGGCCACGCTACTGCAATCGGACCATCTCTGGTCGCGATCTCTCTCACACGAAGGTGAGGGACGACCGCACAGCCTTGAACGAAGCAAAAAACGGGTCAGATGGGTTCAGAGGGTCGGTTGGGTTTTTTCTTTTTTTTTTTTTCTCTCTGGAAAGGTTCTCTTAGTGGGCTGCTGTTTAAGCAGCTTGCTACTTGCAGACTGACTTAAGTAGTAGTAGTATTTCTAATATTTTGGAGTACTTTCTCTTATATTTATTTATTTAAAAAAAAAAAAAAAAGGGGGGGGGGGGGGGGGGGACCTGACTATATACTCAATCTGACGCAATCAAGAGAAATAATGCAGTCCTTTGGTGCAGAAAATTACAACAAGTCAATATACAAAAGCAATAAAATAAGCACATGGCAGTAAACAAAATAGAATCTCTATTCTCCTAAACAATTCCTGGGAAAGTGCCATTGTTGTGTACTAAGTGACAAAGGGAAAAACATCATTCCACGCGACTACCAAAGGAGTAAGGAGCAAGGAGGTATTCTGGTCCCCAACTACAAACGTATTAATAGCAAATAACAACAATGACAGTACGGAGACTAAAACGACAAATAAGGATTCAACACAGACTACAAATTTTGGTGGGGCGGTTTAAGCTCACGGGTCTCCAGCGTATGTAATCACACCCCCACTTCCTACAATAAAAAACTTTACAACTATGAAAGCAATGCAATCTCACATGGGCATACCAACTGCTTAATTTTGATTTGCTATCACCCACCAGGTCTCTCTTTATCTCTCCCAGCCTCTTTTGCTTTTTTATTTCTAGTTCATTTCAATTGCTGGGGCCACCTTTTTCTTTAAGATGCAACTTTGGTCACATCCTTGCTGGACCTGTTGTATTTCATGTGACTCTTGACAAGCTGCCCAGCTGCAATGGCTGACAACAGGGAGAGCTCCCCTGCCAAAACTGCACCAGCTACAATGGTGGCCAAGAGCCTTGAGTTTGATCCTGGAGACTCTTTGTTTGCACCCTTCACACCAAGCAAATTCAAGCAAGCAGACTGAGAAGCAAGTTGAGTCCCACCTCCAACAGTACCGACCTGACAGAAACAGAAATCAAATAAGCCATTAAGTTTTAAATCAATAATTCAATTAATTATAACTAGGGAATTTCCAATTACCTCAATAGAAGGCATAGTCACAGAGATGTGAAGATCCTTCCCATCATTGAGGGCTTCCATCATCGTGATGCAGTGAGAACTCTCAATATTTTGTGCTGGATCTTGGCCAGTGGCAATAAAGACTGCAGAAACAATGTTGCTGGCATGGGCATTAAATCCACCAAGTGCACCGGCAATTGCAGAACCAGCAAGGTTTTTAAGCATGTTGAGCTCTACCAGGGCAGCTACATTGGTCTTCAACACCTTCTTCACCACCTCTTCCTTGATTATTGCCTCACAGACAACAGATTTTCCACGTCCTTCAATCCAATTTACTGCAGCAGGTTTCTTGTCCGAACAAAAATTTCCTGGTCAATTATGAAACAGGTAAATATCAGGAAACTGAACTGATATTGCCATGCTTGATTCATTTATTTGAAAAAAAAAAGAAGGGACATTTACACAATAAATATGGTTTCTTTAAAAATACAAATAATTTAACCCAGCCTAAGGAAATTAAGTCACATACATCCATATGAAAAGAGAGATCTGAAGAGTGAGCAAGTGCAATGTACACAGCCAAAAAGAAGGTGCAATGTATTTATACTTTCTTATTTAGTAATGTCAAATGACTCTTGCATCACAGAGAGTTATAAAAAACAAAAAACAAAAAGTCCAAATGAAACAAACTTCTTAAAAATAATTGTAACATGATGTCATTCACAATCGAGAGGCAAAGTTAGCACTGATAATTAGTTCTCACTAAGTATGCTCATGAGATGATGCTTAACTACACATAATGTTCTTTCCAAGATATAAATGAATGAATCCACAAATAAAGCTATTGCTGTTATGTGAAAATCTGCTTATGCTTTTAAACACTAATTAATGAAATAACACACTTAAATATTTTAAGGCAAACTAGGACTCCTCAATGTTTTACACATAGAAACAACAACAATAACAAGTAAGCCTTACTTCCAAAATTTTGGGGTTGGCTATGGATCATTATAGAGGGTCAATTCACAATAAAGTGACAAAATATTATGCTGGCTGTCAACCTACCCATAGAAAATAACTCAAAAACATAAAAATAAGTACGGAAAAAGATAGAGCTCAAACGATTAGCTGGTGTTAAAGTATTAAACATTATAGATGACAAAAACGACATAAATTAGGATAATGAAGCCAAACCAACCGAAAGTAATGATATTGAAATATCATCAAGATGGAAAATAAGTCTGTAATTGGGGGTGAAGCACAAGAAATTGCTTATGCATAACAGTAAAATATATAGGGGCCTGCACAATAAACAAAAGGAACTTACCCGAGATGCCAATAATGTCCATGTCAGGGAAATCAGCTTGAAGGAAATCAAGGACATTCTGAACACCTTTCGAAACCATGTTCATTCCCATCGCATCGCCTGTACTGCAGGTAAATCTCATATACAAATTCTTCCCGGCAAGAGAGCATTGAATACCTTGTAGCCTCGCAAATCGACTTGACCTGTAATCAAGGATCCAAATATCACTATCACTGAAAAACCTTCAAATCAATACTCCTTTCAACTGCTATTAAAGGATCTCTTCATTTAATAGTATCATTTCTTTAGAGATCCCATAAACCAAGAACCTTTCTGAAATTCTGATTTTCTAACAGTTATTTTTATTTTTACTTTCTTCCCTAATAAAAAAAGTAAATAAATAACCCATGACAAGCCACCACCACCAAAAACCAAAACAGACCTATCAACATCCACATTCAAACAGAATAGAAAATCATAAATACAGACAAATAAGAGGCAGCAATTACGGGATTAAGCATGAAATTAAATCGAATCAAATCAAATCAGAAAACCATAAAATGAGGAGCCAATGAAATCAAAAGAGTAACAAAACCTGACACACAGACCTGTTGAAAACAACGGACAAAGCGTCGAAATTGACTGGATCCTCCAAGAAGAACTTCAACTCCGAAGCCCGTTTCGCCGAGGCGAACCTGACCGCTGGAGCTCTAGTCATTCCGTCTTTCAACAACATGCTAGAGGCGCCACCTGAAATGTGAATGGCCTTGCAGCCACGGTTGGTGCTAGCCACGAGGCAACCTTCAGTGGTGGCCATGGGCACCGAGTACTCGAACCCGTCCAGCAACAAGGGTCCGGCGATACCCACCGGGATTTGAACGTAGCCAATCGGCATTTCGCAGCACTGTCCGAGAATCGACTCGTAATTGAACCCTTCGAGAGGCAAACCCTGGAGTGAACGACCCGTCATTCTCTGTAGCGCCTCGCGTCGAATCGAAGCGGCTCGTTTACAGTCACCGAGCTGTGATTCTAGCGAGTACGACGCGATTGTGCCGCTGAGAACCGATTTGACGATCTCCTCGTCTTCTTCGGAGGACAGAGTTGAAATTAACGGTTCTGGATCAAGGCATCTGGGTGTTGGTTGTGGTGGTGGTTGTGAACGGTGAGGATCGTTTTCGATGAGGAAGTTGTGGTGGTGGTGGTGGTCATGGTCAAGGTCCCACGCGTCATGGGAAGCGCGTGAGATGAATGACTGGACGAAGTCGATCCCAAAGAAACCGAGGAGGTAAATGAAGGAAGCGATGAGAGACACAATGGCGGCGATCTCGGAGAGCGTGACCACGTGGAGGGGCGTGGAGTTTCGGATCTTGTCGCGCCACCGGTGAAGGAGGTAGTAGGCCACCGAGAAGAAGAGCGTGAAGAACACGGCGTTCGTTAGATACAGTGGCAAAGGCAGAGCATCCGATGCTTTTGGGGTTGATGATTTGTGTCGTAGGTGGTCAGGGTGGGTCCCATTGTCGTGCACGGTGGTTTGTTGTGACGGCTTTGGGGCCCGCCGACGGACATCCATTGTATTCTCCGGCGGAGAAACAAAATGGAGTTTAGTTTTTCAAGTTTTTATTTTTATTTCTTTATATATATTTTTTCCTTTTGTTGGTACAGTAAGAAAAAAAAAAGGGGAAAATAAAAATAAAAAATTAAAAATGGAGAATAGGGAGGGAGAGACGCGCAGTCCGTGAGCTGGCGTAAAGGAAGGAGTGAGTGAGTGAATGAGTGACTGAGCGCAAATGTCGGAGTTGCGATGGATTATATATATAGGCGGAAACGAGGTTGGACTATACACACGTGTCAGATGCGTGTTCGAAACAAATATATTGGGTCTCACAGCTCACTCCCCACGACTTTGCACGTGTTGCTTAATGGGCCTCAATTTTACTCTTTTTTTATTTTTTATTTTTTTCCCTTTTGTGGGTCGGGCTCAGTATTAAAATTCAAGACTCATTGTAAATGGCAATAAAATGGTTAAAATCAGTTAAAACTTAAACGTTCGCTTCCTTGATTTTGTGGGATTGAAATTCCATATAATTGGTATTGTAAGTAATTTTTATTGTGTAGTTGAGATTAAAAGTTTAATTTAATAAAAAATTATTAAAATATTCAAAAAAAAAAAAATAAAAAAAATAAAAAACTTAAGAGGAAAAAAGGAATTACAGTACATATAAAACTTTTGAGTATCCCATAAAATCTCAATCCCTTTTTGTGGTAGGAATTAGGATGTTTTGTCCTGGGGACGCCATTGTTTTGTCATTTGTAATCGTACACACAGGCTACCAGGAGAATTTTTTTGCGCACTTATTCACGTTAACAAGAAAAACATGTGACGTGACTGTTTGCCTCGCCTAGCAGTTTCCTTAGATGGAGTTAACTATTTTACATTTCCTACCAGCACAATATTTTTCTTTAAGATTTCAAAAAAGTTGAATTTAACTCTCATTTATATCTATAGTTGATATCATTATATTATCTATTATTTATAGTTTTTCTAATGACACAATATTTTTCTTTAAGATTTCAAAACAGTTTAGTTTATTAATTCTCATTTATATGCATAGTTGACTTCACCTTTAATAAATATCATTCACTGCTTAATAAATAATAATTATAATTTTTTTTTGTGTGAAATTGTTATGATTTTGACTTTTTATTACATTCCAATTACGTAATAAAACAACACTACAAAATGTAAGGTACAATGTACTTGTTAAAAAAAAAAAAAAAAAATTAAGATTGAGATTGCATGACAATAGTTTTGAATGGTTGAGATGAAAAATTGTAAAGTAACTTTTGATCCTAATCGTTAGTACAAGTATATTAAAAAAATGTTTAAAAAGTTAAATAGTTATTTTTTCATTGGACGGCCAAGATCAAAATCACTTTTGAATAGACGACCAAGATCAAAATAATTTTCATGCAATTAGTTTTCATTAATTGCATGGAGTCTCAATCAAAAAACATGATACACGATATAAGCTAACGTGTATGAGTTGGTACAAATGTCTCAAAATCACTTTTGAATGGACGATCGAGATCAAAATAATTTCCATGCAATTAGTTTTCATTAATTGCATGGGGTCTCAATCAAAAGACATGATACACGATATAAGGTAACGTGTATGAGTTGGTACAAATGTCTCAAAACATAACCCACAACTTTTTTTTTGTACAAGTCACAACTATTGATTTGACAAGCTATATTCAACTTTTATTTATGAAAAGAATTGAATAATGTACTAATTTACAATATTCTTAGCATTATCCTCAGCAACGTGCATAACTGACACATTACATTATTTTGCATAATTTTTGTCATGATATGTTGAGGTTTGGGTTTTGTGATTTTTTCCATGTCCACACAAAAAGCAAAGGAAAACCTCCAAGACTTTGTATTGTCCTACTCTTTCAAGTTTTGGTAAAATAAAACATAATATCATCTAACTCAAATAAGTATTTGTTCCTATAAACAAAATACAAATGCTTGCATCTTTCAAATGAGGAAGGACAAAAAATTATCCTATTTTTTGGATTGAGACTCTCTTGGATTAAGATCCTATAAAGAGATAGAGTTGTTAAGAGATTTGTAGTTCAGTAACATTGTTTGGTTACCAATGTTTGAATCCTTCTTCTCCCATTAATGTAACTATCAAATTATAAAATAAAAAATAAAAATCTTATAGAGCTTTTTAAGGTAATTCCACCGTGGATTTCTTAAAATCCTTTTAATGTATTTTGAAATGAATGCATAGATTTATCAAGAGAATTGTAGCTCAACAAATACTTCTTGGTGTTTCCCATGGGTCTAAGGTTCAAATTCCTTCTCTCTCAAATATTAAATTTTAAAAAATAAAAGTGGATTACATTTAAGAAAAAAATTGATTATCATTGTCTTGATATTTATCATATGATTATTTATTCAAATTATTAGTCATATGATAAATATCAATATACTCCATTTAAATTGAGAGGAATTGGAATTAATAGAAAATTCTAATACGGACTCTCCTCTCCTTTTCCTTAATTTATCTCCTCCACTCATTCAAATGTGGTGACGAAATGAGTAAAACTTGAGTTAAATTTACAATAAAACGAGAGTCACGTGGTAGTCCAGGAAATGGGCCATCACATCACCAATTATACTAAGCCAATTTCCTGAGCCGGACATGAAACTGAACAACTCATCAATAATGGAGAAACGTTGCGGATGTGATTCAAGTATTGATCAAATTAGAACCATCTGGTTTTATTATAATTTAATAATAATCATGTGGCATGATGAGGGTATTGCGCAACATTAGTGCGGAAATAACAAAAAATATGTGAAAATAATGCTGCCCTAATTTTATATATACATGTTTGCATTTTGCCTTCTCTCACTCTCAGCACTTAAAGGGATCGGTTTAAAAAGTGTCTTTTTCTTCTTTCCAGCAATGACTGAAAAAAAGTAGTATGCCTAAAATCCAAGTCATTCATTCCAATCAGGGCGGAGCCAGGAATTATTTTATGGGGGGCTAAAAGAGAGTACAAAAGAGTAGTGATTTTTTCTGCTCAAAACTGGTCCGGCTGAAGCTATTTTTAAGGGCGGCAAGACTAAGCTTTCCAAAGGAGAAAAGTGGAGAAATTGAAGAGTAGAGAAAGAGCGTTGAGGCCTGAGGGAATTGAGGTAGAGAGAGAAAAAAAAATCTTGTACTGTTGTACAATTGATTGAATTGAAGAGTAGCAGTCAGTTGAATTGCTGGAAAAAAAAGTTTTATTTTGTATTTTAATGTGCTTATGACGTTGAGGCTTGAGAGTTGAGGGAGTTGAGAACTTGAGGTGTATGTGTGTGGTGTGTTTAGAGAAAGAGAAAAAAAAATCTTTTGCAATGGAACTTGTGCAGCAGCAGTACGTGTGTGGTGTGTTTAGAGAAAGAGAAAAAAAAAATCTTTTACAATGGAACTTGTGCAGCAGCAGTACGTGTGTGGTGTGTTTAGAGAAAGAGAAAAAAAAATCTTTTGCAATGGAACTTGTGCTGCAGCATTTTTTATTGAGTATTTTAATGACCACTTATATATACGTGGCTTTTAAAATTTTGGGGCCTTCCTAATTTTGGGGGCTCAAGCTATTACTTAAATGGCTTTATGCTTGGGCCATACCTGTTTAAAGACTAATCTTTTTATGTTATTTAAAAAAAAAAATTATTGTCCATTAGTTAAAATCATTGAGTAAAAGAGACAACTCAAAAGGGGGGGCTGAGTATTATTTTTTGGGGGGCTAAACTTTAATTGTCATATAGACTATTAAGGAAAATTAAAATTTTGGGGGGGCTAAAGCACCAACGTAGCTCCGCCCCTGACGTTGAGGCTTGAGAGTTGAGGGAGTTGAGAACTTGAGGTGTATGTGTGTGGTGTGTTTAGAGAAAGAGAAAAAAAAAATCTTTTGCAATGGAACTTGTGCAGTAGCAGTACGTGTGTGGTGTGTTTAGAGAAAGAGAAAAAAAAAATCTTTTACAATGGAACTTGTGCAACAGCAGTACGTGTGTGGTGTGTTTAGAGAAAGAGAAAAAAAAAATCTTTTGCAATGGAACTTGTGCTGCAGCATTTTTTATTGAGTATTTTAATGACCACTTATATATACGTGGCTTTTAAAATTTTGGGGCCTTCCTAATTTTGGGGGCTCAAACTATTACTTAAATGGCTTTATGCTTGGGCCATACCTGTTTAAAGATTAATCTTTTTATGTTATTTAAAAAAAAAATTATTGTCCATTAGTTAAAATCATTGAGTAAAAGAGACAACTCAAAAGGGGGGCTGAGTATTATTTTTTGGGGAGCTAAACTTTAATTATCATATAGATTATTAAGGAAAATTAAAATTTTGGGGAACTAGACTTTAATTGTCATATAGACTATTAAGGAAAATTAAAATTTGGTGGGGGGCCAAGCACCAACGTAGCTCCGCCCCTGATTCCAACCACCATCTTTTCTCTTCCAGTAAGAGCTAGGGGATTCTCTGTAGGTATATCATTTGGCTATCATAATTCATAAAGCACCCAAGTCCCAAGATCGTAGCATAAATAAAGTAAAATATTAATAAAATAAACTAAAAAAGACTAGTTTTTTTCCCCAAAATTACATTAGCTAATCTTTCGGAAATTACGGCAAACAACATGATTTGGTGGTCTTCATGTGTCAAATTGGAATTCAATTTCCCCTCTTTTTTTTTTGGAATTTAGTTTCCCAACAAGACTTTCCAAGAAAAAAAAAACTACAAAACAAAGTAACATATTGGCCTTTCCATGCCCAATGCGGCATGTTGTGGTCCTTGTGGATGGTGTGGTGGCCACCCACGAATTGAAGGGTCCTCTTAAAGCCATCGGTACACCATTCATCCTAACTTTATAAGGTAAAAAAGTAAAACAAAAAGTCCATAGAGACTTAATATTTTAAACATTCTCTGACTAGAGTTTGTTGTGGTGGGTCCGAGCGAGTTGAATGGTAACTCATTCTGACTGAGAGTGTGAATTTTTCTGTAAATTTTCTATGCAGCATTGTTGATATGCCACTCCTCAAATGTACCAAGACATAGAACCTAACTAACTTAGGTGAAGTTCTCACCTACCAATAGAGGCGGAGTCAAAAATTTAATTTAGGATGAATACTTTTTAACTCAAACTTTAATTGACATAATAAAAAATAAAAATAAAAAAACCCAAAGTAAATATACATTATTAATATAAACAAATATATTAAACAATAAGTTCATTATAACCTTTTTATAATTGATTTCGACGTATTTTTATATTTTTAAACTTTTGTATGATAACTAAATTATCAATTCTATGACAAATGTCTTTTTCTATATATACAATCAAACAGTCATTTATCCACTGATTACTTATTCGACCACGCCATCAATTTTTCACAATTTTTATGGCTGAAAATGTTTTTTCCACAGTGACAGTTGCAACTAGTAAGGTTAATGTCAAACTCACCAATAAGTAAACTAATGGATATATCACATTTTTTTTTTAGTCTCAACCATTTTTTAAGCAAGATCACAAATCCCTTCTAGTTTAAAAAACTCAATACTAAAGCGTACATAGAAAAATATAATTATCAAAGTGATCATAAAGTATCATGAGCTCCAATTAAGAAAAATCTTTTGGATAAAGTTGGACAAGACAAATCAATTTCTGCTTGTGGAAAGTAGCAAAATAATCAAATTGAATCAATTTTTCTTGTCAAAAATAGCAAAAGAATACAAAATTTGGGCCTATGTTGTTTTTGTGATTTTATTTTTGAGCTAATTTTTGTTTATATGATATTATTTGTTTTTTTTTTTTTAGGTTTTTTTTAAGTAATTTTGATATATTTATATCCTAATAAATTTTTTTTAAAAATTTTTACATATAATACCTATATATATATATATATATATATATATATATTATATATTTAATTTGGTAGGTAACCCATAAGTAGATACGTGCCCACCCTAACCCATAAGTAGATCTGCCCCTGCCTACCAGATCCTGTTATTCTCTACTCTAGTGGGCTAACTTTATTGAAACTGACTGTTAATAAAACTGGTTTCAAGTATATATGGAGAAATGTAAACCAGACATGAATCATGAATGTTGGACGTTTTCCAGTCCTCCTTTCATACATGGTCATGGTCATGGAGCCACTTTATTCATTATCCTAATTTGCTTGACTTAAGACTTCTATCCTTCCTCACTTTCTCCTTCAATTTTTTCTTTCTCATCCCTCTTCTCCCACCAGATTAGGACTTGAGAGTCAAATCAATGGAAACTCAAAACATGAATTGCATGATCTCTTGGTAAATCAGCAAGGAAACCAAAGAGAGAGATTCTTCTCCCACCAGATTAGGACTTGAGAGTCAAATCAATGGAAACTCAAAACATGAATTGCATGATCTCTTGGTAAATCAGAAAGGAAACCAAAGAAAGAGATTGACTGGAAGTCTTCCACTCAACCCTACTTGAGAACAAATAAGTGCTAAGAGCAATTACCAAAATTTCAACAATGTCTATACAGAACGTGTTCCGCATTTACAACCCCTAACAAAAAGGTATTCCAAGACGTGTTGCAAGTATGCCAAAGATGTTAATTAGGGTCAAGCTTGGCCCAGCTTCAATGCACTCCATCGATAGGACGACACATTAGTGATGTGGTTAATTTTTAGACACTTGTCATAACCGTGTCATAACCGTGTCTCATTCAGTGCACCAGATGTTTATGTGTTCAAATTCAAGAAGCTCTTTTCCCCTTCACTTGAATTGGTCTGCAACGTTGACGTGGTACACTGTTTCAAAATTATGCCACCACAGAAAATGACTGAAGTTGAAAAGATAATGGAACCAATTTGTTGCACGCTACCAGCACCACCAATGACCAGACTTTCTGAATATTACAAAGCTGCAGTAGGTGGGTTCAAATTTTGTTTTGTTAAGGGTACCCAACTAATTCCCACCTAAAATTGACACAAAATTAATGCATTGCACATTTGTTCTAGACCTCTCCGGATCGATGAATTACTCTCTTAGAAAATGATGCATCATAATTTTTGTCTGTTATATTGGCATCTTGAGATGAAAGGCATATTTGCCAACGTGAATCGGTTTTAATGGTAACTCAAAAACATGGAACGGTGGGCATAGTTTGCTCAAGATATTTTGGCTCTACCGCTAAAAAAAATTAAATGTGTTTTCTCAAATATTTAAATATCAATTATTAATTTTTTTAGTGAAATAGTTTAAGATATTAATTGGATTAAATTTTATTGACTAAATATTTTGAGGCACTTTTTGCAAGTGGAGTTAAGAATGCAAAACTCATATATATTTTTCTTTTTCTTTAAAAAAAAAAAAATTTATTGACTATCTTACAATTTTTGGGACATTTATAATTTTCGTTGCGTTTTGTTTATGTAATAGAACCTCAAGACATTTTAATTTTAATTGTTTTTTGCAAGTGGGAGTTTAGCCCTAAGTCTTGAGTAGGTCCTGAATTCCAATTTGCTCAATTAATAAATTCTCTTATCGTCAAATAAGAGATTTAAGTTCGAATCTCACCTATACCAAAATCCAATTAGTGTCTTGACTTGATGATAAAAAAATATCATCGTAAAATGGACATTATGGATTCAATTTTGTCGTATGGAGAAGAAAAAAAACTTATTTATAGAATATTTCATGGAAGGAGTGCCAATGCAACGCAAGCACGCACGATGTGATTTGAATATGTACGAAATTTGAATCCTACATTCAAGTAACAGTTGATATCTAGTGCTTGTTACTTGATTAACTTGTTCTAAAATTACTCTTATTATTTAGTTCAAATTGATTCAAAAGCATTCATTTAGGACCAAAAAAAAAAAAAAAAGTCTTTTAAATTAAAAAGACAAATTGAAATAAAACAAAAAGTAAAAGAGTCACTAAAGAAATCTCTCAAATATATCCAACCCCATGCCCAAAGTTTTATACATGCTTATAACTACCAAACCTTCAAAACTCTCTCATATTTAGGGTTACTTATTTGGAACATAATATTTAATTATACGATAGCATTTAAATAAATAAATAAATAAAATCTTTAAGCAGAGACTCTAGTTATTATTAATTTTTGGAAAAAAAAAATACTAAAAAAAAACCCTTTGAACTGTGGGTAAAAAATAAACAGGCCAGGCCTTTTGATCTTCAAATTTGAAATTAGAAAGCTCTAAACTTTAAGAATTAATCAAATTGATTCTTAAATCTAATCAATGGATGAATGAATTATAAAAATAAAATTATAAATAATTTTTAATTAAATTTTAATTAAATTTTCGTCAAAAAATATTTTATTATTCAAAAATATATTCTAAAAAGATTTTTTTTTTAATATAAAGAAAACAAAAATGTGATGAAAATTTAGACAAAAAGAACAATTTGAATATTGCTCAAAATTCAGGGATATATAATTTCAAATTAAAAAATAACAAGGTCTATTTGATTTTAACGCAAAGTCCATGATTTTTATTTTTCATTTTTTCCCCTCAATTTATTAGCAAACAATGATAGAGATATCTCTTCTCCCATCATACATTGAATTCTTAAGTGTTGGAAATATCCCAATACATGGCTACATCACAAGAAATTATTAGTCCACACCGATGTTGTTACTACTCACTATCCGTACATGGCTACATCACGAGAAATTATTTGGTTCTTTAAATAGAGTCCTTCATTTTCTCACAATGGGTGTAAGCCCTCCTCGTGGAAAAAATATTTTATGCAACCTAGTTGGATGTAACATCACTCTCCACCCCATATAAGTGATGTTATATGCAACTAATTGCATAAGATACCATCCGTTACTTATACGTCTCATTATTCTCTTACTTATACGTCTCATTATTCTCATAGAGTCCCCTTGTGAGAGGGTGTGGAGAAATTAGAAATCGGTCTTGCTCACTTGCAGACAACGAAATAGAAAGCCACCAAAACAAAGTACAATTATGAACTACAGAATTACCCAATTTTTGTTCTTTTCTAATATGGGTCTTAGACTCTTACTCCTTAATGCCTACGTCATAGTATAAAGTATATCAATCTAGGGGTAATTATAGAATATTCTGGGAGTACATTAAATACGTACTCCATACTTTCATAAAAGTGGTAGGTCCCGTTAATTAAATATATGGTATGACCTACCATTTATGTGAGAGGAGTGAGTGCGCATTTAATGTACTCTTAGAGTATTCTATAATTTTCCTCAATCTAGCTCTGTAAAAGAAAAATGAAAAGACTATCATCAACCTAGCCAAAAACATGACCAAAAGAAGATCATCGTTCAAGTTGAAGTTGAACAATTAAATCTATCTAATACTGGCCCCATCGAAACATTGAAGTATGCCTTGGCCGAATATATAGGAAAGAAATGCTATACATAGTCTTATATGGATATAAATGTGCTTAGCATTTCCTATATCTTCACTATTAGTTGAAAATGAAACAATGGTAGGATGATTCTTGAAAACACGAAATTGATACAGCCTTAGTCCTGATGTAAATTATGGGTTATAATCCTCCAAAATGGTATGAGAAAGGCTTACGAGTTAGGTTTTTTTTTTTTTTTTTTGCGTAAAATTTTCAAGCACGAGTTTGATCGATTATGGTATGAGAAAGGTACAGTTGTTCAGAATCACCAAATGAGGAGAAAGCCGAAGGGACAGCAATCAGCAATGTCTTGGTTTTGTACATAAATGCTGATTGGGCTGCTCATAATTTAGCCCAGTGAATTTTCTCTTGAGACAAGTTTGGACTTTTTTCTATTGAACTGAGGCTTTTTGGTTGATCTTCTTTATGATAAATTTTACAATTTTATGACTAGAAAAGAAAAAGGGAATTATAGGGGGTACGAAATTAAGATGACAATGAATAACTAATTAGACTTCGACAAGAGCTTTGATCAGGATCTCGAGAACTAAACAGGACCTGAAAATAACAAGAAACAAACAATATATGTCATACCAAGATCAATATAGTGATGATTGACCTTCAATTATCTAAAAGATTTAGTCAGTGTGACGTTTATGGCTTTTGGCAAAATGTAGTTGAAGAGAGTAAATGCTAGGGAGAAAAATTAACTTATTCCATTAACTCTTTGGGTATTTATATCTATAAATGTGATGATTGTTGGAGTTAGTCATACTTCATTCGTGATCTCATTAGTTCTGTTTAGTTTATTTCAATCCGGGCGTAACTATTTATCTTAGAGGTAGAAATTTCTTCCCCCTCTAGCATAACAAAGAAGAAACAACAAAAAAGAAGCAAAAGACAAATAGAGAAACAAAAAAAAAGGTACAGCATTCTAAGGACCACAATCTTCTCTTCAGTCATACTTCCTTCGTGATCTCATTAGTTCAATTTAGTTTATTTTCAATCTGGGCGTAACTATTTATCTGGGAGTTTTGGCAAAAATATGCATTTTTTTTTTTTTTTTTTAAAGTTAATTTGCCAAATATAATCTGGTAGAACTTAATTTGAAATATAGATCTTGTATTTACAAAACACAAGATTTGTGAGAATAATTTTTTTTTTTTTTTTTTTTCAATCTCGTTTGTTAGAAAAACAAGATTTAATTTTAAATTTAGTTCACCTCAAACTTTTCTAGTTGGGGTGCAACTAGATCTAGAATTAATCTTGTTTTTCTAAAAAACAAGTTTGTTAAAATTTATACAATCTTGTCTTTTATAAAGACAAGATTGAACCAAAATTTGAAAATTTGTGCCCATTCTTGTACAAAATTTTTTAAATGAAAAGACAAGATTCAACTTAAATTAAAACAGCACACGTGTCCCATGACCGCACAATATTCAAAATTTTTAGATTAATCTTTGTCTTTAGAAAAGACAAGATTCAACTTAAATAATTAAACAGTACGCGTGCTCCCATGACCGCATATTCAAAAATTTTAAATGAATCTTGTCTTTAGTAAAGACAAGATTCAACTTAAATTTTTTAACTACTAAATTTTCATATCACAATTCTGACACCTCCGACCTCTCTCTTAAAGGTTGTACTTTAAATCAGAATGAATCTTGTCTTTAAGTTTTTCCTAAAAACAAGATTCAATTTAATTAACACTTTAAACAAGATTCATTTTTCAAATTAAGTTCAGCTGTGACATGTTTGACAAAATAACATTAAAAAAAAAAACATTATTTTGAAAAAACGGCCCTATTTATCTTAGAGGTAGAAATTTCTTACCCCTCTAGCATAACAAACAAAGAAGAAACAACAAAAAACAAATAGAGAAACAACAAAAAAGAAATGTACAACATTCTAAGGATCACAATCTTCTCTTTTGGTGGAAGGAACAAAGTGGGGAAAAACAATTGAACCCTCAAGAGTAAAGCCCATTTGGCTAGTTCATGAGCTACTTTATTGGCCTTCCTAGGAATCCAAAAGAATGAGCAATCCTTGATTTCTAAAGTTAGAGTCTTGATGCCAAGAGTTTTGTAGGCTCTAGCTCAATTGGTTGGCACATTCTGTATTTCTCTTATTTATTTTCTTGTTCTCTTTAATAAAATCTTTATTTAACCAAAAAGAAACGAGTAGAATTGCCTTCATTCTACACTCAGAAGTTCTTGACTCATTTGGATGGCAATGGAGCAAAACCTAACCCATTAAAAACTTTAAAATGTTATTATAAAATTTCAATATTTTTTCAGTGGTTTGGATATAATGAATTATTTTACGGTAGTCAAGTAGTTATAATTCTTAATTATAATATATAAATATTATTTAATTTAGTGTACTATTAATGCTTAAATTTAATTAAATATATTTTAGATGTTCAAATCTAGGTTAATTTGATCTTTTTCAACCCAACTCATGATAAGATGAATGTTTGGCTCGTGGTGAGTCTGAGTTTTTCATATATAAATGTGATGACCAATATTTTGAGAGTTAATTTTTAAAATTTAGGCTAAATTAGTAATTTGCTACTCCAACTATTAGTCAACGTTTAATTTGGTCATTCAACTATTAATCGTGTTAATTTAACCCATCAACTTTTAAACTCAAATCAATGTCATCCTTACATTTTATTTTCTTTAAATTTTAACGAAATTAATAGTTAAAATTGACCTACTTTTGAACTTCTGCACTTTTTATAATAAACTTTTAATGTATGCTTCATTTGTCATATATTAGTTAATTTTGAAGAAAATCAGATTTAAAGATAAAATTGACAACTTAATTTTGAAATTAGTAATTTAACCTAAAATTTATTTAAAATATTTAAAAGGATTTGGATTTAAAAATATTTTTTGGCCGGTCTAAAATCCGTCAGCCATTCCAATAAGAACATACCAAAGTCAACGCCACATTGAAAGCTTACCTTGGCGATCATCACAGAAAATGGCAGGTGAGAAAGGAGTGGTATGTGTAACAGGTGCAGGAGGGTTCGTTGCTTCGTGGATCGTCAAGCTTCTCCTCTCTAACAACTATTTTGTCCATGCAACCGTTAGACAACCTGGTACTCCTTTCATTTGTACATATTAATTTGATGCCTATTAACTACACATGACTATTACTGTTTCATCAATCTTGCAACTGTCGTCTATGTTGTTTCAACTTCTTGTGGCTTGGAAATTTAAGTTGCAAATTTTCATTCCAGTGAATAATCTATGTGTAGATACTTTGTTCATATATTGTTGGGGTTTGAGAATCCAATTTTGCCACAACCGTTATTTCTATCTCAATAGAATAAAGGGTCATTGACTATATCCCACTTGTGTATGCTTTCCTAAGTGTGTGAATTGAAGGATTTCATTTTAATCACAAACAAAAAATTAAATGAAATTTATTCTCTTGATTATATGCAATTGGAGAACAGAGTATAGACTTTACATGTTTTATTTGTGTGAAATGAAATATAATCATGTCAAAAACTATGAAAAACAAATGGACTCACTTTGAGGAACTATCAAAACAAGGTAAGAATTTATTTCCAAGGGATGATTAACCATTTACTACTTTCATTTTTAAAACAAATTTGTATCAAACAAAAGTATTAAAATTTTGCCATATATAAGTAATTTTATTGAAGGGCTACGAAATTCTGTGCATGCAGGAGATGCGAAATACGCTCATTTGAGTAAATTTGAGAATGCATCCAAAAACCTGAGACTATTCAGGGCAGACTTAGTGGATTATAGCTCTATACATTCAGCAGTTGAAGGTTGCATTGGAGTATTCCATGTCGCTAGTCCAGTTCCTTCAACCACAGTAGTCAAACCCTGAGGCAAGTATACCTAACTTTGATTTATTTTTACCTGTAAATAAATAGTTTTCCATCAATTAGTAGAAAATCTATTAAGAGACCTCCTTAATTAATAATATATTTATATATTTTTAAGTGTACAATGCAGTGTAGTCATTTGGATATTACATTCCTATTTCCTATTGTATTTGATGTCTTATGATTTTTGCATATATTTCGTCTTGCTTTTCAGTTTTCACACTGTTTTATATATACTTTGTGAAGGTAGAATTGATTGAACCTGCTGTAAAGGGCACACTTAATGTACTGAAAGCATGTCTTGAAGCAAACGTTAAGCGGATTGTTGTTGTGTCCTCTATTGCTGCTTTGGTCATGAATCCAAGCTGGCCCAAGGGTCAAGTGATGGATGAAACTTGTTGGTCTGATAAGGAATATTGCAGAACTACTGAGGTAACTAACCAGTAACCACAAAATACAATTCTATTTTAAGCTTGTTGCTCTATTTTGTACATTTCATGATTCCAATGCATAGCAATCTGAATTATAGATTGTGTTCAAATGTTTCCATATGTTCACTGAATTGCCTAGTTCAAAAATTTTCCAGAACTGGTATTATCTTTCTAAAACAGAAGCTGAAATTGAGACATGGGATTTTGCAAAAAGAAGTGGGCTTGATGTTGTAACAGTATGTCCTTCCCTTGTTTTGGGGCCTATTCTGCAGCCTACAGTGAACGCAAGTAGCTTATTTATCATTAGACTTCTTAAAGGTACCTGCCTCTTAACATTATATTTGCATTGTATCATTCCATGCTATTACATAAATATCAATATGTACACACACATATATGTATATATATACATAGTGGAAGATCACTCATTGTAATTTATATACAGGTAAAAATATTTGTCTCACTCTGTCCATGTATTAATGAGGCTGACTACTAACATCTCATGTTAACGTTTCATACTTTAAAAAAACCATATATTAAATTTAGACTTAGGTCCGTGTTGCTTGAATTTCTCCTTTTTTGTCTTTCCATCCCTCTTATTGTGCCTTGGTTTTGCAGCAAGTAGCTGTAGTGAAACCTTTTTCTTATACTGCTGAGTGTTACTGATTAATATATTAGAAAATTTAGTTTTTTTTTTTTACCCTTCCTAAACACGGCTTCTTTTGATTTGTCATGAAGGGTATACTTCTCTAATCTTTTACTACTTAATCACCGAGCAGAAGGTTATGAATCAATGGAAAACAAGCTACGAACGATGGTAGACGTACGTGATGTTGCTGAGGCACTACTCCTGGCCTATGAGAAGCCTGAGGCTGAAGGAAGATACATATGCACATCACACATGACCAATGCAAAGGATTCGGTGGACTTGCTGAAGAGTTTATATCCCAACTATAACTATCCTAAGAAGTAAGCTTCTCTTTTGATGCTATTTAATTTACTAAGGTGATCTTTCAATGTGGTTTCTATTTATGGATCAATTTGGTCATGCAAAAGGGTAAGCAAGGCACTAAAAATCATCCCTTGTATCTTTCTTTTTCTAGTTGTTTATATAACAGATTTGGTTGTCTCAATTCATGGTTTCTGGATTTTTCTTGTAATGGCAGCTTTACTGAAGGTCAAGACGAAGAGCAGCTGAGTTCTGAGAAATTGCAAAGGTTGGGTTGGAGTTACCGGCCATTGAGGGAAACTCTCATTGATTCCGTTGAAAGCTATCGTGAAGCTGGACTCGTTGATTGAAAAGACTCGACGGTAGTGTTATCTTCGCAACTAAATAAGGGTAGCTTTCCTAAAGAGGATATTTTGCCATAGTATAATGATTGTGAAGCAGACCTTAGCTGGACCCCTTATGGCATTGGTTATTAATTCTGTCCTATCAAATCCGGGTAATTATTAGGTACTCCGGGAGTATATTAAATGCGTACTCCCCCCTCTCACAGAAGTTATGGGTTTCAATAATTAAATTCATGATGAGATCCACCATTTCTGTGAGAGGAGAGAGTACGTATTTAATGTACTCCCGGAGTACCTAATAATTTTCCATCAAATCCTATGCTTGAACTTGTTATTCTCATTTATGTGGTTGGATTTTGGAATGCAAATGGTATTAAGTTTGAATTTATCTCCACTCTACCTCCCTTTACATGTTGAATATTACTTATCGTGGGGAAATTTAGATTTATACATGAGGGGAAGTTTTAGAATATATGATCAAATTCACAATTTATCAAGAATTTAGTCTTTTAAGATAATTGATAACTTATCATTAATAAAAGAGGTGAAAATGGTGGATCATTTTTTGTCTTTGATCTTTAAATCACAATGGTAGACCTTACTTACTAGTTTGATACAACACCATTTTTGTTGTGGCATATATATTACGAACATTTTTTAGTCATGTTGTGGGAAAATGTATGAGCTCATACATCAAATATATGTATTCTCCTTCTCAGAGTGTGTGAGTCTCATATAGCTGAAGACCCACACACTATGTGAGGGAGGATGCATATATTTGATTCAGAAGATAATTATTATTGGCTCAAACTTTAGGTTTAGCTATATAGTTACTTTGAGCGAGATGTGGAAACTGAGATGACAATCGAGCCTTATAACTTAACTATTCATTCACCCAATAATTTAATCAATTTGTTCAAGTCAGGCCTCGTGGGCTTATTTCGTATAAAAAACAAATATAGAGTAAACAATGTAATCTCAATAGTGGGAAACAATTTAAGAGTAACCATTTTTGTAGGTAGGTAAAAGTATATATATATATATGGACTAAAGTTGTGGGATGTAATTTTCAATTTGTAGAGTCAGACAAATTTCAATTTGAAATGAATAATTTTCAATCCAAACTTTCAAATATATATATACCAGTAAATTTAATAATTAAAAAAAAAAATCAGGCGGGCATGGCCCCCATGGTCCAGTACACGTGCATCTGTCTCTGCGTATTATATACCCAGTAAACGCCACGTTGAAAGCTGACCTTGAGGACCGTCATAGAAGAGGAAGGAAGGAAAGAAAGAGAGAAGAAGAGTGTGGGTTGTGGGTGAGTAAGTATTGGAAACTTTGAAAAATGGCAGGTGAGAAAGGAGTGGTATGTGTAACAGGTGCAGGAGGGTTCGCTGCCTCGTGGATCGTCAAGCTTCTCCTCTCTAACAACTATTTTGTCCATGCAACCGTTAGACAACCTGGTACTCCTTTCATTTGATGCCTATTAACTACACTACACATGA
The DNA here is from genome assembly GCA_907173295.1 of Fagus sylvatica. Lineage (NCBI taxonomy): Eukaryota > Viridiplantae > Streptophyta > Magnoliopsida > Fagales > Fagaceae > Fagus > Fagus sylvatica. The sequence continues at coordinate 27,793,883 of OU015764.1, forward strand.
CTATAACTGTTTCATCAATCTTGCAACTGTCGTCTATGTTGTTTCAACTTCTTGTGGCTTGGAAATTTAAGTTGCAAATTTTCTTTCCAGTGAATAATCTATGCGTAGATACTTTGTTCATGTATTTTTGGGGTTAGAGAATCCAATTTTCCTACAACCGTAAACTACTACAGGGTCTTTGACTATATACTATGTATGCTTTCCTAAGTGTGTGAATTGAAGAGGGGTTTCATTTCAATGACAAAAAAAAAATAAAAAGAAATTATTTTGATCATTTGCAATTGGAGAATAGAGTATAGACTCAACATGTTTTATTTGTCTGAGATGAAACCAATGGACTCACTTTGAGGAACTATCAAAACATAAGAAGAATTTGGGTAAAATGCAAAAACATCCCCTTAACTTTGGGTCAAAATCAAAATGACCACTTGATCTTCTAATTTGAAATTAGAAACCCCCTGGACATTGAGAAATACCTAAATTGATCATTTGGTTTAAATTTAGAAATATACGAGATCAATGAGAATAGTCAAGTGCTCAAAGAGCTCTAGACACCCTTTTATATATATATATTTACTGCTCTCATTTTTAAAACAAATTCATATCAAACAAATATTCTAATATTTGGCCGTATCTAAATAATTTAACTGAACTTCTTTGCAGGAGATGCGAAATATGCTCATTTGAGTAAATTTGAGAATGCATCCAAAAACTTGAAACTATTCAAGGCAGACTTACTGGATTATAGCTCTATACATTCAGCAGTGGAAGGTTGCATTGGAGTATTCCATGTTGCTAGTCCAGTTCCTTCAACCACAGTACTAAACCCCGAGGCAAGAATATCTAACTTTGATGTATTTTTCCCTATAAATAAATAGTTGCCATCAATTAGTAGAAAATCTATCAAGAATTTAAGAGACCTCCTTAATAATATATTTATATGTAGAATTAAGTGTGCAATGCTGTGTAATCATTTGGATATTACCTTCCTAAGGTATTTGCGTCTATTTGATGTACTATTATCCATATATATATTTTGCTTTTCACTCTGTTTGATATATACTTTGTGAAGGTAGAACTGATTGAACCTGCTGTAAAGGGCACACTTAATGTACTGAAAGCATGTCTTGAAGCAAAAGTTAAGCGGGTTGTTGTTGTGTCCTCTGTTGCTGCTTTGATCATGAATCCAAGCTGGCCCAAGGGTCAAGTGATGGATGAAACTTGTTGGTCTGATCAGGAATATTGTAGAAATACTAAGGTAACTAACCACAAAATACAATTGTTTGTTAAGCTTGTTGCTCTATTTTTTAAATTGCGTGATTCCAATGATATTACTTAACTTGCATAAACAATCTGAATTATAGCTTGTGTTAAAATGTTTCCATATGTTCACTAAATTACCTAGTTCAAATTTTTTCCAGAACTGGTATTATCTTTCTAAAACAGAAGCAGAAAGTGAGGCATTGGATTTTGCAAAAAGAAGTGGGCTTGATGTTGTAACTGTATGTCCTTCCCATGTTTTGGGGCCTATTCTGCAGCCTACAGTGAACGCAAGTAGCTTATTTATCATTAAAATTCTGAAAGGTACCTGCCTTAAACATTAATATTTGCATTGTATTATTCCATGCTATTATATATAAAGATCACTAATTTTAATTTTATATACAGGTGAAAACTTTTATCTCACTCTGTTTATGTAATGAGGGTGACTGTTAACATCTCAACTTAACTTTTCATGCTTTAAAAGAAACCATATATTAAATTTAGACTCAGTTCCAAGTTACTAGAAAAATTACTTTTTTGTCTTTCCATCCCTCTTATTGTGCCTTAGCTTTGCAGCAAATAGCTGTAGAGAAACCTTTTTATGTTAGAAAATTTAGTTTTTTTCCTCTTAAACACGGCTTCTTTTGACATGTCATGAAGGGTATACTTCTCTCATCGTTTACTACTTGATCACTGTGCAGATGGTTATGAATCAATGGAAAACAAACTTCGAGCGATTGTAGACGTACGTGATGTTGCTGAAGCACTACTCCTGGCCTATGAGAAGCCTGAGGCTGAAGGAAGATACATATGCACAGCACACATGACCAAGACAAAGGATTTGGTGGACTTGCTGAAGAGTTTATACCCCAACTATAACTATCCTAAGAAGTAAGCTTCTCTTTTGATGCTATTTAATTTACTAAGGTGATCTTTCAATGTGGTTTCTATTTATGGATCAATTTGGTCATGCAAAAGGGTAAGCAAGGCACTAAAAATCTTCCCTTGTATCTTTCTTTTTCTAGTTGTTTATATAACAGATTTGGTTGTCTCAATTCATGGTTTCTGGATTTTTCTTGTAATGGCAGCTTTACTGAAGGTCAGGATGAAGAAGTGCTGAGTTCTGAGAAATTGCAAAGGTTGGGTTGGAGTTACCGGCCATTGAGGGAAACTCTCATTGATTCCGTTGAAAGCTACTGTGAAGCTGGACTCGTTGATTGAAAAGATTCGACCGTAGTGTTATCTTCCCAACTAAATAAGGGTAGCTTTCCTAAAGAGGATATATGCTTGAACTTGTTATTCTCATTTATGTGGTTGGTTTTTGGGATGCAAATGGTTTTAAGTTCGAATTTATCTCCACTCTACCTCCCTTTACATGTTGGGCATTACTTATCATGGGGAAATTTAGATTTGTACATGAGGGGAAGTTTTTTAGAGAATATGATTAAATTCACAATTTATCAAGAATTTAGTCTTTTAAGATAATTGATAGCTTATCATTGATAAGAAGAGGTGAAAATGGTGGATCATTTTTTGTCTTTGGTCTTTAAATCACAATGGTAGGCCTTGCATACTACTGTGATACAATGCCATGATTGTTGTGGCATATTATGAACATTTTCATGTCATGTTGTGGGAGAACTAATCTCATACATCGAATATATGCATTCTCCCTCTCATAGTGTGTAAGTTTCACACAGATGAAGGTCCACACACTGTGTGAGGGAGGATGCATATATCTAATTTATGAGATAATTATTACAGGCTAGAATTTTAAGTTTAGCCGTTTAGGTGCTCAAAGATACTTTGAGTGGGATGTGGAAATTGAGATGACAATTGAGCCTTATAACTTAACTATTTTTTTACCCAATAATTTAGCCAATTTGTTCAAATCAGGCATGGTGGGCTTATTTACTATTTAGTATAAAAAAAATTTATTTTAGTGTAAACAACATCATCTCAATAGCTGTGAATACTGCTGAAAACTTTTGTGTTCTTAGACTAGCTACTCCATTTATGAGTTATATAGTGGGAAATATTTTAAGAGGAACTATTTTGTAGGTAGGTAAAAGTAAAAAATAAAAATAAAAATTTATAGAAATTCTGTATGGATTAAAGTTGTGGGATGCAATAATAAGCGGTAGAACAGTAGCTCAGAGGAAGTGAGGAACTTCTTTCTTTTATACTTGGTTGGTCTTGGAAGATCGCACAAATTGTCCAAATTACTTTTTTCTATTATAACAAAAATGATTATAGTTTGTCTATCAACAAATAAAAAGATATTCACCAGTTTTCATTGCATGTAAAATATGAAATATAACAAAAGCTAAAATTTAAAAATACTCCTACAAAATAGAACAAGGGTGGTCAAATCCCAAACTATTTCATCGGGTGTATGTAATACCCTCGTTTTACGTGCACCAAATATTACATGAAGGAATTTCTTGGGAGTGGGCCCAAGATGGAGGCTTCTCGATCCACCGGTGGTGGAGGACAAAAAGGATAAGGAAAAGTGAACCTGTTCGAGATTGTCTGAAGCGGGTCAGTATGGATTTGAGTGGGCCAGTTGGGTATTTTGCTGTAATTTTTTATTAAAAAACAATTTGTTAAATCGTTTAAAATATGTCATGTTATCTCTCTATTAGTCACCTAGACAAACTAACTAATTTAAATTAAACCAAAGAACCAATATAGTTCATTCTCTAAACTTTAAGGATTAATAGCGTTTATTCCAAACTTTAGGACCAATTGCGAATTTGCAATTGATGAATAGATTTTTGGGCCTAAGAGTACATTTCGGCCTTATTATATAAAAGTTGAATGATGCACAAGTGAAAGGTAATTTTGTAATTTTCTTCTCAATGTTATTTCCCTTCTATTTTTTCTCCCAATTTGGATGGAAAAAAAAAATGGTGGGTCCGGGTAGAACCATCCATCCCATTTTCTTTTCTCTCCATTTTCACTTTAACCAAACAATTAAAAATAACATTTTCCTCTCCCATATCCTTCCCCCATTTTCCATCCTCTCCCTTTTCATTCTAGCCAAACATATCATAAAAGTTTTTGAAATATTAAACTTATGGTGATCGTACTCCATGTGAGTATTTGATGAGTATGGGATTTCATTTTTAAAATTTAGGTTAAATTACTAATTTGGTTCTCCAACTAAAAAAGTTCAAATTGATCCTTCAAGGCTTTAACTATTAATTGTATCAATTTAGTCCCTCAACTTTTAAAATCAAATTAGTAACATCCTTGGGTTTCCTTTTCGTTAAAACTTTAACGAAATCAATGGTTGAAATTGATTACTCTTGAAATTTTTATACTTTTTATAATAACCTTTTAATGTATGCACAATTTGTCACATTAGTTAATTTTTTTTTCAAATTTTAACGAAGATAAGATTTAAAGGTAAAATTGACTTGATTTTGAAAATGAGATACTGAATTAGCATAATTAATCCTCAAAGTGATCAAATTAAATTTTAGCCAATTATTAAAAGATTAAATTAGTAATTTAACCCATAATTTAATAAATGTTTTTAAAATTTTAAGAAGGATTTGGATTTAAAAATATTTTTTCGTTCTCAAACCACGAAGCAGGGATTTTTTTTTTTTTGGGGGGGGGGGGAGCATGATTTATTCTTTTGACTATTCAAAAATAATAAATATACTATAATATAAAATTAAATTAATATAAAAATAAAATAAAAATCCATTCGATATTAACAAAATATAAACAAAAGAAAATATATAAAATGATTGCTTCTTAATACATTTCTACCCAATCATTTGCCTTCTATCAAATGTGGCTCGACATTCTTTTAAATCATGAAAATAATCTATGATTGATTTTAAATTAAATGTAGCAAAAAAATTATTTTCAATGTATAAATTGATTGCAAAGCCTAATTTTGAAAATATTTATAACTGGAAATATTTGTGTCGTAATTACAGTAAAAATTGGAAGAGTAAGTAGAAGTGCAATTATTCTATAAAGGAAATAGTGTGAATAACAGAAATTGAAAGTCATATGTATTATCATTATATCTAATATTCCATTTAATAAGAAACCAATCAATTTTTTCAAGTAAAAAAAAAACCACAAACACTAGCATAAAAAAAAAAAAAAATAGGATACTAAACAACATGACGTCACTCTTAAACTTTTAACCTTAGATTCCAAACATCAAACATGGATACCATAGTGCCAAACACTGGAATGAGATCCCATGCAAACCAATTGCATGGCAATTATTTTGATCTCGACCTCTATTGAAAAATTATTTTTGATATCGACCGTATAATGAAAAAGAAACTTTTTTAACTTTTTTTTTTTAATATTTTTTAATATATTTGAATTGATGACCGAGATCAAAAATTATTTTTTAACTTTTCATCTCCAGGGACGGAGGCAGAAAATTTTTTTAGGGTGGGCTAATTGCAAAAAAAAAAATCTTGACTAGGCTATTTAGGTAGTATTTTTTTTTTATATAAAAAATATAAGTAAAAAAGAAAAGAAAAAAACAAACCTTGACTGGGCTATAGCCCAGCCAAGGCTTGCCTTGGCTACGCCCTTGTTCATCTCAACCATTAAAAATTATTGTCATGCAATTGATTCTCACCAATTGCATGGATCTCAATCCCAAACACCGGTCAGGTTACCATTTTATTTTTTTAGATTATTTATACAAAATTTCAATTTGAATGAATAATTTTCAATTTTGGAGGGTTGAAAGCACCCAGTCAACGCGACGTTGAAAGCTTACCTTAAGGACGTTCATGAAAGAGGAAGAAAAGAAAGATAGAAGAAGAGAGTGGATTGTGGGTGATCAGTAAGTATTGGAAACTTTGAAAATGGCAGGTGAGAAAGGAGTGGTATGTGTAACAGGTGCAGGAGGGTTCGTTGCCTCGTGGATCGTCAAGCTTCTCCTCTCTAACAACTATTTTGTCCATGCAACCGTTAGACAACCTGGTACTCCTTTCATTTGTACATATTAATTTGATGCCTATTAACTACACCTAGGATGCACGGATATTCCATTTTGTCCCATGTATCCGTACCCATATCGTACCTAATACCCGTACCCGTATCATACCCGGTATCCATTGTCACACACATATGTTTCTTAAGAAATGATGTATCCTTGCACCCGTACCCGTATCGTACCCGATACCGTATCCGTATCGGTGCAACTTAGAACTACACATGACTATTACTGTTTCATCAATCTTGCAACTGTCTTCTATGTTGTTTCAACTTCTTGTGGCTTGGAAATTTAAGTTGCAAATTTTCTTTCCAGTGAATAATCTATGTGTAGATACTTTGTTCATATATTTTTGGGGTTTGAGAATCCAATTTTCCCACAACCGTAAACTACTACAGGGTCTTTGACTATATACTATGTATGCTTTCCTAAGTGTGTGAATTGAAGAGGGATTTCATTTCAATCACAAACAAAAAATAAAAAAGAAATTCTCTTGATCATTTGCAATTGGAGAACAGAATATAGGCTCAACATGTTTTATTTGTCTGAGATGAAACAAATGGACTCACTTTGAGGAACTATCAAAACATAATAAGAATTTGGGTAAAATCTCAAAACATCCCCTTAACTTTGAATCAAAATCAAAATGACCCCTTGGTCTTCTAATTTGAAATTAGAAACCTATGGACCTTGAGAAATACGCAAATTGATCATTCCGTTTAAATTTAGAAATATGTGAGATCATGAGAATAATCAAGTGCTCGGAGAGCTTTGGACATCCTTGTTTAAAAAAAAAAGGCCATTTACTACTTCCATTTTTAAAACAAATTCATATCAAACAAATATTCTGAAATTTGGCTGTATCTAAATAATTTAACTGAACCTCTTTGCAGGAGATGCGAAATATGCTCATTTGAGTAAATTTGAGAATGCATCCAAAAACTTAAAAATATTCAAGGCAGACTTACTGGATTATAGCTCTATACATTCAGCAGTGGAAGGTTGCATTGGAGTATTCCATGTTGCTAGTCCAGTTCCTCCTTCAGCCACAGTACTAAACCCCGAGGCAAGAATATCTAACTTTGATGTATTTTTCCATATAAATAAATAGTTTCCATCAATTAGTAGAAAATTTAATTAAGAGACCTCCTTAATAATATATTTATATATAAAATTAAGTGTGCAATGCTGTGTAATCATTTGCATATTACCTTCCTAAGGTATTTGAGTCTATTTGATGTATTATGCTATTATATATATATATATTTTGCTTTTCACTCTGTTTCATATATACTTTGTGAAGGTAGAACTGATTGAACCTGCTGTAAAGGGCACACTTAATGTACTGAAAGCATGCCTTGAAGCAAAAGTTAAGCGGGTTGTTGTTGTGTCCTCTGTTGCTGCTTTGCTCATGAATCCAAGCTGGCCCAAGGGTCAAGTGATGGATGAAACTTGTTGGTCTGATAAGGAATGTTGTAGAAATACTAAGGTAAGTAACCACAAAATTCAATTTTTAGTTAAGCTTGTTGCTCTATTTTGTACATTGCTTGATTCTAATACATTTCCAATGATATATATTAGTTAACTTGCATGAACAATCTGAATTATAGTTTGTGTTAAAATGTTTCCATATGTTCACTAAATTGCCTAGTTCAAAAATTTTCCAGAACTGGTATTATCTTTCTAAAACAGAAGCAGAAAGTGAGGCATTGGATTTTGCAAAAAGAAGTGGGCTTGATGTTGTAACTGTATGTCCTTCCCATGTTTGGGGGCCTATTCTGCAGCCTACAGTGAACACAAGTAGCTTATTTATCATTAAAATTCTGAAAGGTACCTGCCTTTAACTTTAATATTTGCATTGTATTATTCCATGCTATTATATATAAAGATCACTAATTGTAATTTTTATATACAGGTGAAAACGCTTATCTCACTCTGTTCATGTCATGAGAGTGACTATTAACATCTCAACTTAACTTTTCATGCTTTAAAAGAAACCATATATTAAATTTAGACTCATTTCCAAGTTGCTAGAATTTCTACTTTTTTGTCTTTCCACCCCTCTTACTGTGCCTTAGCTTGCAGCAAATAGCTGTAGAGAAACCTTTTCATTGTACTGCAAGTGTTACTGATTAATATGTTACAAAATTTAGTTTTTTTTAAACACGGCTTCTTTTGATATGTCATGAAGGGTATACTTCTCTCATCTTTTACTACTTAATCACTGTGCAGGTGGTTATGAATCAATGGAAAACAAACTTCGAGCAATTGTAGACGTACGTGATGTGGCTGAAGCACTACTCTTGGCCTATGAGAAGCCTGAGGCTGAAGGAAGATACATATGCACATCACACATGGCCAATGCAAAGGATTCAGTGGACTTGCTGAAGAGTTTATATCCCAACTATAACTATCCTAAAAAGTAAGTTTCTCTTTTGATGCTATTTAATTTAATAAGGTGATCTTTCAATGTGGTTTCTACTTATGGATCAACGTGGTCATGCAAAAGGGTAAGTAAGGCACTAAAAATCATCCCTTGCATCTTTCTTTTTCTAGTTGTTTATATAACATATTTGGTTGTTTTAGTTCATGATTTCTGGATTTTGCCTGTAATGGCAGCTTTACCGAAGTTCAGGAAGAAGAAAGGCTGAGTTCTGAGAAATTGCTGAGGTTGGGTTGGAGTTACCGGCCATTGAAGGAAACTCTCATTGATTCCATTGAACGCTTTCGTGAGGCTGGACTCGTTGATTGAAAAAATTCGACTGTAGTGTTATCTTCCCAACTAATTAAGGGTAGCTTTCGTAAAGAGGACATTTTGGCATAGTAAAATGATTGTGAAGCAGACCTAAGGTTGGCCCCCTTATGGGTTATTAATTGTGTCATATCAAATTATATCCTTGATCTTGTTATTTGGTTGGTTTTTGGGATGCTAAGTGGTTTTAAGTTTGAATTTTATCTCCACTCTACCTCCTATCTACCTCCATTTAAGGTAAATACTTTAGATATTGGGTATTACTTATTGTGGGGAATTTATCTATACTTGAGGGGAGGTTTTAGAGTATATAATTCAATTCACAATTTATCAAGAATTTAGGCCCTTTAAGATAATTGATAGCTAAAGGAGGTGAAAATGGTGGATCAATTTTTGTCTCTGGTCTTTAAATAGCGCTGGTAGGCTTTCCTTACTACTATGATATAGTGCCATGATTGTCATGGCATATTATGAGCATTTTTATCTCATGTTGGGGAAGAACGTATCTAGCTCATTCATTGGATATATACATTCTATCACAGCAAATGGGTCTCCCTGATAAACTTAAAAATGGTAAAAGAAGGGTGGCCTAGTCTGTAATGCCATAGATCAAGATTAAAAGATCTATTATTAACAACCTTATTGGCAGAGAAAATTGAAACTGACTTATTAATGGTTGTTGGGAGAGCAAGATCAGAAGCAGAAGATTGATCTTGCAAGAAGTATAGTCCTCCTTTCTCTTCACCCAGTCCAATCACTTTCCATCTGATCAGGTACAGAATCTTGAGAGAAGAAGAAAACAACATTGCAATGTAGATGTTAGCTTACTGACTGAGATAAGATTGAATGAGAATGAGGGAACACACAGAACATTGAACAATGTGAGAGAATCTGATAGTTTAATTGTGCATGTGTGAGTTACTAGGGCATATACTCCATTTGGAAGTTTCACAGTATTGTGATGATGAGAAGTTACACTAGTGAAAAAAGCTAGAGAACATACCATATGATCAGTAGCACACTAGCACCTGTGTCTATGACCCACGTGCAATGTGTGAAGACTGTTCTATTGACAACTTTAGAAGAAAATACACTGTATTTAGCATAGGAATGAAACTGATTGCCAGAAAAGCTACTTGAATGGAAGATTATGCTGGCTGCTTGGTGGTTTGAAGTAGATGCTTCATTGGGAAACTGTGTGCTCAGGAATGAGATGAGCTGCTGGCATTATTCTTGAGACATAGGAAAGGGATTCACAGCATTAGGAACACTGCCATCACTGTTGACAGATGATGCTGCATTCATCACTTGATTTGTTGTAGGCCTTTTTAATCTTTGTCTAAGGGCATATCCATGGATTTTGTAACATTTCTCCACAGTGTGATCCATCATCCCACAGTGGGAGCAAGATGGTCTTTCCTTTCTGCCAAAACCTCTATTTCCTCCATTGTTTTTGTAGTTGTTTTCTGCCAGTGCAGCAGCAACAAAATCAATGCCATGGCTGAAAAAGTTATTGCTCAACTTTCTGTCTCTCTTATTGAGATATCAATGAAAACACCTTATTAATCGTAGGAAAAGAATCCTTGAGTAATACTTGACCTCTCACACTATTGTAATACTCATTCCATCCAACCAAAAACTGCATTACATATTCAAAGAGTAATACTTGACCTCTCACACTCTTGTAAGACTCATTTCATCCAACCAAAAGCTGCATTACATATTCAAAGTGTTGATAGTCTGATAGAGTCTTCAATCCACCACATGTGTAGACTGGAATGGACCTGAAATTCATCAATTCATCCCACAAAGCCTTCAATTTGGTGTAGTAAGCACTCACAGAATCATCATCTTGGCTTAAAGCTACAATAGCTTTCTACAATTGCTACATTCTTGGACCATTACTCTGTGAAATGCAATATCAAGGTAGATAAAACTACCAGCTATCTCTTTAGAGAGAGAATTGAGGATCCAAGATAGGACTGAGACTGTATGAGCTTCAGTAATGACAGGAGCAGATGCTACTGTTGGAATTGGTAAAGTAAGTTCTTCATGACCTTGAGGTTCTCCATGACTTTGACCACCATGATCATTGAGATCAACATTCAGAGATTCAGTGGAAAAGAATTTCTAAAACCATTGTCTTGAAGCTTGTTTGAGACCATATAGAGACTTGTGAAACTTGCATACCATATTCTGATCCCCTTGCTGTGAAATCCAGGTGGAATGGACATATATACTTCTTCATGTAAATCAACATGAAGAAAAGCATTGTTAACATCTAATTGAGTTAGATGTCAATTGTTCATAGCAGCTATGGCAAGCGAGAGTACTGATTGGAGAGAATATGTCATAGTAATTAAATTCCTCTTTCTGAGTGTACTCTTTTGCCAACGATAATTTATGTTTAATTTACTCCAATATCCTAAATTATCATATTATGAATATATGAAGAATATAGAATAATTTGATTTTATATGGATGATGAATTAGTTAATTAAAAATCATTCATCGATCTTTTGACATATAAAGGTTAAAAATATTATTACAAAATGAAAATAAAATATGACATATATGCACTAGATCTCATGATTAGAGAACATGCCGTTTGTGTTTTTTCAAACACAATTTTTGGATTTAAAGTCGTGAAGACGTAACTTCTTTCCAAAATTAGTAACATGATTACGATGTCTCATGCAATTTTAAAATATTTTGTAAGAAATTATCTTATGACACATTTATAATACTTATAATGTGTTATAATATTTGAGGAATCAATTTCAATTATATAACATGTCATAAGAAAGAGTATTGTAAAGTATCAGCTTTTTATTAAGTTTCTTTTGGATCCACCATTGACATTATTTTATTATCTATTATTCACAACTTAACACATTCATAATTGTAAAAAAAAAAATAAAAAAAAAAGTACCTCAAGACTTATTGACTTGTTGATTACTCATATCTAGACAGACTAATCTGGTGGGAAGTATAAATTGGGCAGAATCCAAAGACACACTTATCAATCATTCCCCATTTTTTGGCCCAAAAATAACAGCTTGGGCTGCCTCTTGCTCGGGTTAGGGACCATTCGTATCTCCTCACTCAGTCCTCACCCTAGTTGGGAGCTGTGAGATGGGCTGGGTCCATTGGTCCATTTACTAGCTCAAAATAAATAAATAAAGTTACATTGGATTCGTCATAGATCACAAAGGGTAGTTGACCAGTGTTTGAAGATGGCCGGAGAGAAGGGAAGCGTATGTGTTACAGGTGCAGGAGGGTTCGTTGCCTCGTGGCTAGTAAAGCTACTCCTCTCTAAAAACTATATTGTCCACGCAACCGCTAGACAACCCGGTAATTCGCTTACTTATTTTCTACGCTTAACTTCTTAATCATTACTTACTGTTTCATCAATTTTGCAATTGCCTATTATATTGTTTCAACTTATAACGCCTCCCAACTAAATTTCTACATATATGGGTTGTTATTTGATGATGGATTCTTTGTTGGATATAGTTTACCTCCAATCTTTTCCTTCAACCACGTTTGAATTAAATAAACTATTCATATATATTATTTGAAAAAGTCACATCACTTGTTAAAAAGGTCATGTAACTAAAATTACATGTGTATGATCTATTTACTTGCTACGTAATGGATTGGAGGAGAATTTCTCCAAACCGGGTTGGAGGAAAACTATTTACTTGTTTTTTTTTTTGGATAGATAAAGAAGTATTTTATTGAGAAAGTACTAATCGTAAAATTTTGCTATTACTTTCACCACAATAAACTACGGGGCCCTTTGAATATTACCCACTTGTATATGCTTTTCTATGTGTGTGAAGGAATTTCTCCGTAATCATTTGCAATTGGAATAGACTCTGAGACTCAAGTCTTCAAAATGTTTTATTTGTGTGAAATGAGAAACAAATGGATTCACTTTCAAGAACTATCAAAAGTCAAGAATTTTATTTCCATATATTATATATATGACCATATACACTATAAATGCCACTTGCTACTTTCAGTTTTAGAACAAATTCGTATCAAACAGAATTTTTAAAACTTTCCCTTATCTAAGAGAACTTTAATTCATTTGCTTCGATGAAATTGTGTGCAGGCGATGTGAAAAATGCTCATTTGAGTGAATTTGAAAACGCATCCAAAAACTTGAGACTATTCAAGGCAGACTTACTGGATTACAACTCCATATGTTCGGCAGTTGGAGGGTGCATTGGAGTATTCCATGTTGCTAGTCCAGTTCCTTGGAACAAAGTAGCAAATCCTGAGGCAAGAATAACTAAATTATGATTTCTTTTCCCCCATTAATAAACAGTTTTGCTTCAATTACTACACATATGCTAAGACACATCCTTAATAATATAATTATATTATCTTCCTAAGGTATTTGATATATTATTACCTTCCTAAGGTATTTGATATATTATGCATAGATTTTTTCTTTTTGCCTTTTCTCATTTTTTTCCATATATCTTTTGTGAAGGTGGAACTGATTGAGCCTGCTGTAAATGGCACACTTAACGTACTGAAAGCATGTCTTGAAGCAAAAGTTAAGCGGGTTGTTTTTGTGTCCTCTGTTGCTGCTTTGATGTTGAATCCAAGCTGGCCCAAGGGTCAAGTGATGGATGAAAGTAGTTGGTCCGATATGGAATATTGTAGAACTACTGAGGTAACTAACCAGAAAAAGTTATTGTATGTTAAGCTTGTTGCTCTATTTTGTACATCCCGTGATTCCTATTTCAATTTATTGAAATTAGTTGCATAACAATTCTGAAATATGGTTTCTGTTAAAATGTTTCTATATGCATACTGAATGACCTAGTTCTAAATTTTTCCAGAACTGGTATTGCCTTTCTAAGACACAAGCAGAAATTGAGGCCTTGGAATTTTCAAAAAGATGTGGGATTGATCTTGTAACTGTATGTCCTTCCCTTGTTTTTGGGCCAATTCTGCAGCGTACAGTGAACGCAAGTAGCAAGGTTATCATTAGACTTCTGAAAGGTACTTGCCTTTAATCTTAATATATCTATTGTAATATGAACTTTACTGTTCGGAATTAGAGGGGGTGGAGTGTATTTTTTAACAAATGTGAGGGGGTGGAGTGTATTTTTTAACAAATGTGAGGGGGCGAAGTGTCATTTTCTAAAATTGGAGGGGCGTACTGTCATTTCGCAAAAACCTCAAGAGATATTGCTATAATTTGCCCTAGTTTAATTTATGAAGCGGACTATTAACATCTCAAGTTAACGTTTCGTGCTCTATAAATTATTTATTTTTAGACTCATTTCCATATTGCTAGAATTCCTACTTTGTCTATTTCCATCCCTCACATTGTGTCTTGGTTTGCAACAAGCGGCTCTAGTGATATTGATGAATATATTTGAGAATTTAGCTTTTGTCGTAAACATGGCTTCTTTTTTATTTGTAATGAAGGGTATTCTTCTCTCATCTTCTACCACTTAATTACCATGCAGATGGGTGTGAATCATTGGAAAACAAGCTTCGACTGATTATAGACGTACGAGACCTAGCTGAGGCACTACTCCTAGCCTATGAGAAGCCTGAGGCTGAAGGAAGATACATATGCTCAGCACACATGATCAAGGCGAAGGATCTGATTGACCTGCTGAAGAGTATATTCCCCAACTATAACTATCAAAAGAAGTAAGCTTCTCCTTTGATGCTGAAGAGTATATTCTATTTATGGATGAATGTGGTCATGCAAAAGGGAAAACAAGGCATTGACAATCATCCTTTGTATCTTTCTTTTTCTAGTTTTTTATATAACATGTTTGGCTGTCTCAATTCATGGTTTCTGGATTTTGGTTGTATTGGCAGCTTTACCGAAGTGCAGGAAGAAAACAGGGTTAGTTCCGAGAAATTGCAAAGGTTGGGTTGGAGTTACCGGCCATTGAAGGAAACTCTAATTGATTCTGTTGAAAGCTATCGAAAGGCTGGACTTGTTGATTGAAAATTTTTCTATTGTTACTTTTGGGATAATTGATGATGAGTTGAAATCCTATCTTCATTCTACCTCTCATTTAGAATATAAAAAAATTCTACCTGTGGATTCCACTCATTGTGGGATGAATTTAAAAATACTGGTTAAGTGACTAAATTTATTATTTCTTTTTACATGAGTTCCCTTATTTAAAAATAAGGTGAAAACTGGATATTTTTCGGCCCTGCTCTTTAAGTCCTGTTGGTAGGCTGAACTTTATTGTGACAGTGTCGTGATTGTTGTGGCATATTATGAGGATTTTATGTCATGCTGGGACTTCAGGTACTTTGAGCAGGATGTTGTTTGAGATTGACCCCATATGGGTGGTGTTTTACACTTTTACTTTTACTGCCTAGTTGTTGAGAAAGAAAGTAATTATACCTTGTTAGCTATACTTCTTCACCTCTCTAGCTTTGCAGCATCTACTGCCCTTTGGAACATGCGGTATACAGAAAAGATTGTATTAGACAACAATTCTACTTCAAAACCAGTTTTTGATTCTGGTCTGAACATGGAAAATAGCCCGAATGCCTACTTCTTACCTAACCCAAAGCTTTCATGAGGCTGCTATGGACGAGGGAGGAACAAGCTTGGAGTCAGATTCTTTTTGCTTTTTCTAAATTAAGCCAACCAATTTTCGTGCGCATACAATTTCATCGTTAAGATTTTATTTGTTATATTTATCAATGTAGTATTACATCATTTAAAAATTTAAATAATATAATATTAGATATTTTTATATTTATAATATTTAATTTGAAACATGCAATAGGTTGATTTCAAATAGATAGGATTTCAATTTCTTTTAAAGTTAAGTGCAAAGCAAACTCAACATTACGTAAAGAATTTGGATTTTGATTACGTAATTTGGATGATGATTTTTTTTTGATTACGTAATTTGGATGATGATTGATGACTACTTTAATTTTCTTTTTCATTACGCAAAGTTTAGATACTCAATTTTATTTTATCAGATTGAGCGAATTTTGGTTGCTGCAATAATGTAGCCTTTTTAATAAGCCTTGACGTCAAATCATCACCTCAGGAGTCAGGATGCTAAGAAGTGCATTATTGCATTGCATTGCATCCCTGCCTCTGTCGGTATTGTGCAAATTAATTATACCAATTTCTATTCTTGTGCTGCAACATTGTTTTCCCTCCTTTTTTGGGGCCATCATGATCATATAGTCCACAATGATGTACTAAGCACCAGATATTTGAGTAATAAAATTTCAATCGAGGGGAGTAAGCTGAAAAGATCAGCTTGGAGAAGTATGGATGGTTATGCAGGACTTGCAGGCCATTTCAGCAAACTTGTGCGGGCTTAAAAGGTACTATCTCTAACTTGAATACTAGCACGCAACCTGTAGGCTCCACAAGTATGTGAGATCTAAAGGGTGTGAGCGGTCAGATTTATGGAGCGGGCGCACAACATACTGCCTCTTACTTGCATGGAGGTCTTTTCAGGTCGAGAATTTTGACTGCTGAACTAGGAATCTAACACGCTCAGCTCAAGTGCCTCTAATTCGAAAACGACTCCAATATGGTGTTCTCGGGTCCGATTCTGGTGGTGGTTTTGGGTGAACCCCTTTGCAACGAATTGAAGCGACACTTGGTGGTGTGTTTTGATTTTGTCCATTTTCTGGTTACAATAGTGAGTTGGTGTTTATTTGGGCTTATTTAGTTCATGTGGATTAAGCATGTTATAGGATTGTTAAGGAATTAGAAGAATTTTTTGGGCTTTTAGATTGAAAGATTGTGATTGGGAGGATTGATAGTTTGGTTGTTCAAAAATTAGAGTTTTCCAGGTTTATTTTTGATTTGGTAGGCTCTACGTGCATAAACCAAAACAAAAGCTACTTTATATGTGAAATTTCTGAAAGAATTGAGTTGGAGCTTTACCCATATTCTCTACTCTCTACCCAACTTCTCTGTGAAACAAAAAATAACAAAGCTCTGGTTTTTGGCTCTGGTGGTGGTTGGGAGGGGATGGGATAGTTTGAAGGTTTGAGTGTGTGAGAGTAATTTTGGGTCTTATGTGGGTTTGAGGCACGGTGGTGATCATGGGCATTGATGGTTATCTGTATATGGCCGACAAAGGTTGAGATGTATGGGTTCTGTTGGGAATTTAGACTGATTTTACCCCAAATTAACCCACTATAATTACTTAATCAATTAAACAAACAAATTCAGAGTAGTTACAAATAACCCAAGTGCGGAATTTAAAGAAGACAATTATTTGTTTATGCAGAGAAACTCAACCTAAGGAAAAAGTTATGTGGGGTTTGTCGCAATCACCCTCAACGCAAAAAAATCTATTACGAATAGAAGTTTTATAATTGGACCTACTCAAGCCTAAAAGCTAGCAACAATATAAACTTACTAATACAAGGTCGTGCAACTTCAATCCCAATTGAACTTTCACGTGCGATTTGCCTTGGTTCTTGAACAACGACTTTTGGTCAATTTACCAAAACCCTGGGCATACAGATGCATTCAAACCCTAATGAACTCGTGCTTATGTCTAAAAGAGTGCTTCTTAGGTCTTAAACTTGCGCTCTGGTACTAAATAGCAAGGATTTCTAAGTCTGACAGCAGCCTAGGTCTTATATAACTGATGTCAGATATGTGACTTGATCTATCGAATGCAGTCGAAAGCATGTGCCGAACTTAGTGAGCTCCAATCGGTTGACCTGCAGTCGAGAAGGCAGTAATTTCTTTTGTCATGAGTTTTGTCTTAAGTCTTCAACCTGTCTTAATACTTGAATCAAAGACTTAGGGCATGTTTGGTACATTGTAATAAGTCTTGTAATGTAATAGTTATTTTTAAAGAATAACTATTTGGTTGTTTAATTACGCTTTCATTATAGGGAATAGTTATTTCTTAGAAATAACTATTCTTTAAAATAAATAATAACTATTCTTTAGATTACATAATAGTTTAAAAAAAATTAAAAATTTCCAAAAACCATAGTTGACTACTACTTTTTTTAAATCTCTCTCTCTCTCTCTCTCTCTCTCTCTCTCTCTCTCTCTCTCTCTCTCTCTCTCTCTCTCTCTCTCTCTCTCTCTCTCTCTATATATATATATATATATATATATACCCAAGTCTCAATTTTAAAAAAATAAAATAAAAAATTGCCTCTCTCTCTACATACATATATATATATAACATTCAATATCTAAATCTCCAAAATATTTTAAAATTATTAATACAAATATTCGTATATTAATCATATTGTAGTAAAATATAGAATACAGATTCATATTCTTGTTCATGTGTTGTCATCAAACAGATAAATGATAAAATTTATTACACTACAACTTATTTTATTCCTTGTAGTATTGATTCTTATTACAGTGTAATAATCATTACATTATACTAAACATGCCTTTACACTTTTGACACATGATTGACAATAAACTCAATAGAAGTAATACAATCCATTTTGACTTCACAGGCTCGATTATGGCGAAGGGTGAGGGAGGTGGGAAGGGTCATAGGGGTGACAAGTGACAACTGAATTGGAGAAGGAAGAGCCAAATGGAAGAGCCAAAGTTAACGAACAATAAAAAAGAAGAAGAAGAGTAGTTCGGTTAGTTTTGAAGTTGGCTTGAATTTTTTATTTATTTTTTTGATGGGTTAGTTTTGATTAGACAAACTAAGGTAAATTGTAAGGATTGCAAACTACAAAATTGTACGTGATATGTTCCCCCTTCTCTCTTTTTTATTTTTATTTTTATAATATTAATATTCAAAACTTTGTTCAGAGTTCAGACTAATTCCTTAGGACCTTAGCCATGTGAAGTCCCTCCATCTCCACTTACTTTCTCCCGTAAATATTCTCATGACGAAGGCCTAAGTTATTGCTATTTGTAGGGTGGTTATTAGGGAAAAACAAATTCCATTCAACTCTCAAGGCATCACCAAATCACACTCCCTTTCCTTAATTCACGCTGACTCTTATTCTCTTTCTTCACTAAAAAAATTGTTAGAGCTGAATTTATTCAATTGTATTTGTACCACTGGACTTGTAACAGCGTGATTTTAGTCATTCCCTGCGTGTTACTTTTTCCCTCTTTTGGGCTTTGTTTTATACGTTTGAAACATAACAGTAACCATCAAGTTTGTTGTCTAACAGTAACTACTACTGCACTGACCCAATCCAAATCCGAGCATAAAAACACCAAAACAAAACGAAATTGTACACTACCTAGAAAATGTCCGAAACCTCTCTCTCCTTTCTTTTTAAACCATTATCAATATTAAATAACTAAAAATTATACAATATGTTGAATTACTAAATATCAATTTACGTTCCTTTAGTGGGACATTACACATTTGATATAAAGAGAGAATTAGAGAATAAAATCAAGCACAACCTTTCCTTTCTTTTATTTTTTTATTAAAAAAATAAAATTATATCTAACTTGTTCTTGTTTTTTGATAAATAGAACTAAGTTCTAACACCTATCCAGATTCTTGTGGCCTTAGCAATGAACAGTATCAGTCTCTCTAAAGTCTAAGGACCCTGACCACAAAACGTTATTGACTCGAGATACGGTTGGGGTGTGGTCCCTTAATTACAATGCTGCAGGACAACTCGTGTGGCCCAATACAGTTGTATTTGGGCCCCCATCGAACCCAAATCCCAGCCACTAGCTTGAACATGTCTTAATTGAAGAGCCACTGACCCACGGACGGTGACCCTTTTGTTTTTCCCAGTTTAGGAACAGTATCTGGCCATAACAAGAAAATTACAATAACAGTGGACAGAACACATATATATACAGATATACTCAACCTCACGTAAGCTCGAATTAATGAAAAATTTTATTTTTTTAATAATAAAATAGTCCTCCTCTTCCAATTTGAAATCAAATGAAGAGATTCCTAATTAATCCATGTTTCCGGGGATTAGGCTACAGTGGGTAGTGTGTAGAAAGTGAGAAATTGCATTATTTCACTTTCGTTTTCTTTAAATATTGAGCCAATCAAGTTGCAATACAGTTCGAGCTTACAATGGGCCTGAGTCCTTCTAATAGCTGCCCATAAAAATGTTTATGAACGTACCTACCCGTTTAATGAAGGAAAATAATGATGCATGTCACAACCTGAATCATCCAAAGTGAGGGTCCCTTTCTTGACTATAGTAACATGGACAGCTCCTTTGGCTTTATCCAATCACTACTTCTGTATATAATACATAAAATAAAAAATATCGCTTTTTATCCTTCCCAGATGAATAATTTCAGAATATCTACAATAATTGGATAAAAAAAAAAAATCAAATTAGGGGAAAAAACCAACGCCATTTGATTGGTTCCTTCCCGAGAAAAAAGTCAAAGACAAGTTGGCACCATCTCACTTTATTTCACTCAAGTAACATGCTATATTGTGATTGGCCACAGCATTTTTTTTATTTTTTTATTTTGAAAAAATGATATCGGAATGTATAAGCCTTGTTAAAAATGGTAGTTTTTACCCAAAGACTTATGTCCCATTTCAAGGAATTATTAATTGAGCTTATCGATTATCGATTTCACTATCATTCAATGGAGATTTCATAAATTCGTGGTATACTAAAAGAAATCTAATGGCAATGGCATAACAAAAAAGTGCAACACATTTTTTGTTTTTTTGTTTTTTGGCTAAGAAACTATCTTTCATTCAGAAAACCAAAAGGAACGTGTTGTAGAAATATCAATTAATGGAGAATAGAGTCTAAATGTTGCATTTTCCTTCCGTTATAGATCTTATTGTTCTTCTATTAGGCAATGTTTTGTAGGAACATACATTGCCAAGAAACATGAATTCATCTCTCTGTCTCTCCCTCATATACAACTTGTCTCTATTCTCAAGTTATAATATCTTTTCTCTTCAAGAAGTATTCTAGAATCCCTATAATTTGCCTAAACCGTATTCTAGTTTCTTCTATCTATGTACCAAAATTTCATGGACTAAAATTGTAGCTATCACTTCAATATTACAAAATCACATCCACTACAATATATTACCAAAAAAAAAAACACATATGAATCCGAATTATATGTGTGCAAAAAAGTTCTTAGACTATTTTTTCTCTCATTCTTTTTTGGGTGTTTTAAATTAGAGTAATGTTGATAACACATATATGTATAACTTTTTTTACAACTCGATGAGGTCAGTGGTGTAGCTAGAAAATTTATCAAGTGGGTCATTCAAATAGCTATATCAAACACTAAAAAAATCTTACACACACAGACAACCTTATATACCCGGGTCAATTTAAATCGTAGTATAATAAAACATAGAATGGAATTGAGTACAATTGTGAGCTACATTGTGAGATTGTGATCCTATGTGATTATACCCTATTTCCTCTTGAAAACATTACAACACAGACAGCTAAGATTCTTAAATTTCAGCAAGTAAACGTACCTGCTTGATGATTTGGTATCACTCGGCTGGTGGATCCGTTTAAAAGGAATCTAGGAAATAGGAAAGGCAATCGTGTTTGTTTGTGCTGGTGTGGTGTGTGTAGGTTTTTATATAGAGTAATGGTATTTCTTGATGTGAAGAAATGAAATTGCAACAGCAAAAAACATCCGCGTTAGGTCCGTGTTTGGCACTGTATGCGCTGGACAGGCTTATCAGTACGTGTAAAGCTAAAGTTACCAAATTAGTAAGGATTTTGAGAAGAAATAGAGAGAGAGAGAGAATAACAAGGTTTTCTGGGTTGGCGGAAAACAATAATATGGGTCCCACAATTCGCACCCTCCCTTAAGCTGTCTGCTTTTGTTTGAGAACGCTGGGAGACAAAAGGGTCCAACTTTTTTCACACTCCCTCTCTCTCTTCTTTCAGTGCAAATCATGACTCTCTCCGTCCTTCCTAAATCCTAACCCCCCCATTCTTCTTCCATTTCCTTCTTTCACCAACAATGAAAAAAGAAAAAGAAAAAGAAAAAGAAAATCAAAATCCTTTCCTTTCCTTTCCTTTCGCTTCTCTCTCCAGTAAGTACTAAACCCAAATCTCAAATACCATCACTAAGTATTTAGACACTAGTAGTACTAACTTCTATTTATTCAGCAAAAAAAAAAAAAAAAAGCTCTATTTAGTACACCTCAAGATTCTTTTACAAGATCTCTTAGCTGACCTGAGCTTAAGCAGTGACCACCTGAGCAAGCTTTTTTCCACCTTTTTTTTTCTTTTTATTTTTCCACACAGCCCAAGCCAAGCCCACGCTCTTTCTCTTTCTCTCTCTATATGTTCCATTATCCAATCCCACCACCATCACCGACCTCTTGGCCTATCCCCCACCTCCTCTATTCTAGGGTTTCCTCTCTTTCTACTTTTTTTTTTTTTTTTTTTATTGATTCTTTTTTTTTTTTATTTTTTTTTTTTTTTGATTTTTTTGATATATATAGAGTATATATATATATATATATAGAAATACATATATATATATATCCCTCCTTCACTGTGTCCACACTCCGATCTCTTTCCTTCTCTTTGAAGATTAGCTCCACTCTCTATTTTTCATTGATTCCCTTCAAATTCTAATTGGATTCCCAGTATATCTCGCTGTCAAAATCTAGGGTTTTTCTAGGGTTTTTCCTTTAATATGCGGCTTAGTGTTTACTGGGTCGACTTTAGTATCACTTAAATACTCCCTCCAATTTGATCGTCTTTTTTTCTTCAAGAATCTTTGCTCCTTTTTCTTATCTGAATTTCAATTGGGTTTTTTTCTTTTTAGTTAAAAAAATAAAAAATTGTGATTCATGGCGTACCAGTCGATTCCGGGTCCGGGTTCGGGATCGAGTTCGGGTTCTGGGTATCAGTTCTTGAATTCCCCATTTGGTGTATACGAAGGTGTTTGTTGGGGGACTTGCTTGGGAGACACAGAGCGAGACTATGCGACGCTATTTCGAGCAATTCGGTGATATCCTAGAGGCCGTTGTTATCACTGATAAGAATTCTGGTCGATCAAAAGGCTATGGTTTTGTGAGTATTTATTGTTTTTATTTTACTATTCTTTTGATGATCTTAGGATTGATCAGAACGGTCTGTAATGTATGCAATTTGGAAATTTGAGCTGTTTATATTTATCAATATCTGCTTGATTGAGTATATTGGTGTTGTATATCACTTGCACTAGTTTATATGTATTTGAATCAGTGCTGGTCTGTGTCAATGAGGAGTAGTTGTTATACAAATGAATGACTTGGTTTTTGTTCGTATTTACATGGAGGGTTTAGGTGACTTTTCGTGACCCGGAGGCTGCTAGGAGAGCCTGTGCTGATCCTACTCCAATTATTGATGGCAGGCGAGCAAATTGTAATTTGGCTTCACTTGGGCGACCTCGGCCTCCTATGCATTATGGTATGATAGCTTTGCGGGCATTTGCCTAATAATTTATCTATTGATGGTTTAATTGATAGTTAATATTGTTAGATATTTTGAAATGGGTTTTTTTTTATTATACGTTTCTTTGGAGATTCATGACTATGTTATCCGGTATACTCTGGAGCTATGCAATTCAGATTAAATTTTGTGCCAAAGCATTCTTTGACCTCTCTCTTCTAGTGCCAATGAGCTCTAGCTCAAATGGCACTTCCTCCCCCTATAAAAACAAAGTAGAGGGTGCATTGGTAATTACCATTAAATAAAAAAGGTTTGGTTGCTGTGTATCCGTAGAGATGTTGCACTGCAGAATATGACACTTTACTGATAATGTCATTTTGTGCATAGCTGTGGATGTAATTGAATTTGTAGCTTTCTTAAAAGCAAAAATGGTTGAGCAGATATATGTTGTTGGGGGGATGAATATCTGACATGCACTTTGTGTTGCCTTTTTAAAACTTAAAAGTGGACCCTCTTTAATCTTTATGTTTACGTCAAGCCATTCTGCTAGCTTCTTGTATGTGCATGAAGTTGCAGTTGCTAGTGCAATAAAAGTGGCCCTCATGTTGATTTGTCTTCTTACTTTTTTCAACAAAAATAAATAAATTTAACATATAAGCTAATACCTAAAATTGGAGATACAATGAGCTAGTTGGATTTCACTCAGTTTAACTTTCAGCCCTTCAAATCATCTATGTGTTAGTTTCTTTTAAGTAAAATTTATTTCTTATATTTTGCTTTCTGCTTTTGTTTATCATAGGACGTTTGAGACCAGCAAACCCATACATTGGAGGTATGCAAGCCACCCGGGGGGCTTACATTGGAAATTATGGCTACCAGCAACCAGTTTCTTATAGCTACCAACAAGGATTAATGTATCCTCCTTATGGGTAAGTTGTGCATTTCAAAGCAGTAGGGAGTCCAGTTTTTCTAGGTTCAAGTTTGTTATATGTTAAAATTGCATTTATTGACACTTGGATGAACATTCTTTGGCAAACAGTGACATGCCTTTTTTTCTTTGTCTTGACTTAATAAATTTGCTTTGATGTCTCACTTGGATTTTAAGAATAATTAAGTTGATTAAATTCTGAAAATATTGTTTGGTTTTTTTATCTTGCAAAAGTTCTTATATTTTAATTTTGTGGCCTAGTTGTTGTGAGATATATATTTATTAAAATGTAGTAATTTTGTGATCTCTGCATGTCATTCCATGCATGGGCTTATGTGCATATACACTCACTGTTATCACTATTTGCACAATCACGTGATAGTCCTGGGGCTAATGTGTATTAGAAGCTGAATGTGTTCCACTTGTGCCCTATATATGCTTGTTAGCTTGTAATCTTGATTCAGCGACCTTAGAACAAAATTGGTGACCAATTTGTTCAATTCAGTACATCCCCTTTGCAACTACTTTATCTTTGGCATTTCTTTTCGTGTTGCATATACCAATCACAACATGCAACCTTAGGATGGAAATAAGAATACTTGGTCATTCCTTCAGAAGTCAGGATTGGTTTCGTCCACTGTACAGTGATGTGACATGTTGTGATTGGTAATTGCAGGAATGTAAAAAGTGGTAGTTCCGGTGGATATGTGCCCCAGCTCAATGTTTATTGAACAGGAAAAAATCATGATAGGGGTGGTTTGTAAGGACCTCAGATTTGGGTTTTTGAGTTATTCATTAGGTTTGCACTAGATGGGTCATTGATAGGATGGACCACTTCAACTTGTGGTTACTTGCGAAACCTTGGTCCTTTCATTGTTATGAATGGTGTTGTATGTTGTTCATTTCACGTCTGACTTGGGTCCAAGATACATTCTCAATTTGTGTCAAGAATCTTCTTCTTTTTTTATAAGTAATACAATTCATTTAAAAAGCGCAATAACGGGTGCAATTATAGTACACAAGATGTGTACAAGTGAAACAGCTTAAGCAAATCTAGCATTTAAATTTCAAATGGTAAAAGAACTCCAAAAAATTTGTAAGAATTTTTTTTTTTGATAAATAACAAATTTGTAAAAATAGGATGTAATAGCCACTGTCCAGTAATATAGAGACCTTAAGAACAATTTCTTTAGCTTCAATTTGTGTCAATATTAGTGCATCCAAAAATCCATGTCTAGTGCTAATCTTTGCAAAATTTTCAATGGTGGTTTTATCTTTGCAGGTATACAGCATATGGACCTGAATATGTCTATCCACAGGTCAGCAATGCTCCAAATTGTAGCAGTAATTGAAACTTATATTTTATTAGGGTTATACAGAGTGCGAGTATGCGGTGCCTTTCTTGCAATAATTTTCTTTTTTTGCGTTGTATTTCTTCCAGCAGGGTGTTTACAACCCTTATGCAGGTCAGCAATATCTTCAGATTTATGGCGTACCTGGGACAGTTAACCCTGCTGTTTATCCTTATGGACAACTGGGTCAAACTATTCCTGGTGGTCATGGTTACACAGCTGTGCCCAGTTATGCTATGCCAGGTCATCAGATTGTACAGTTTGGTGGACCTAGTGTTAATGCAATAACAACTTCGCCTATGCCTACAATTCAATCACCATATCCTACAGGTACTTTCTGTCCAGCAAACTGACTTTGTTTCTTTACAACATGAATAGCCACTTGCACCTTGCGAAGAGAATTACACCAGGAAAGATTTTAATCCTGTTCTCTGCTATCAATTTTCTGGAAAACAAAAATTTGGACTTTTACTTTGTAAAACAATTATTTATTAAGGCCAAAATGCAAAAAGACCCCCTGGGGTATTGGTCAGTTGCAAACTCACCTCCTGGGGTTTCAATTTCGCATTATGACCACCTGGGGTTTATGGATTGATAAAATTGACACCTCAACTAAACAACCTTTAGTTTTTCTGTCAAAGATAACAGCCACGTGAAACTCACGTGACCATTATCTCCTCCCTTTGTCAAGCCCACACGTGCGACTGTGAGGTGAGATTGAGAGAGAAAAGTGCCATGCGATTGAGAGAGGAAGAGGCGTAAGCAAGATTTCGGCTCAAATCGGCGAACGTTAAAGACACACAACCTGAAATTGAACCCGGAATTTCGCCGCTTATATTGTTATCGCTTATGTTGATCGTAGTTAGCAAAGGTAGATTAAATATCTCCTTTGGAATCTCACCGGAAAGCATGTTCATTTCCAGGGATAAAGTCTGCAAAGCCTTGAGATTCTGAATTGCTGGCGGACCCTGTGATTTGTTGACAGAAAGCGTAAGAATTCCGAACAGACAAGGGAATTCGCCAGAGAAGTGGTTATCGTTGACCTGGACCATCTCCGTTACAGCAAGTGAAAAGCCCCGCCGGATCGTTCCGTTAAGTTGGTTCTTCATGATCGGACTTTCATAAGCAACTTGGACCCTCCGAGTCCCTCTGGAATCGATCCAAAAGAGGCATTCTCCATCAAAATCAAAGTCTTCAACTTCCCTCCTTCACACAAATCAGGAGGAATCAAACCGGTGACGTGGTTGGTAGCCACGTCGAGATCCTTCAACTTCCTATTCTTCCCCAACTTCTCTCTCATCCTTTCTCTCTCAATCGCACGCCTCTTCCTCTCTCATTCTTTCTCTCTCAATCGCACGGCACTTTTCTCTCTCAATCTCACCTCACAGTCGCACGTGTGGGCTTGACAAAGGGAGGAGATAATGGTCACGTGAGTTTCACGTGGCTGTTATCTTTGACAGAAAAACTAAATGTTGTTTAGTTGATGTGTCAATTTTATCAATCCATAAACCCCAGGTGGTCATAATGCGAAATTGAAACCCCAGGGGGTGAGTTTGCAACTGACCAATACCCCAGGGGGTCTTTTTGCATTTTGGCCATTTATTAATGCATCTAGCAGTTCCTTTATGGTAAGCAAGCATTCTTGAATAACCTTACAATTTTGAGTCAAGCCTTTAATGTTTAATTCAGCAATTTTCCATAGATATCAGACAGTTTTAACAGACAAAATGCTGAAAAACTGCATAACAATCAGATGATATACCAATTTCTTGTGAACCCAAAGAGTAGTACAATCGGCTAGGGACCAAACCTCATGAAGTGGAGGTCACTAGTTTGAACCTCCCCCTCTCCCTCTCCTTGAGGCCAAAACTAAACTTAAAGAAATGATAATGCAAAAACTTGTGAAACACCATGAATTGAGGCAATTATTCGATTGGAATCTTGGGAATCAGCTTTAGAAAGATTCAGGATAAAGTTTTAATTCTGAGTAGCAAAATGTTATGGAATTACTTAAAATTAAACATGTGATGAATGGATGAAATAAAGGTTTGGAGAAAGATGAATGTTTAAAGTAAGAAAAAGGTATGGAGGTGACATTCAGGAAGAGAGTTTACCAAAAATGAGGCCACAAAGCAAGCCTTCCACTCTTGACCTGAAAAGGGAGGGGAAAACTCAATGAAATTTGCTTTTAGTGAAAATTCTCAAAAAGTTCATCACATTGTGCAGACCTGAGTAGGTAAATAATTTTGTATTTTCAGGTATAGCGGCACCTGTTGCAGCACAACCACAGTTTATAGTTCCTGCTCCTTCTCCTCAGTACATGCAAGGTAGCGGTTCTGACCAAACAGCTGGGTGAGGGGTTGATCAAGGTGAGCGTCACATTGCAGGATGAATACTGCACATGATCATGCATATCTTTACCACATGTATGATATTTTTGTTAGAGACTGTTGTTCGACTTTCAGGTATCCTTAGATTGCAGCAGGACTAAGAGCAGCGGAACTGCTACATGAGTGGCGGGCTTCGGATCTAGCCTTGCAAATTATATATTTTGCATTCTAGAGGTACAAATTTCAAATTTATTATTTGTAGTCTCATTGTGTGAATTTAATATTCAGTCCAATTAGTATGAAACAATGGAGAAGTAGAATTTGATTTGTATCTTTATTAATCTGGTATATATCTTGATTTGAAGGGGGTTCTCTTAAACCCAATCACAGTTTTTAGACCCCAACACTTCACATCCCAAATTTTACTAGTTTCTAATTTAAGTATTTATGCTGCATGTGATCTTATATCATCTTCATGTTGTGCAGGTCATACATAGTCATGCTCACCAGAGAAGTCAAATGTCTGAGTCGCTCCAGATGGCGGAGAAGGGATGTGGAAGATGCGGGCTGCACTTCCATTAGGACCTTTACCCTAGTTTATTTAAAACCATCGTATAATGCCTCTGCTCAGGATGAGTAGCAGGCAGTCATGGATTGATGGATGCTGGAATCGGTTTCTAGCAGCCATGTAGGAATAAAACTGTGTAAAAATCATCATTTAGAATCAACATATGATTCTTTTGTAGTCTAGTCCCTGCATTTTGGGTGTATAGATAGTCTCTGGTGCTCCGTCCGTGTGGTGTTGGGTCCATTGTATTTATATGTGATTTGAGTTTCTGTGCATATTAGTGCTAGGATTTTATTGAAAAACATAACTCTTGCATCTTGGATGATTTTGAGAGCCTGGCTTCAAAACATGGGAGAAGCTGCAGGTATATATCCTATTTGAGAAGAATTTTTGTGTGTCTTCTAATTCTCATTTAATAGTCCGTATGATTTTATTGCCTGTCTTGGGGAAGGTAGGCAAGTTAATACAAGATCTTCAATATATGTTAGATTATGTTATTTTTATTATGTTTTTTAATTGAACCTCCAACTGAGTCACTATTGTGAAGCATCAGTGTCCAGCCAACTTCAAGGTCCTTGGGTTGGGCCCTTTTAAAACAAGGTTAGCCTTTTAGAGTTGTCTTTTGCTGATCATGTCCATGTGTTATGTTATGTCATAGCACTCGTGGCCGTATTCATGTAAACGTCCTCCTTAACAGAGGCACGTGATATATGAGCCAGGTAAGGAAAGAGATAGGTCCCAGCACGTGCATTCTAGATAAAATGCGGTGCTCGAATGTGTTAAAATGTTAATAATGTCGAAGTTTGTTTTCTTCATTAAAAGTTTTTGTCGTGAATGTTGCTCGGGCGGCATCATTACCTTGTTCGATAACATCATTAGTATGTCTTTTGTCCTCTTAGCCTCGAAAGAGGTATCGGAGATCATTTCTTCATTTGACTTTCGAAGAGTCTCTTGGATTCTGTTTCTTTTTAAGATGGTAGTTTATTATTTTATTATTATTTTTTCATTCTTTCAATATGTGTAACCACATACGATTGTAAAGGAACTCTTGAATACAAGTCCTCTTTAATTATGTTGTATTGAGCTTGATAACCGAATCTAGTCTTGTGGTTGTTGGAGCTTTTCAATTTTCAACGAAGGATTGACCAAAAATCTTGTGGATGATGACATTGTGCGTAGGGGTTGTTATTATGTCATATATATTCCACGACTTTACGTGGTTGGCGATGAATGTCTACTTTATTCATTTTGCTCGAGGTGGCCCCGGGAAAATTATGGTCTTTGGTAGGCTAGGTCGGTTCGTTGTTTTTTGGTGTCATTATAGCTACAGCTGTAGTTATTTCTAGAGGCATTTGTTTCTTGTTCCTTTCGTGGAAACGACACTTGTAGCGTTGGCAAATATTGTTTTTATTTTTTATTTTTTTATAATTCCATTATGGGGAGAGGAAATTTGAGAACGACTTTGCCAACCAATTCATTTAGGCTTTGGCTAATATCGTTGGCTTGTTGCTACTTGTTTTTATCATTTTTTTGTCTCTTGGTAGACATGATTAATATATTAAGCGTGGTTTGGCTTAGTTTATAAAGTGGTTTTTATTTTGTTTTATTAAATCTTACTTCTTCTTTTTTATTCTAAATACACACTCTTATTAGATTATATTATAAGTGAAATAAGTTAATTCCAAATGGATGATTCTATTCAATTTGGTTCTCAGTAAAATGAGCTGGAGTGTCACGCGCTCAATCTCTCTAACCCCTCCCTTTTTTTTTCTTTTTCTTTTTTGAGAAAACTTTACTCAAAAATTTGAAATGCATAAAATCATATAATTCTGCATATGGAATTAGGAGGTCCAATTTCAGTCACTGTCTAGAAGGAAACATACTCTGGTATTCAAGAGGTGGACTAATTATCTAATGCTCTAAATTCTAATGATCAAGATTAAGCTTAAGGTTCTAATTTATAATTTTGGTGTCCCTCATAAATATCTTTTTGGCTTTTATGAGATTGCGTGTTTGTTCTTAGAGCATCTTCATTAGCCTCTCAAGGGGACCATGTGTCCTTTTTCTCTACCCCTATGAGCTTTCCTTCTGGACTTTTCAACTTTTTCTGGCTCCTTGAGCTTTCTCCTCTACAACTTTCCCATTTTGCTCCCTGTGTGCCTCTCTCTCCGTCCCGTTTTCTCTTTTCATTTACTGCTTCCCAACCATTAATTTTCGCAGTCCGTTTTTACCTACTCCCATTTACTGTGATTTGTCCTAGGTGGATGGACAAACTTATTGAGAAGACTAAATCCCTGGGTTGGTCTACAAAGCCAGTGGTTTTGGAGATCGAGTCAGATGCACAAGAGAAGTCCAAACTCATGCTCTTGGGTAAAGTACTCTCCTCCAAAGCTTTTGCCAGATCAGTGGTGAAAGAGATTATTGGTAAAGCTTGGAACACAGCCTTCGAAGTTGAAGTGGCAGTGCTTGACAAGAACGTATTTTTATTCACATTCCTTCATGAGGGGGATGTTAGAAGGGTCTGGGATTAACGGCCTTGGTCGTTCAAAGGAGATCATCTCATTCTAAGAAAATACAAGCCTGACTGGACTTTAAACGATGTTGACTTCTCAGTGTCTGATTTCTGGGTTCAGATCCATGGATTACCACTTGACAGGCAAAATATTATCAACCTAAACAAGATTGGAAGGATGTTAGGTAGGGTGCTGGATACCGATCTGTCTGGGCATGGCTGGAAACACTTCATTAGGGTTCGAGTGGAAGTTGAGGTGAATAAACCTCTTTGTACAGGGTTCCCCATGTATAGAGAAAAGCTTTCAGCTCTATGGATCCCCTTTAAATATGAAAAATTGGGCAATTTTTGCTATGGATGTGGTATTCTAGGGCATGATGTTAAGGTGTGCAGAGAAGAAGAAGTTCAATCTTTATGGAAGAAGGGTATCACCTTGGGGATTCATGGTAATTGGTTACGAGCAGAATCCAGTGAGTTTTAACTTGGTATTGATCTCGAACAGGGCCGGCCCCGAGGATTGGGTTGCCTAGTCTGTCCCAAATTTTAGTTGCCCATTATTATTAAAAAAATAAAATAAAATAAAATAAAAAAAAAAAAATATAAAATGCGAAATCAAGATTATATTGTGTTTTTAGCTTGAATTATATAATAAAAAAAAGTAATTGGAGTATTTTTCGTTTGTTTTGTTTCTATAACTTCTCTTAAAACTTTTAATTCAAAAAATGAATCTAAACAATGAATATCAATAGATTTTTCATGTGTGAGAGCACTTTTTGAGATAAAAGAAATTTAGTTTTTAAACTATATATCATCATCGTCAAATGATTTCAATTTTTCTAAACTAAATAGAAAATCAAAAAGCTTTTCATAAAATTGAAAGTGTTCAAATCTATAAGATATAACTTGATCAAGTGTAAATAGAGAATAACATATATTATATATTAGATAATATATAATACTATTATATCAATTCATGCCTTTATCCAATCTCAACGTAATCTTAATTACAAACAATAAGTTAGACTTGAGTTATTCATCAAATACAACTATATAAAGTTGTATATCACTACACTATTATATCAATTCATGCCTTTACGCGGGTCCATTTGGGTTAGTTGTTTCCAAGAGTGTGTTTTTTAAAAAAATTGTGATTTTAAAATATGCGTTTTGAAAACACATTTTTAAAATCACAGTTAAGCGTTTGGTAAAACTAATGAAAAATGATGTTTTCTATCAAGTGAACATATGGATAACATTAGTCTAAAATTACCGTGTAGAGTGAAAATTACTAAAAATGACTTAACTATGTTATTAAGGTTATCTTGTCAATTTTTTTTTAATGTAGTAAATGTTAATATTACATTAATATTAATAATAATATTATTATATACTAATAAATTCGTAAAAAAAAATAATCACTCTCTATACAAATATTAACCAATAGATGTATACAACACAACAAACATTTATGTCTAATCCCTATTAAAGAAATTATTTTAATCCTGAATTCTTTAACTTGGTTTTTTTGGTTGCTATTTGGTAGCACACCAGCCACCCACGTGTGTGGGCTTAGATGTTTCTAGACAAAAGTGACTTTGCACAAGTCACGTGTGGCCTTAGATAATTCTAAAGAAATTGACTCTCCATGAGTCATACTTGGTCTGGAGCTCTAGAGACTATAGCAGTGAGATCTTCTCAGCAACCATGAGATTTCTTCTTACAGAGAGCTCCAAGGCTTCACCTCAATCCTAAACCACTTCAGCCACCCCTCTAGAACAGCTTTAAGACTGCATAAAGAGGAGGTGAGGCTTGGTCATCCCACATCCTTTGGCAAGCAAACAAATTTTTTTTTTCCTGAGTGGTTGCCCCTATGAGGGGGGTTGCCCAAGCCCAGGGGCTCGCTGGGCTTACCCTGGGGCCGGCTCTGATCTCGAAGGTTTGAAGTATTCTGATTTGGCGGAGTGCAACTTGGAAGTTGGCAGCAATTCTTCAAGGAGTTTGGAAAGGATTAAATCCCAAGATTTAGGAAGCTCACTCAGTATTCAGTCCTTGCCAAAGGCTGTGGAGGTTATGGAAGAGATGCAACAGAGAGTTCAGATGGACCAATCGGAAACTTAGGTCGAAAACCTGGTTGACAGTGCCGGTGAGGAAAGATCAGAGTTGGTTCAGAAAAGTGACATAGAAGCTTCGACCTTGATAGAGCTACTGTCCTTGCACCTTGGGACTGATGGTCCATCCCATCAGTCAAAGAGTGGAGTACCTTTCACGGAACAATTATTAGTCCCAATTGAACCTATTCAGTCTAATTCTAACAACAAGGACCAGCATCTAGTTGGGCTGTGCTGTGGGGTTACTCATGTAAGTGGACCTGCTATTGTAGGTGAGATTAAGCCCAATGATACTACTACTGATCACCTATTGCTTGAGACGGATTTGGGCCTTAAGATAGGAAAAAGGAAAGTGGATCCTTGATAGCCCACACCCTCCACTTAAAAGAGCTTGTGAAGAAAAGCCCGACTCATCTCCAAGTAATGTATGCAGAGTCTTGCCTGGAAACTTCTATAACGCAAAGGGGAAGAAACACACCTCTTTAAAATACTTGGCTAGAGCAAGCAGTGGCTTAGCAAAAACAAGTTCAAGTAATTTGATAGAAGAAACTATTGTGGAGATTTCCCAAAACCCAGGTACGTTTGATTCTGGTATTTCTGTTTCAGTCCAAATGGCCAAGGAGGCGAGCCTTATCATGCCCCCTCCTCCTTCATGAAGCTCATTTCTTGGAACTGTTGGGGGGCTGGTAGACCTCCGACAGTCAGAGCCATCAAGGCCTTTGCTCGTTCAGAAGGCCCTGATGTGCTTTTTCTAGCAGAAACAAAGATCAATGCTCTAAAGGTGAATCAGCTTAGACTTGCTATGGGTTTTTCTGATAGTTTTTGTGTGGATTACTCTGGTAAAGCGAGCGGGTTAGCTTTATTTTGGAAATATGGGGTTGAGCTTGAAGTGGTTTTCTCCAATCAGAACTGTATAGCTGCCTTGGTTTACTCGGATCCTCCTGAGAGCCCGTGGCTTTTGATTGGTGTATATGGTCCGCCTTATTTGGCTTTGCAGCGTAAATTCTAGAGGCTGATGGAAGACATTATTGAGGGTTTCTCTGGCCAATGGATGTTAATTGGTGATCTGAATAGCATATGTTTGCCTTCAGACAAGAGTGGTGGTAGTACTAGTTCTGGGGGTTCTTCTAAGTACTTTAAAAACTTTGTGGAAGCAGTGGGAGCAATTGACCTAGGATTTAGTGGTCCGCGTTTTACTTTGTCAAATAGAAGATCGGGCTGGGCTAATATTAGGGAGCGGCTTGACCGGGGATTGTGTAATGTGGAATGACAATCTTTATTCCCTAAAGGTGGTGTCAAGCATCTCACTGCCCCTAACTCAGACCATAATCCAATTCTTCTAGACACCCATCTAGACATTCAAGAAGGGGTCAAACCCTTTAGGTTCAAAGCCATGTGGGTTAAGGATAGCTCTAGCATTGCGGTGGTTCAGGGTGCTTGGGCTTCCCCTGTGGTGGGCTCTCAGTTTGTTAAATTAATGAAGAGATGTCAAAAGGCTAGAAAAGATTTTATTAAATGGAATCGCTCTGTGTTTGGTTTTGCAAAGTCCAGGATCAAGGAGATTGAAAACAAGTTGAAGTTAGTTCAGGACCTTGACCCTACTCAAGAAAATCTGGCTATGGAGGCTGCTCTTCATTTGGAATTAAACAAATGGCTTGGAAAGAGAAGAGCTTAAATGGAGGCAAAAGTCCAGGGAACTTTGGTTGAAGGATGGAGATAGGAACTCCAAGCTCTTCCACTTGTTAACAATGATTCGTTGTAGACGGAATTTCATCTCTGAAATCAAGCTCCTTAATAATTAATGGATTCAATCCCAATATGATATTGAGGCGTATTTCCGAGACAATTTTGTGGGTTTGTTCCAATCAACCCATCCTGTGATTACTAGTGAGTTGGATGTGCTTTTCAACCCCTGCATTTCCGTTGAAGAGAATAGTGAGCTCTCTAAAATTCCAGACTATCAAGAAGTGAAAGATGTTGTGTGGAGTTATGCATCCGTTAAAATCACCCAGCCCCGATGGCTTCCCGGGTCTCTTCTTCATGCATTATTGGGATATTGTTGGAGATCAAGTTGTTGCTGCGGTTTAGAGTTTTTTCAGGGAGGGGTCCTTGCTTGCTCAAATGAATAACACCTTCATAACTTTGATACCCAAACGGATTGGGGCCTGTAATTTTAACAGATTCCGTCCTATTAGCTTATGCAATTTCTGCTATAAGATAATTTCAAAGATTTTGGTGAACAGATTGAGACCCATCCTTTCAAAAGTTATTGAGCCCTCTCATGTTGCCTTTATGCCTGGTAGATGGATTATTGAGAATGTGGTATTGGCTCAAGAGATTGTGCATAGCTTCAGCCAATCGAGGAAGAAAAGAGGCAATGCTGGGTTTAAACTTGACTTCATAAGGCCTATGATAGTCTGGAATGAGAATTCATTTGCAGGGTTCTTAAAGCTATTGGGTTTGACTCCAAGTTCATTAATCTAATTTTGCAATGTATTTCCACAGTAAACTTTACACTCTTTTAAATGGTTGCAAAAGCT
The DNA here is from genome assembly GCA_907173295.1 of Fagus sylvatica. NCBI lineage: Eukaryota > Viridiplantae > Streptophyta > Magnoliopsida > Fagales > Fagaceae > Fagus > Fagus sylvatica. The sequence continues at coordinate 27,829,590 of OU015764.1, forward strand.
CTTCCTTCTCTCCAGCTAGGGGTATTAGGCAGGGAGATCCTTTCTCTCCCTATTTATTCATACTATGTAGTGAAGTATTAACTATGCTCATTAATATAGAAGTTGAAAGAAGTCAAATCACAAGTTTGAAAGTTGCTCCAGGTGCCCTTTTCATTTCCAAACTGTTTTATGCTGATGATGTCTTATTATTCTGTGCTGCTAAGATTAATGAAGTTAATAGGCTTATCTATTTTGTGGAAAAATATTGTTGTTGGTCCGACCTTTCGATAAGTAAAGACAAGTCAGGAGTTTTTGTTTCGAAAGGAGTTCATCCCCATTTTTGCCGCCAGATTAAAGATCATTGGGGCATAAAGGCCATTCCTAAAGATGCTAAATACCCGGGGCTGCCTCTATTCCTTACTAATAGTAAAGCCAAAGACTTTGCTTTTGTTAAAGATCAGCTGAATGCTAAAATCTCGGGTTAGAAAAAGAAGTGCTTATCATGGGCAGGCCATGCCACCCTCATTAAATCAGTTGCCCAGTCCATTCCTTCCTATGCTATATCAGCATTTAGACTACCCAAAGGACTTCCGATCTTAATGCTATGGTTCGAAAATTCTGGTGGAATCCCTCTAAAGATGGCAATAGATTCTTCACCCCTTTGGCTTGGACTAGTTTATGCAAACCTATTTGTGATGGAGGTTTGGGTTTCCGTTTTTTTCAAACCGCTAATGAAGCGTTTATCGCCAAGCTTGCTTGGTGGGTCTTGTCCAGCTGGGATAGTTTTTGTGTCAGAATCTTGAGGGCCAAGTATAAAGTGGGCTCTAAATGGCTTGACAGTAATCCAGTGCCATCAACTTCCTTCTCGTGGAAAGGAGTGGAGAAAAGTCGAGGCTTATTAAGTAATGGAGCTTGCAAGTTGGTTGGTTCTGATGAGTCTATTCTAATTTGAGAGGACCCGTGGGTTCCTGATCTTCCATTATTTAGACCCCAGCCCAGGAATGAAGCAAATTTAAGGCAATCTTGGTCAGTGGCCCAGTTAATGAAGACAGATAAATTAGATTGGGATATAGAATTACTTAAGCAGGTTTTTTATGATAATTCCGTGAAAGCAATTGTGAACATCCCGAAGTGGTCTTGTGAGGATGAAGACAAGTGGATATGGCTGAAGTCCTCGAATGGCTCTCTATCCGTTAAATCAGCTTATAAGGAACTCTCTACAGGGAGTAATATGGATCATCACAACCCTTTGTTGGGCAAAATCTGGAAAACTCATCTCCATGCTTGTCATAAAATGTTTCTCTGGCATTTGGCTGCGGGGTTACTACCTACCAAAGATATCCTCAGGTTTGCCACTTCTTTGGACCCAATTTGCATTATGTGCAATGGTCATGCTGAGTCTGCTGTGCATCTTTTTTGGGAGTGCCCCTTGGCTCGAGCTCTCTGGTTTGGATGTAAGTGGGGGATTCGAACAGATCAGATCTCAATTACCTCTCTCAATCTTTTTGTGAGCTTTCTTATATCTCCTCCTGATATGTTGTGGGTTAGCAAATCTGAGAAAGATTTTTTCTTCCTCACCGGGGTATTGATTGTAGACCAGATTTGGAAACTTAGAAACTCGAAAGTTCATGAGGGGTGTGATGTGGTTATGGAGAAACTGAAGCGTTATATTGCTTTATTGGGTAATGAGTTTTCTTTGATGTTTGGATCTATGCAGCATTCCCCTCCTCCTATTAAGAAATCTTATTGGCAAAGGCCCTCAGAATTTGCTGTGAAATTAAACTGTGATGCGGCTGTGGGCAGTGATTTCTCCTCCATTGCGGTTGTAGCTAGAAATTAGAGAGGGACAGTGGTATTGGCTGTTTCCAAAAAAGTCAATACCACGATCCCTCTCCAAGCGGAGGCTGAAGCTCTTTTCTGGGCGGCAAACATTGCAGTGGAGTTGGGCGTAGATCGTGTCTTCATTGAAAGCGACTCCAAAAACTGTGTAGATTGCGTTAATGGGAGTGATATCGGGTGTCTTTGGAGAATCCATACTACTATTTCACAAATCACTTCTTTTTTTAGTTCCCACCCTGCGTGGTTTATTGGTTGGGTGTGCCGTGAAGCTAATCAGGCTGCCCACTTTCTTGCTGGCTGGGCTCTTAGATCAGGCTTGTGGGGTGTTCTTAATATTCCTTATGCACCTCTCTGTTTTGTTAATGCAGTTGATAAAGACCTTTCCTGTATTCATGTTTAGTTGGTTTTCTTTCAATGAAGTAGTTGGTTTATCAAAAAAAAAAAAAAATCTTCATTAGCCTCTCTCAAGCCTCTCCCTTTTTGTTTTCAAGGAGCATCACCCATAATTAGGGCTTCAACTGTCTCTATTGAGGTTTTCAAAAAAACCAATTTGCCCAACACGAACAAACCGCTACAAACATAAATTGAAGGAATTTTTTTTTTTTTTTGCCTTGAGAGCGTTGATGATGAGCACAGAAGTGGTGGGGATGAGTATGAGGCTATGAGCACTACAGTGAAGGTAGTGCAGAGAAGCTAATGGTTGTGTTAATATTTTAGCTAAAGCTAATTTTGCCCAGCAAGTTAATTATGTTTTATTTACCTTAGCCCCAACGCACGTGTTGGAGGTTTGGCTTTTGATGTTTCTATTGCTACTCGGTCTTGTTTGATTAATAGCTAATCTATTTCCTTTTTACCAAAAAAAGATAGACAGTAAAAAAAAAATTTGAAGGGGGGGGGGGGGCAAATGAATATAACAAAATTAAAAGTCTCAATCTTACACATTTTTCTCTTAAAATATACATCATTCTAATTTTGAACATTTTTTCCCTTAAAATATGCATCAATTGAGAATGGTTTCCCATATAAAAAAAAAAAAAAAAAAATCAAGGGAGCCCATGGCAGTATGGCACCCCCCTGGGTGGAGGGGACGAGTGTGGTGGCACAATGATAGCCGAGACCTTTGTGATCTTGATGATGATGATGGAGATGACTAACAATGGCGGATCTCTCTCAAGTTTGAATTGAGTGGAGATGACAGTGGGGTAGAAGGATATAATGAAATATAATACAAAGATTTTGTGGGTGAATTTATATTTATATTTTTTTCCTTTATCAGTGAGAGAGAATGTAATCCGGGTCCTGGGCTGGGCCTGCTAATAATAATAATGATAAATCCCAACCCAAATCAAGTCGGGTAACCATAAATAATATATGACCAATTCCAAATTCCGTTTCTCAAGTAATGGTGCAGTAACCCGTTACTAAAAGGTGTACCCACCCGGATCGCTCCCTCCCTAGTCAGAGACTAAACCACATGGCGAGTAGTTCACCGGTTAAAGAACCCCCCGGACCTTCCACTGAAACAGAAACGGAAACAAAAACCCCATTCAAACAAACCCTTCCCTCCCAAACCCCAATCACCCCACCCGTTAAGCCCGAGACTCCCGCTACTACCACTGTCACTGCCACTCCCAGACCTCCTGAACCACCTCCCTCCTCCGATGCTGACGTCATCCACGTCCCCAGCTATTCCCGTAAGTCCAACCATTTTATCTCTTTCATATAATTAGGTTATTAAAATTCTCTTAATTTTCAATTTCAATTGTCTTTTTCTTAGGTTGGTTTTCATGGAACAACATTCACGAATGCGAGACTCGGTTCCTCCCAGAGTTCTTCGATTCTCGTTCTCCTTCGAAAAACCCTAGGAATTACATGTACTACAGGAATTCCATCGTCAAGCTGTTCAGGGAACAAACCCCTTCCAGAAAGCTAACCTTCACCGACGCCCGAAAGACTCTTGTAGGTGACGTAGGTTCCATCCGTAGGGTCTTCGATTTTCTCGATGCTTGGGGTTTGATCAATTACTCTCCCTCCGCACACAACAAGCCTCTCAAATGGGAAGACAAGGACTCCAAGTCCTCCTCTCACGGCGCCGAAGCCAAAGCCGCCGCTGCGGCCGTAGCGGCAGCAGCTGCGGCCGATTCTTCGGCAGCGAGTAATAGAGAGACTTCCAAGGTTGTGTGTAGCGGTTGTAAACTTGTTTGCAGCATTGCTTGCTTTGCTTGTGATAAGGTCAGTTTATGTTATGTTCTTACAATGCATTTTTGTATGATTAAAATTAAAATTGAAATTGAAATTCTTAATTTTGTCTTTGTTGAGCAGTATGACTTGACTCTCTGTGCGAGATGCTATGTCCGAGGGAACTACCGGGTCGGTGTCAACTCTTCGGATTTCAGGCGGGTTGAGATTAGTGAAGATTCGAAGACGGATTGGAGTGAGAAAGAAAATTTGCATCTTATGGAAGCTATTTTGCATTATGGTGAGGACTGGAGGAGGGTGTCACAACATGTTGGTGGTAGAAGCGAGAAGGAATGTGTAGCTCGGTTTATTAAACTTCCTTTTGGGGAGGAATATCTTAAATATCCGGACTCCGGGGAGGTTGATATCAAATGTAATCCAATGAAGGATCAAGCTGATGGTGAATGCAGATTGGAAAGTTCTCGTGGTGCATTGTTCCCCAGTAAAAGAATGTGTCTCACGCCTCTTGCTGATGCAAGCAACCCAATTATGGCTCAGGTATATTTATGGGGTTGTTTCAAAGCTTAGTAATGTGTATGGCCTTAATTTGTTCAAAGAACTTGATTACAACTCAAATAACCAAAACCTTATGGTTAGGAAGGAGTAGTGGATGCTAGAATCTGTAACAAGGGTTACTTATTGCCCGGGCATCATTTTGTAGGCCTTAAGGCTTTTGTTCAAAGAACTTAATTTCTCTGCAGCATGTCTTTTAGTACAGGTGTACCAGGGTTCACTTCTAATCTACCTGTTTTAGTATTTACATATGGAAATCTAGATAGATAACCAAGTACTCAACTAGAATGGATTGAGATTATGGCTTTCTGACCAAGTGAATTTGTATATGTTTATAGCTATCTGTTGATATTGAGCCAATCAATCCAAGTTGATGGGCAAGTCATAACCGTCTTTCAGGTCTCTTTGGATAGGTTATCTCTATGAAGCACGGATACTCAAAAAATGGAGCCGTACCTGTACCGTATACTTTTTGGGTACTCGTACCTTTGCGGTACTGCTGCCTGCATACCCAGGCGTACCCAAAACTTTTCAAAAAAAAAAAAAATCCTTTTCTTTCATTTTTTCTTTTGGATATGACACAAAAATAGATAAAAGTACTGTAAGTAGTGGAAACATAAATTTTAGGTGTAACTATATGGATATACACTTCTTTTATTTACTCTTTTGGACCTTGATTTGTAATTTAAACACCATTTGATGGCAATGGATATACTATATTATCCATAATTGTTCTTAAATTCACATATGCTTAACAATATATGAAAAATATATGCATAATAATATATAATGTTTTTTAATAAAACATATATCCCCGCCGTACCCGTACCCTATTTTTCTAAGAATGGTTGTATCACCGTACCGTACCGGTACCCGTACCCGTACTTCTTAGGTTATAAGCATTAGTATTGAATCTTGTTTATCCAAGTATATGTGGTTGGCAGCATAATTCTGTCATTATTTTTTTATTTTTTTCTTTTTGGAACCAATGCTGTTATTCCTAAGGTCAACATTGACATTTGTACTTGGAACATTTCTCAGGCTGCATTTCTGTCAGCATTGGCGGGTGTAGATATTGCAGAAGCTGCTGCTCGAGCAGCAGTTACGACTCTCTCTCAGGTGGGCTTCAGAGCAAATAGAGAGCATCTTGGTACTCTTGCCAAGAGTACAAAATTGCAAGGTATACAAAGTTCTTGTTTGCAGATATTCTCAAGCGTTTAGGATATGGATTTACATATTTGGCTGCATAGGGCTGGAATTGGGCCTAGGATGTTACTGGTTTGCAGTTGTAATCAGCACAAAAGAGACAACTATTCAATTAGTGCTTTCTAGGAGGTGTTACCCAATTGATTTGTGACATCTACATTGGTCAGTTGGGACTATGTTGCAAATTTTACTAATATATGACAGCCTTCAACCTGTTGGTCTGGGGATTTTGAAAATTTTACTGAGTGAAATTTCTTTGACCAAATACCTTTAAATTAGTAAAAAAGCTACAAAGAACGCCAGTGGAGACCACTCAACTTTCAGCAGATTAATGGCTTTTTTATGATGCAGAAACTGATGTTGCATCTAATGGTGACACCACCCGCAATGCACCGGGAGGAGCTTTTGTGGAAGCAAATTCACAGCTTCAGAAGGAAGAGCTGGATGTGGAGAGAGCAATTTCTGGGATTGCGGAAGTGCAGGTTTGTATGATTCGGAGTCATTGCTTTGTGCTCTTGTAACATCATAGATTGTTTGCTAAACAGTAGGAGTCAATGCAGATGAAGGAGATCCACGATAAGCTTGTTCATTTTGAGAAGCTAGATTTGCAGATGGAGAAAGAATGGCAACAACTAGAGCAAATGAAGAACTTGCTTTTTGTTGATCAGCTTGCCCTCTTGTTTCATAGAAGTTCTGCACAAAAACCTGAAGAACGCATGGAGCAGAAGAGTGTAAGAATAGATTGATGATCCATGATTCATGAATATCTATATACTTATACTTTTGCTTGCTAGTTATCTAATCATTTACCAAAAATGCCATATTTTTTTCCAAATGCCTCTTAATTGGCTTCTCTTGGGATCTGCAAAACTAATTCTCAAATCAAAATTAGATTGGTTGTAGTTGCAATTCCCTCCCCCCTAGTAGGTTTCTCTTTTCTTGTCCCCCTCATAGGTTTGTGCTCGAATTTAAGAGGGGAAAATTTAAAAGGCACACTTACCATATGGAAACATTGGCATATGCATGCAAATATCTTCCTATATGTATATTACTTTTGTTTTTATTGAGTTACAATATTGAGATACAAACAACTTTTGTTAGAATGGGTGTGTTCATTAGGCAGGAACTATGGACTAGAATTATTAATTTTTGGGAATTCATGAAAGTTGGTTTTTCATTTGACAAAATTCCTAAGAACTTTTCTAATTCTCATGAACACGAGAATTCTTATCCTTACATTTTAAATTGGAGAAGCCTATTCTTCCATACGTAGTTTTCATGAGAATGGCTAATGTAAAACTTATTTTGGGCTAATAAAAAGCAACTACGTTTGGAATGTAGTCTTTTGTTGATTGCTTATTTGTTGAAAGTTTGTTGAAGTATGGTTGTGCGTTGTGCCTAGAAAAAGTTAGGCTTGTATATGAGCTAAGATAAAGCTGATGCCATGTAGAGTTAATTTTAGAAAGAATCATTAATTTTGTAGCTAGTAGATGAGCATACATAAGATTATTTAAAACTATAAAGTTTCTATGTTTTCATTTAGTGTTGTTTAAAGTATGTTATTATTTGGTAGTCCCTTGGGTTGCCTCCTTGGGAGGTCCGTGTTCAAATCTTGGATGTTTTATAAAATATAAAGTCTCCACTTTGCTCAAGTATAGTGTTGAATAAGGGTAAAGTATTTCTAGGAACAAGAGTGTCATTGACCCTGAAAAGTTCATATGAAATAAAACCTAAACAGTTAGTGGATTGTCTTGTAAACTGCAATTTTTTCACCTTCAGTAATCTGCTGCAGTTGTGGACGTATAGTCTTTACATTTCTTTGAGGGAAAAGCCCAAAGAACCTCATATGAAATTAATACACTGCTTGTGGATTTCTCAACCCGATTGGTGTCTGTCTTGTCTCATTGCTTCAGGTATGCAATCCAACAAAATCATTGTGGGAAGAAAAGGATTGAAATGCGATGCAATCTCATCTAGTATAAATCTGCTAAGAACGTGCATAAATTAAGCAATCTGTGTACTGGGTGACTGCTGGATTGAAAACAGTGAATTTAGTTACTTAAATATCATCCATTGAATGACCGACCAAATTTTTTTTTGGGAATTCGGTGTAACATGTTTGATATACAAAGCTAGTGAGCCAGAACTTGAAACTTGAAAGCCAAAACTTTACATTCCACTTGTCAAAAAATTTCAAATGAACCTGAAGGATGCTATCGCCTGCAAAAGCCAAAAAGATATTGAAATTAATAAGTGCTCATTAGTCAGTTTCATGGAGAATTCCAAATCGTCTAAAATGCTTAAACTTCATGCAAAGTTTAAACCTAGTGAGTAAATACAGGAAATTAGGAGTATAGGTAGTATACGTCACTTCACCTCCTTAATTTCGGAGCTGTATTTATCTGATTCTTCCTCCATGAACTGCAGCAAAATATTATATCATCTGTACTTAGTTTTGAATGAAGAGTATAGAAGTACAAGAGCTACAATGTAGTCAAATCTACCTGGCCCGTCACAGTGTATAGTCTGTTATACCAGCCGTTGGATGCCATCCCAATTGCTGAAAACAAATGTCTGCGACTTTCACCAGGATTTTGTAGTGAATACTCAATGTAATAGATCCCTGTTTTTGAATGAAATTGAGAATCAAGTTTATTAGATTAAAATAAAGAATGAGTTTTGAAACTAACCTCACTAGTTTAAATCTCCCATTCATTTCTTTTTAAGATTAAAATTTACTTATAAAAATAGATTAATATAAAGAATGATGTGTAGAAAGTGTGTGAGTGCAAGTGTTTTCTTTTAAGACCATTAGCCAAAATTGAGTGATACATACAAAATGCAGGATGGAAATCCACCTCCTAGATGATGGACAACTAAAACATCCATTCAATTTTTTTTTGTTAAACTATTGTTTTCATCCCTAAACTTTACATGGAATTCGTTTTTCGTCCCTGAACTTTGAAAAAGTTCATTTTTACACATGAATTTCGTTCCCGGACTTTTTTATAAAATGACGAAATTCATATGTAAAAATAAACTTTTTCAAAGTTCAGGAACGAAAAACAAACTTTTCAAATTTCAAGGATAAAAAACGAAACTCATGTATGGTTTAGGGATGAAAACAATATTTTGGCCTTTCTTTATTTTTTTTTTTTTTGGGCGTTCTATAATCTCAGATTTCCTCCACTGTCAACAGAAAGGTAGATATGAATATATGATGCATATGTATAAGGTATTATCCTGAATTTGACATACAATAAGTTTTATTCCATGGAGGTGCACCATTTATACAGTCCCTAACAAATTTTCTTGGGTCTACTCAATATTTCATTGTCAGACTAGAGTGGCTGCAAACGATTCCCAATTACCTTTAGAGGCTCTACAGTCTATGAGCTTCGCAGCCACACCTGCAGGCCTTTGCCAGCTTCTATCCAATCCATTAACCTGTTGAACACATTTGGAATGTAAAATGTTACCTGAACAAGCTTAGTTCCCAAAAAAACCAATTAGATGACATGAAATCCCCACCAGTGTCTCAGCAAAAGCATCGACTTTGCCAAAAGATTCCATCTTGGTAAAATCCGCTCCAAGCCCCGTAATTACAACGCTGACTGAGGCAACCCATTAAGCATTTTCAATATTAAACGAAAAAATTACTGGATACAGATCCATCAATAAAAATTGTGTGTACCATTTGAACTAGTAGCCCCTTCTGGATAGAAAGCAGTTATCGATTTAAATCCATTAGGTTCTCCCGCACCTACTTGCCAATCTGCATAAACAAGTCATTCAACCACTATGCTCAGGTTATAATATATGCTATAATTGCAATAGCAACAATAAGCTACACCATAATAGTACAATATGGTAACATGTTTCGTGTGTATATAATGTTGGAATCAAACCATGATCATTATTTGGAGCGGTGGCTGGTATATCATTATCAACATTTGAAGAGCACAAATCTTCTTATTATAACTCTTTATTGGGCAGGATCAAAGTAGCACAAACATGAGACCCCAATGATATAGGGATAGTATTTATATCATATGACAAAGGAAACACAAAATATACACTTCTAATAGAATCAAGTATCAACGCTAATGGCTATATTCTTAATTCAATTTACAATTTTGCTAGAGTAGTACTATTCACCTTGGGGAATCAGAATCTTGAACTTATTCACATCGTCCGAATAAACACGAAAATTCTCAGGCACATCTGAAAATTCGTATATTTAATTTGAGTAAAAGCTTAATTTCAATCACAAATATTGAGAAAAAGAAAAGTGGAATCTACTAGGAAGTGAAAGTGAGAGATGGGAACTACACCGTTCTCAGCCAATGCATTTCCAATGATTGCTGGAAAAGAAAATGCAGCAATTGTCATCTGAAGTACAACTTCTCTTCTTTTAGCTCCACATCTTTCTTCAACCCCAAAACTGACAAAAAGATAACATAAACAAATAATAAAGTGAACCCAAAAAAATTAAACGTACGGTGGAATAGAATTATAGAAACAAAGTTTGTTTTACCATGGTTCTTGATGATATTCGCTGTTCTTGCAATAGAGTACATTATGTTTGGTGCCTGGAGAAATCGAACCAAGAACATAGAAACCAGAGTTAGAATTTGTTGTTGGTGGAGCTTTGTTAATGGATAAAGCAGTGTAGTGGCAGATGGGAGGTCGCGGGAGCAAAGAATACAGTGACGAAACAGACGCCATGCCTTTTAGATGGGTTTCTCGTATCCGCTAGTTAGTACTTCCTTTATTTTTTTTTTCCTGAGTCTCTTAATTATTTAATCGAATATTCCTTTTTTTCTGGCTATTTTATCAAAAAAAAAATATTATTTTATTTTATTTATTTATTTTTACATTTCTCCTTCTGTGTTATTAGAGCATCTCTAGCACTACTCTTTATTTTATTTTCACATGTAGAGAGTTCTTCACATGTGGAGAGCCATTTTTTCAACTTCACTCTAATAAACTTTCTATTTTATCTTTATTTTTATTAAAATAATATTTGTATTATTTTATTTTAACTTTTTTTCTCTCTCCTCATTTCTCGCCTCCCTCCTCAATCGACTGAGATCGGTGCAAACCACCACCCTAGGCCGCCACCGGTTAGTCACCCACGCCAATAACACTTCAAGATTGGCAACCCACAACCCCAAACCACCATCGACAAGTCACCCACGCCACTAACACTTAAAGATCGGCAACCCCACGATCACACCCACGGCTCCACCACCACACTGAGATCGGCGCAAACCACCACACCCAGGCCGAGATCGACGAACAAACCCAAGCCCACGCTGAGCAAATCCAAGCCCAACCACCACAAAGGGGAACAGAGGGGAGAGCAGAAAAGGAAACGAAGAGAGAGAGGAGAGCAGAATGGAGAGCAGAGAAGGAAAAAGAAACAAAGAGAGAGGGGAGAGCGGAGAAGGAAAAGGAAACGACAGGTGCTGGAGCACAAATTCTTTATTTTTGCTCTTCACATGTGGAGATAGAGAGTAATATAGACAGGTGCTGGAGATGCTCTTATATAAGCTAAAATACATATTTTGTCCCTAAAATTGATGTAAAATTTATAAAGTGTATTTAAAATAATCTTTAAAAACATGCATGTTTCTAATGGCATGTGATAAAATGACTATTTTAGAACACTTTATAAATTTCAATAATTAGAATAGAATTTTTCAAATTTTAAATATTTAAATAGAATAATACTAATCTGAAACATATATTTTAACTTTTTATTTTTTTATTTTTTTATCAAAAAAACAAATAAAGATATCGTTTTCTTATGTTAAGTTGAATTGGAGACTGGAGGGTTACTATAGAAACTATCACTAATAATTTTGGGTTTCAAAATATTTTTTTATTAATTGTAAGTAGCTTTCCGAAAAATTAATAAAATTCTAACACGGTAAAAATAAAATACGATGCTAACTCGAGAGTAGTCTAACACAATAAAAATAAAATGTTAATAGTTAAATGCTTAAATATACTGGCATGTCAACAAGGATTTTAGAGTCCAAGGGTATTTTTCGAACTTGATTGATGTTGATTCAAAGGCATTTTAGAGGTCCAGCTAGTTATAGGTATGAATTTGTAGGGATAAATATGCTGTTTAATCATTGATGAAGAATCTAAATACAAAGATGGATTAACATTCTGATCTTAAAAAAAAAAAAAAAAAAAAAAGGAGAAGAACACATTTTCTTAGCAAAGTGGATTCAAGCCAAAATAGTAATTAAATTATTAAAAGTCATTTGTCCATTACTTCCGTCTTTTTCTCTCCTACTAAAAAGATTCCAAGGTAATCATGAGTTCATGACATAAAATAAAAAACTGGCTGACCTGAACTTGTGGTCTAAAATTGCAATTACGTATTCAGGTGAATTGGGAAACTTTTTACGCTTGCTATTTTTTTATTGAATTCTTTTTTTTTCTTTTCTTTTTTATTGAGATTCAGTTTTCGTTTTTACCAATTACAGAAAGAAAAAGAAATGATAAGAACAATAATTTTTGCCAGAAAGATACTTTAATGCATTTGCAAGAAGACAACTAATTCAGCAAAAAATTATGAAAAAACTATGTAAGTAGGTAGCTACAAGAAGTAAACGGATAATTTTTATTTATTTTTTAATAATTCAATAGATAAGAAAGAGGACATCTGAATTTTAATTCGGTCTCATAAGAGAAAACTGATAATGTTTTATATAATACTATAATAGTTCATAAAACCATCAATATATATTAAATGACATGATTCATTATGACATTTATTTGGATCATGTGACATATATTAAATCGTATGATTCATCAAATCATTTAAACACATGACTATTAAATAATCTATATATCTATTACGTGCAGATTTTTTTTTTTTTTTTTTGATAAAGCAAATTTCATTAAGGAGCATAGGCCAACAAATCCTTCTTCCAAGCAGCGCAAACAATGTGGGGCAAGGAAGAGATGTTACAATTTAAATTTGAGGGGGAAGAGATCGCAAATTTTGCCAAAGAATGGGCAACAAAATTTGCTTCCCTTCCAACCCAACAGAAGTCACAAGAAACAAAAACTTTTCTAAACTCATTTACATTGCTAACTATACTAGAAATAGACTAGGGGGCAGAGCTTTCACCATGGATAGCATCGAGGCAAATCTTAGCATCACCTTCAACCAAGATGCGGAGGAAACTTTCCTCAGCAGCCAGCTTTAGAGCCCAAAGAATGGCATAGGTTTCAGCTTGCAGAGGGTCGCTATGACTAGACCTTTTAGCCTAGGCTTTCAAAATATTCTCATTGGAGTCACGAGCTATGACAGCTAGAGTAGAAAAATTACTGGCAATGGCAGCATCCACATTTAATTTCACAACATTTGGGGGAGGGCAGCACCATCTAGCTGGTTCAGTAGGTACTTTTTGGTCTGGTGGCTCTTTGGACAGCTTGTATTCTAGTATTCAACTTTCAATGTTATTAAAAACAGCATCTAAGTTGATATGCTCCCCATTATGTAGAACTCGATTTCTCAAGTTCCATATAGCTTCAATAGTTGTCCCCCTTATCAATGAATAATGATCCTTAAGCTCAGCTTTATTTTGGAGCCTTCCCAGACAAGGAGGGTCTAACACTAGCTTCACAATGTCTTCATTACTTTGCACACTGATACTGTCAGATTTGAAACACCAGCTACCACCATACCATATGGCTCTAGCAACCTTACAATTAAAGAAAAGATGTGCACCTGATTTTGGCTCGGCATTGCACAAGCTGTAGGAGGTATCTGAGATGGACATTCTTTGAGCAATTCTTTCCTTTGTTGGCAGAACATTTGCACCAATTCTCCAAATAAGCATTTTGGTTCTCTCATGTGCCTTAAGCTTCCAGATTCTCTGCCATTCAAAGCTAGCATTGCTTCCATTACTATTGTCATGATTTAGCTTGTAAGCATATTTTACCGTGAATACTCCTTTGTGGTCATGAATCCACATTGGCTTGTCTTCTCTCTGTCTTATCAGAATAATGATTCTGGATATGGCCTCCACTGATTCTTGGTTAAAAAGTTGCTCAAGAGCCTCCAGCCTCCATTTATGTGCATTTTGGTCTATGAGACTTGACACTATCTGTGGGTTGAATTGGATTGAGTCATCCTTTGGCTTTGGTTTGAAATCTTCTAACCATGGGACCCAAGGATCCTTCCAGATGTTAATAGAATTCCCACAACAACCATGTAGCACGCACCCTTTAAAACAATCTTCTTAGTTTTTTCAATGGCCCTCCAGATTGGGGAGGCTGTCTTCATAGGTTCCTTGCTTAGCCAGTCTCTCCTGACTTTACATTTTTTTCTTAAGAGCTCCATGCAGATACTATTCCTGTTTGATGCGACCATCCATGACAGCTTTGCTATTAACACCATATTTACTTCCTTGGTTTTCCTAAAGCCCAATCCTCCATCTCTCTTTGTTTGACAGAGTTTATCCCAAGAATTCTAAGCCATGTATTTACCATTTTGATTGTTTAGTTTTTGATGTCGTTCAATAATAAACGGTGCTTGTAGCACAATGTGTAAGGGGTTGTTGATCCTCAGGGAGTTGTGTTTTCAAAAGACAATGTAAATCAATATTTAAAAAGGGTAAAATAGATTTGGTTTTAGGAATTTTGTAAGAAATATATGTAAAAATGCACTAGGGTTTCAGGGTGTTTCTTTATACTAGTATGATTCCTTGTAATCCCGTTAAAAACCTTATTTTAATAACAGTTTACAAGTTGATTATTTTCCTTTTAAAAAGCTCTTGATATGGTTGAACTAATAAAACTCAGGAACACTATATTACCAGAGAAAATAAAGTGGCTAGAGTAATAATTAGAAAGACCTTTCAATTTATAAATCACAATACCTAATTAAAATCATGCAATATTCCCCCTTAATCATAAGAAAAACATGATTGAACTTATAGAAAGTATGGAATAAAACATACATCAATTAGGAATCAATAAATTAACAATCAACTGTAATTTAGCATTAAAAATAAAAGGGACTACAAGTATTCATACCGTTATGCAGAAAACATAGCCCCTAGCCCTAGCAAGAGGCTTAGCCAATCATGGCTAAGAAAAAAGAAAACTAGAGAAAATAATTTTTAGAGAGAAAACTAGAAAGAAAACTAAAATTAATAATAAAAATGCTCCCCGGCGGCTGGTACTCCCAAGTTGCTATCCACGCTTCTTTCATTTAGGGCTCCAATGGAAAAATAATCTAGTGCATCGCGGGAGAAACATGCAATGCAATCCACGACAAGAAAAATTCACTTAAGGCTCCAAATGATCCTGTGTAATGCGGGTAAGTGTTGAGGATGTGCAATCCATTGCCAAAGTAAGGCTCCCAAGTGAACTTCATTAAAACTCTTTTAAGTAGTGATCTTGTGTGATGCGGTAGGAAAGGAAAGTGTGAGCTTGTGGGCTTTGGTGGCCATGTGGGCTTGTGGGCTTTGCTTTTCTTTTTCTTTTCAAATATTAATTTGCACATCTTTTCTTCTCTTTTGCTCCTTCCAGCTTGTGATATCTAACTCCAATCTGATCTAACTTGTGCCTACAATCAAACATAGCCCAAATTAACATATAAGGGATTAAATTAATACACTTAAATGCATAAGTCATATAATTCAATGAATTGAACAACAAACATCCATTTAAGTGTAATTAGACATGAAATGCAACACAACCCCAATAGAATCTCTCTAAAATGCATGTAAATAAGTTATATTTCATGACTTATTAGTTTCCACCAAAACCTTCTATTTAGGGCATCCATGGATTCGCAAATTTTGTTTAGGACCTCAAAAGTAGACATGACATAAGTAGGTAAAGTTTGAGCTACTGATTTGATCGTTGTGCACCTCCCTACCCAAGATAAACATTTACTGCGCCATCCCATCAATCGAGCTTCGAGTCTTTCTTTCAAAAATTGGAAATCCCTCACACTTGCTTTGGAAAGGAATAGTGGGGCACCAAGGTAGATAGCATCCTTCTTGAGAGTTTTCAATTGGAGCAATTGTTTGGTGTGCCTGATGGTTGGCTTTGGAGTATATTTAGAAAAAAAAAGACCAAATTTGTTCCTATTTACAATCTGTCCAGACCATGTGCAGTAAGTATCTAGACACTGGTTCAAAATGGTTGTCTCTCTTTTGTTAGTTTTGGAGAAAAGAATTATATCATCTGCATACATTACATGGGTGATGGTTGGCCCTCCAATACTGGCCTTGACCCCATTGATTCTTCTTTCAAAAAGCTGCTTCTTAATAAGTCTAGAAAGAGTTTATTGACAAAGGATAAAAAGATAAGGGGATAGTGGGTCCCCTTGCCTTAATCCTCTGCTATGATTAAAGGAATCTGTTAATCCACCATTTATAAGCAGCTTGAATGAAACAAAAGTAATACATTCCATTATCCATGCTATAAAGGTCTCCTTGAATCCAAAATTTCTCAGAACAGTTTGTAGGAAGCTCCAATTTACTCTGTCATACACCTTTAGTAAGTCTAGTTTAATAGCCATCATCCCCCCTTTAACCTTCCTCTGTTTAAAACTATGCAATAATTCTTGGACAATAACTTCATTTTCAGCTACCCATCTTCTCAGTATAAAAGCCGATTGGCATGGAGATATTAATTTATGGAGAAGAGGCCTTAATCTGGACACTAGTATCTTTGCAATGATTTTATAGACGACGTTACAAAAACTAATAGGTCTAAAATGATTGACAGAGGTTGGATTTTGTACCTTAGGAATGAGTACCAAGAATGTATTGTTCACCTCCCTGAGTAGTCTGCCAAAAATGAAGAAGTTTGTCACAACCCTTATCACATCATTATATCTATTACGTGCAGATAAACTTTGTCGCATAAGAACTTTAATTTTGTCCCAAAGAAACGTACTTTTCTTTTTTTTAAGTTATTGAGCTCGTAAGTATATATATGGTGTTGCAACTTGCAAGTAGGGGTTTGAACTTTGAAGTTGTGTTGAATTCCAAACACTAATTTTTTGTGCAATCTTTAGTTAATAGCATCAGATACACTCAGTAACAGTAACCATTAAATTCCTAATCTATATTAATGTAAAACCAAAACTTTTTGACTTTTGGTTGACTTTATAATATTGCGCCACATAAGCTTTTGAATTCTCACAATTTTACACCTCATTATTTTAATATATATATTTTTTAATTGAATTTAAATTTTATTCTATAATTAAACATCTCATTAGAATCTTGACATATTATATTTTCTTTAATAGAAATAATATATTATTCCATATATATAAACACAATCATAATAAATGCCTAATACTATAATATATTTTATATATAAACACAATAATAATAAATATCTTTTAATAATTATCAATTTTCATATTTAGATAAAATATAAAAGACAATAAAAATTATAGTTAGACCAATAATTTTTTAGATTTAATTTTAATTCATTTTCTGTGCATTGCACATGTTTGCAACTAGTTTAATAGTATTCTACAACCCGTCAACCCCCACCCCATATATGTATATATATATATATATGTACATTAACAGTTTTTTTTTTACCGAATGGTTGAATAATCTGTTTCACTTTCACACTTACATATATATATATATATACATCAACAGTTTTTTTTACCGAATGGTTGAATAATCTGTTTCACTTTCACACTTACAGTGGAATAAATATAAAACTTTTGCTTAACAGTAATCGGAAATACTACTAAATTACCATATCATTAATCAATGTTAGAAATTTAGATAGCATAAAACATTTACTGGATATAAGTTACATTACTGGTCAATTATAACATTATTAAAAGATAGCATATAGTGTTCAAGGGGCGTTGTCTCCAACAAATTAGACAACGTCTATTTCCACCAAATTATATATAACTAAATCCAAAATATGTGCTCCAAAGATTTTGAAAATAAGACTTGGTTATTGTTGACGTATATTTTTCATGGTGAGCTCAGTTTGGCCCCGTGATTGTAGTTTATAGCGGCAATGTGAAAAACTAGGTGTTTCAATTATGTTTGGGATTTCTTTATTGATTTAGTAACCCTAGGTAAGGGCAAGTCATATTTATGTTTATACTAAAAAAGACTAGTTAAGTTACAATTAGGTTTCTTTGTAATCACTTATATACCAAAGATCCACCTAATAAACACCTGATGGGACTCAGCGCACACACGCACAACACATATTCATGCAATCCAATCCAATCAAATTCACACAATTTGGGGTATCATAATCTCCTTTACTTAAATTCTTGAATCCTTGATGTCCTTGTCAGGTCCCACGTTGTGGTGTAATGTCCCCAAGCCCCATGATGTTACTAGGTTGGCTTTGATACTATATGTAATGACTCGAGGTAAACACTAGTCATATATACTCTTATATCCTAAAATGACTAGTCAAGTTATATATAAAGGTTCTTGTATTCACTTATACACCAAAGATCCATCTAGTAAACACCTGATGTAGGACTCAGTACACGGTCGCATAACACACACTTATACACTCCAATCCAATCAAATTCACACAATTTGGGGTATTACAATTGCTTTTATTGCGATTAAGTGTTGTGGTTGTTGACTCTTGTGTGGTGGCTTAAGGTGCTTTCTAGTGGTCATGTGGTAGTGTTGGGTTTTGATTTGGTTTTTGTGTGCTAGCTTGACTGAGTGCGTGTGCGGGAGAGAGAGAAACTTGGCTATGTAAAAAAAATATTTAAATGGAATAGAGAAACAATAGATAGTATCATAGATTCATAGAGATTACATTTAAAAAAAAAAAATTTATCCAAAATAGAAAAGTAGATTTTTAGGTAAATTTAAGTAAGAATTTGGCTAAATTGTTTGAGATACTCTAGGTAAGAATTCAAAGTGAAAGAGATAAGATTACACTATTTTATTTTATTTTGGGTAATGAGAACATCCAAAAAAAAAAAATTCTAAAATATTTTTGTCTACAAGTTTTGGTTAATGCATGATATAGATATTCAAATTAAAATTGTACACATGAAACCTATTTAATAAGTCTTATTTATGCAATAATGAATAAAGTCGAGACAAAAAAGTGGAAATAACCAAAAAAAAAAACAGAAAAAATAGCTTATTGCTAGCCAAACACACACTTAATTATGAAGGAAACATTTGATTTTAACATATTTTATAGCATTCATATATGGTTTTGCTCAGTTTGACTAAATTATCGCTTCAATTTTTTTTTTTTTTTTTTTTTTTTCAACTATCGACTTTTATAATGTATAGCATCATACGTTTTGTTTTGTAAATACATCCTATTAAATATAATCGAAAAAAATTTGTTCCCACACTTCCCCAACGCCCAGTCGGAATAGGATCTTTTCTATTTGGAAACTTCTCAATTTATTCATTTCATGGTTGCGATTTTATCTCATAGATTTAACGGTGTACATACTGCCACGTCATTTAAAATTTTAAATGATGTTGTAGTTTGTACATCGTTAGATCTGTAATATTTAATCTACACCTTTAAATGAAGACTCTCCATTTCAATCCTTGTCCCACCCAGTCCCCCACGACCAAGCCAAAGCACGTCGCAGCACCCAATGGACATATCAACCACTGCCAGTGGCGGTTCCAAGAATACTTTTCAAGGGATTCATTAAAAAAATCGACATAAAAAAAAATGCAAAAGAATCTTGCAGTATAAGTGATTTTCCTTATAAAAAAAAAAAATTGTACATAATAATAGTAAAAGAATAAAATGATAAACTATAAGACGTTTTACATGTTATGCATTACGCATATGATGTGATGACAAATAGACAAAAAGAACTAAATTTAACTAAACTATGAATGTATGATTAATTAAATTAAATGTACTAACCAGTTAAGTTATTAATTAACCATTCACAAGGAGTATCCAAAAGAATAAGTCTTACCTCACAACACATAAACAATCACCACCAATACCAAATCATACAACATCAAATGTAGAAACCAAAAAATACAAATATCATTTACTAATTTTTTCATTGAAACATTTTGTCCAACAAATAAAGTGCAAGTGAAAAAAGGATAATATTGCAAAGTATTCAACTATAGAGCTCAATCTCTCCAATACAAAATAAACTAAATCCAAGCTATTTCCATCAAATACTAATTATGACCATAAAAGAATCTCTATGGACATTAGAGAAACAAATGCAAACATAGAAATCCTCAAAAGATGCTAAAGGTAGAACTTTAATGCGCAAAAAATATGGAATTTTTCTCATCAAAATAAATTAAAGAGATGCTTTTAAGAATCTAATTTGGCTGGCTAAAGAAATTGGTCATTGATTAGGGGTAGGCAAATACCCGCCCAACCCGACCCACCCACCCAAACCGCCTAACCTGATCACCAGCTCGCGAGCATATATATGTACGGATACAGATTAGGATATATTTTTTTTTTATTCGGATTTCGGACAGGTCATAAATTTTATGCTTTTGGTTAGGTAACCGCCCGACCAAATAAGTATAATATTAATAAATAAATTAAACCAGTACTCACCCCACCCATCCATCACTCCTTTCTTTCTCTCTCATTTCATTTTCTTTTCTTTTCAGTTTTCACTCTCTCTCTCCCCCCAATCCTTAGTCACGAGTCACGACCTCATCGTCTCTCTCTCCCACCTTTACTCTCTCTCTCTCTCTCTCTCTCTTCCTTCACGATCACCTCTCCGACTGGGTTTTCTCCATCGAGCACTACGATTCCGATTGGATCTCACCGAGCACAGCGACTCCGATTGGATCTTTTCCACCTAGTATATCTGAGTGAGATCTCATCGGATCTGGTGAGATCTCGCTAAATCATGTGAGACCTCCAACCGACTAAATCTCTCTCCTCTCTCACTGTCCAATATTGGTGATTTGTTGTATGTGTATTTGGTGATTGTGTGTATTTGTGTAAAAACGAATAACCCTTTGCGTTTTGGAAATCTGTTCATATTTGGAAATTTGTGACTTGTTGATTGAATTATTATTATTATTTTTTAATATTGCAGTTTGAGTTTGCTGTTGTATATATGGATGATACACGACCGTTCCCAACCCGATCACCCAATTTGACCACACAATTGATGGTCAACGGATTTTATTTCTTCAAATCCAAATCTATCGAGTAGGGTAATGGATTACCCCTAAATCCGACCTGTGCCCACTCCTACTATTGATAACCGGTTGTAATTATTTAGACTATTTTTGCTATTATTATTATTGTTGTTATCTTGGTTAATTTTTGTTATTGTTATTTGGACTTTTGTTTCAGGGGTTTAATGAAGTGAGTCTATTAAGATCTCAAGTCAAGAGGTTTAATATTTTCACAAAAGACGCACCATGCCAACGAGTTTACGACATAAGTTGTGGTGGAGCCGCTCAAAGGTAGGACCAATATTTAAAAAAAAAAAAAACTTCAATAGTTAATGTTTTATATATATATATATATATGTATATATATATCCCTAATTT
Organism: Fagus sylvatica; assembly: GCA_907173295.1. Classification (NCBI taxonomy): domain Eukaryota; kingdom Viridiplantae; phylum Streptophyta; class Magnoliopsida; order Fagales; family Fagaceae; genus Fagus; species Fagus sylvatica. The sequence continues at coordinate 27,850,907 of OU015764.1, forward strand.
TATTCTGTGATTTATTGTTACCGTGCTGGTAATTTAGGAAAAAAAAAAAAAAAAAAAAGGACCTTAGAGAGACCTATGTAAGAACTCTTAGGCATAGACATAGACAGACCGGCCATGATAGTGGATGCCGTTGGGTACAATTTAATCTTGTCTAGCAACATCACGGGCCGACACATGGAAAAGATTTTCAAAGTCTTGTATATGCTAACATAATAGAAATTGCAAAAGACAAGAATAAAATAGATGTTCTTTTTATTTATTTATTTTTATTTTTTTTATGATAAAAATTTTAAATTAAATTCACATACGTGGAAGATCTCAAAAATTAAACTCACACCCTCGTAGAAGGGTGAGATCCTTAAAAAAAAAAAAAAAAAAAAAGGGAATTACCATCGAATACTTGACAAAATAAATGTTTTCAGATGTCTAATCCGAATAATGCTATCAGATAATAGATAAATCAATATAAATCTTGGTCTTCATTACTTGTTTTTTTTTTGCTGAAAAAAAAAAGGGACTCGCAGGTGCGTTCATTGTCCCGACCCACTTAAACCCGATTTTGACATGGCGTGGGGCACATCTGGGCAATAATGGGGCGTACCACTACCCGAACCCACAACTCCCGGACTCGCAGGTGTGATGGGTCACGAGGGTTTCCTTCCATTAAGTCACCTCCCCAGAAGGCGGTTGGTGGGATTCGAACCCCTGCCCACGTGATCAGCACCTTTGGTGCTAACCATTGAGCCAAGAGCTGAACCCCGGTCTTCATTACTTGTTTACTACTAGTACTGGTATATTCCTTTATGGACCAACTACCCATCAGCAATATTCTCATTACCAAAAAATAAGAATCATTTTTAATTAGAAATCTTGGAAACAAAATCACCAAGCCAACTGTACAATTAGATGAGCAATTATTATAATTGGCGTTGTAATGAAGATAACTTAGAAAGGAGAAAAAAAAAATAAAAACAAAAACAAAAACAAAAACGAAAAGAACAAGAACCAAATACAAAAAATTGACACAAACATTTCTCACACATAACCGAAAGTACAGAATATAATAAACTCGCTTTTCATGAATGACACGCAATCCTTATCAGGATATTTTACTACTTATCTAACGCGTGGGTATTGTATAACAGCGAGTACAAAAAGTAAAACATGATCTGAAAAGTAATAAAATTTGAAAAAATAGAGCAATGAAAGCGTTAGATTAAATGCAAATAAAATAATATTATATTTTTGTACGAAAGCAAATTAGGAATGCTTTTTACCTGCCTTTTTTTTTATTAAAGGCCTCCCCGTAAGAGGCAAGGCACTAAAAAGTGGAAAACCCCAAAATACAAAAATTATATATATATTGTTTATTTATATATATAAAAAAAAGAGAGAAAGAAATAAAATATAAATAAATATTCAGAATTCTCGCATTTCTTTAGAAAAAGCCCTCCGGAGCTCCTCTGCGTTTCCGTTCCGAAACCCTAGAATTTCTTCCTCTCATAATTTTCAGCCTCCGCTGCTATTTTTTTCTGAATTATTGGTAAGTTACAGCGATTTTTTCCGTTATTTTCTGGTTTTCCTTGATTTTCAGTGTATTTTTTTGGTGATTCTTTTCTTTAACTCTGAATTTTCAAAAATAGTTTTTTTTTTTCTTTTTTTTTTTTTCTAGAAAATGGCTCTCTCCCGCATAATGTTCACTTTTCTCTGTTTTAATCTCTAATTATTATTATTTTTTTTTCCCTGATCCATGTTGAAATTTAAGAAACTTTCCCAAGTTAAATTGAAGCAAGTTTTGAAGTAATTAGGGCTTATTATTCTCTGTACTTTCACTAGATTTCATACAAAGATTTGATTCCAAACTCAGTTGAAGTTTAAAACTTTCTCACTTCTTTTACTCACTCACTCACTCAAAACGAGTGTGAGTTCAATTCTCACTGTAAATTCCTTTTTTTCGTAAATTAGGGTTCTTAAACAAAGTTTCCTTTTTTTTTTTTTTTTGTTTGTGTGGTTAAAATGTACAATTTTAATGTTGTAAAAAAAAAATAATTGCAGGGATTGTATGGGAAATTAGTAAAAAAAAAGAAAAGAAAAGAAAATGTCAGGATCAGAGACAGGAGTGATGACAAGTAGAGAGCCATTCAGTGTTGTTGGAGCGCTTCAACAACAACAGCAACAGCAGAAACAACAGTCGTCGTCGACGTCGCCGTCACAGCCTCTTGTTCAGAACATGCGTTTGGCTTTTAGTCCCGACGGCACTACCGTTTACAAACCCATCGCCGCCGCAACAACTACAACTACTACGCCAGCAGCTACTACTACGACGACAACGACAGCTACGTCTCCGACTTATCAGAGTGATGGTGGTGGTGGTGGGCCTGGGCCCATGGTGCCTGTGAATGTTAATGTGGGGAATATGGGTAGTGGGGAGCAAGTGAAGAGGAAAAGAGGGAGGCCTAGGAAGTATGGTCCAGATGGGTCTATGGCATTGGCTCTCGCTCCTGCTTCTCAGCCTGTCACTGTAACTCAGTCAAGTGTTGGAGTTGGAGTAGGAGGAGGAGGAGGAGGAGGGTTTTCATCTCCTCCTTCTGTTGGTCCCACATCGCTTCCTTCTGGAGGATCGGCTTCACCCTCTTCCTTCAAGAAAGCTAGGGGCAGACCGCCTGGTTCTAGCAAAAAGCACCAATTGGAAGCTTTGGGTATTTTTTTTCTTGCTTTGTATCTATCTGGGTTTGCTTTTTTAACTTTAAAGTTTAAAGCTTTACTGGGTTTTTTTTTTTTAGTGTGTGTGTGTTTTTGTGTTGTTTTTGCAGTTTATTTTGTTTGTCACGTGGTGTGATTGGAATGTTTGAGATGTTTGGTTTTTAAGGCAATAGTAGTTTTGACTTGTTCTTATGCTTAGTTTGATTCTCCGGCGTGTTGTTTTATTTGATAGATTTTCTTTTCCCACTCAGCTGGCTGTGGTTTTGTTTAGTTTGCGTTTCTGACAGGGAATGAAATGGTTGGTGTTGGTAATAATAAAGGGATATATGTGCTGAGATGACTCTGCTTAAAAGAATAGGAAAAGAATGTAGTTATGCTGGAGGACCTGTTCGATCTGATGTTAGATTCTTAATTTCCCAAATTACTTATCTGCCCCCTCTTTGCTATTTGCCCTTTGCCACTCCTGGCTATCAGGATTTTCTTGATTCTTGATTTTCCTTTTATTTTCATATATACTCTAATGTGACACATAGTGAGTTGTGAAATTCATAAAACTAATGTTTTATAATTGCAAAATTTTCTGTCAATTTTATTTGGTGCAATAATTCCACTCTGATGAAACAGAATTATTTTTGTCACATAAGCAAGTACACTTCCCCAGCACTTTCCCCTAAAAAATATTAAAAAATATCAAAGAAAAACTGAAGATGACACTTCATATTTAAAGCAAAGTTTTTCTATGTCAACCAAGAACAAAAACTAAAAATGATAGGAATGTTTGTCCAATGGGTTTTTTTGTGCACTGTATTTGAATTGCTTTTTGTTGCCTTCTTATTGCAATGAAGTTTTTTTTTGATATATATTGCAATGAAGTTTCAATGTGCTATTGGGCTGTAAATTACCGTATCATAATAAGTATCCTATGTGGAGTTTTCTGTTTGCAGGATCAGCAGGTGTTGGGTTTACACCACATGTTATTACCGTGAAGGCTGGAGAGGTTGGTTTGTCCGTTTTAATTCATTTTTAATTATTTCCTATGACCATAAATATCTTTTCTTTACAATTTTTTTTTTTTTTTTTTTTTTGCACTTGAACATCACTAAAATTTGGTTGCAATTGTAATCATTTTTATATCTTAACTGCTATTCTGTGTTATGAAAATAACTGTTACATTCATATTGAAATGGTTTTTCTAGTTGCTCAGTCATCTCAATTACACCAGGATGGTGTAATCAATGTGAGAGTTATTTATTTTTAATTTGAGAATAACTGTTCTGTGCTATGAAAATAACTTATAGAGTTCCTTCACTTTATGTAGATGAATGCTTTATTTATTTTTAATTTATTGGAATGAACAAATTATATGGAAATGTAGTAATGTGGTTTGTCGGACTGTAATATAATGTGTATGCGAGATTGTTAAATGTTAGCTCAATGGTATTTCTGTGCAATTATGAGCCAATCTGCTCTATCTAAATACCTAAAATTGAAGTAAATGCAAGATGAAATAAAGAAACTTAACAACTAAAATTGCATAATCCTTAAGTTCCCACATTACGTTTGTCAAGAAGTTATTTGATTGTTCCTCATGACTTAATTCCTTGTTATTATAATTTTAGGTGGATGATCCTTAGATTTACAACCTAATAATTTAAGTCTTAAAAGTAAAATGTCTTTGGAAAATTCTTATAAATCGAAGGGGACATGTATCACTAGAATATCCTCCTGTATCACTCACTACAATTCATTTGGTACTAATCAGGAAGTTGTGCCAAATAAGCCTACATCTATAGTCTATATCCTTTTCATATATTTATGACTATGGGCGTTGAGTTTAATATTGCTTCATTTAATTACAAACATCGGCATTGAGTTTAATATTGCTTCATTTAATTACACACATCATTATACTCGAGGTGCTTTATTTATGAATCTTTATTGATGGTCTGCATTGATGATGATGTTTAGGAGTCTTCAACAAGATGCTACGTAGTGTCTGAATCAAATTTATGTCTGAAATGGGTATATGTTTCCTACTAATGTTAAAGTTCATGCAGCATAATCCCCAACATTTCATATTCTGTCCTGGATGGGACATCTTTTTTGTGATACATATCCTTTGAGACCAATTGAACAAATCTTAAACTCAAATTAATTATTTTTGTTGACTTGCCAAAAATAGAATGTAAAAGATAAACTCACAACCAAGGGTCAGAAATCTAAGTTCCGTTATGTCATGAAGAAAATTGTTGGGACCAGTTTATTAATTCCAGAACCCAGCAAAAGTTTTTTTTTGCTTGAAAGTTGAACCATGCTCTAGAAGACTACTATTAGTTGTCCTTCCTACAGTTTAAGAAGCTGGATTAGTATTGGATTGGATGAGTGTGGGTTGTGCGGGCGTGTGCTAAGTCCCACATTGGGTGTTCACTTGGTAGATCTTGGGTATATAAGCAATTAAGAGGGATCCTAATTTTAATATGACTGGTCCTTTTGGGGTATAGCGTAGATGTGGCTAGTGCTTTTCTCAGGTCGTGACAAAAGTCCTACCACTAAAGAATTTTTATGATATGATGGGCAGACATGTTTTTGTCATATATGGCAAAATGCAAAATAGAAATGGAAGTTTCAGAATACATGATTCTTATAAATTTTGACATTCTGGGTACATTTCAGAAAGTCTTGACATTCTTGCACATCTTTATTTATTCCAACTTTTATGGTGCTTGTAAATTGGAGAGTTATGTTTTTATAAATATGAAAATTAGTCGATCAGAGAATTTAACATTTTTTTTTTTTGGTTTTCAGGATGTATCATCAAAAATAATGTCCTTCTCTCAGAATGGTCCAAGAGCTGTATGCATTTTGTCAGCAAATGGAGCCATATCAAATGTTACTCTCCGCCAACCAGCCACATCTGGTGGAACCGTAACTTATGAGGTTTGTGAGATTGCTAACAAACATTTCTGCTGGCCTTCTCTTTAACTAAAATGAAACTGTAATTTATAAGACCTGCCAACTATTATCAGAAGTGCTATATGCATCTTAATATCTTTGGAGTAGGTATTTGCATTGGAATGGACATGATATTCCCGACAAGAAAGATATTAGATTTCTATAGTAGCAGTAATTTTATCAAACCTATTGTTTCTATAACCAAGCATGTTTTTGCCTGATATCAATTTTTTTGGGTACCTTTTTCTATGAGAATGCTATATGGATAGATGCATAGCTACTTATCAAAAAAAAAAAAAAATAGATAGATGCATAGCCAATCTCTAAAAGAAAACTTAAAGAAAAAATTGAAGAGCAATAAGGTCATAGTGTTGCAAAGATTTGACATACAACATGTAGAATGTCTTGAATATGGATAAATGTAAATAGAGCACAAGAGAAGTGTTTATTTTTGTCTTGGAGGGGAGGGGGTGTTAATTGGGTCTATCAACTTTTGAATATAGAGTTCAACTTACCTGTCCATTTGGTCAAAAGTAGAATAAATCTTTAGACTTAATTGTTATTTCCCCCTTCGGCTTAGCTTCATTGCTTCATATATATATTGCCCCTCCAGTTATATGGCCTATTTGCCATCATAGACATCTAGTTCTTAATATTGAACCATGCTTGGCTAGTTCTTAATATTCATTCTCTTTTAATTTTTTTTTTCTTAATATGCAGGGGCGATTTGAAATTCTGTCCCTTTCTGGTTCATTCCTGCTATCTGAAAATGCTGGTCAGCGGAGCAGAACTGGGGGTTTAAGTGTGTCTTTATCTGGCCCAGATGGACGTGTTTTAGGTGGTGGCGTGGCCGGCCTTCTTACAGCTGCATCCCCTGTTCAGGTGCGTTGTGTGTGTGTATTAATTTTATTTGTTTTTGAATTTTCAGTTGTGGAAGGTACTTTGTAAAACCTATTTGCATGGTGCCAAATGTTTTTTTTTTTTTTTTTTTTTTTTCTTTTGTTTTCTTATCAAAAAAAAAAAAAAAAAAATCTTTTCGTTTTGCAAATTTTGTGATACACCAATAATAGTTGGGTTTATTTGTAGTATATGGAATAATTCACACCAATGATAGTTGCGCTAAAAGTATGTTAAAAATTCCCAGAATATACGTGGATCAAAACATTGTGAATTAGCAAGTTTTCTTTTAAATTTGGCCCCATTTTTTTTTGTTTTCCCTTTTGTTATAAACTTTTAGTAATTTTACCTAACTTTTCAAGAATCCACACATTCTATTCAATTTTATGATATCCACAATGGAGAATTATTTAGAATTCACTCTCTGTACTGTTGGTACTTCAAGCATATTATGTCCTCTAATCTAATGGAACCAACAATATTGAGCTTTACCATGGCAGGTGGTGGTGGGAAGTTTCATTGCAGATGGTCGGAAGGAATCAAAGTCAGCAAACCAGTTGGAACCTTTGATTGCCCCATCAAAGCTTGGCCCAGGTGGTGGGCATACAGGGGCCAGTAGCCCACCATCGCGTGGAACTCTTAGTGAATCCTCCGGTGGGCCTGGTAGCCCGCAAAATTATAGTACTGGAGCTTGCAATAACAATAACCCACAGGGCATGTCTAGCATGGCATGGAAGTAAAAACCCCTTGTAACTTGAGTCGTTTCACTGATTTGTGTTGTAGGCATGGGCTCTAATGTTGTGTTTCTATTTATTTTTTAAGCCGTAAGAGTAACTCAGGCCTGTGTATGTTATTAGAATAACGATTATAGAATGCTTTCCCGGTTGACTGTATTGGCCATTGCCAGCCGAAAAGTGCCAACCAGCTAGTGAGAGGTGCCCTATGCACTTTGAGGTTGTAAGTTAGGAATTAGAGAGGAGCTTGTGTTTTAGGAAATTCTAGGTTGAGATGGTGTTTTAGCTTGTCATGTGTTGGCTTACTGTAGTTTGTTGCTCTCGCCCATCAGATATACTGTACTTTCCCTTTGTTTTGCTATTGATCATGGTTAAAAGGTGTACCAATGTTCTGTATCTCTGTATGTAGCATGGACTATGTTTTTTCTTTCCCTGTCTTGTTTTTGGATAGGAAATGCTTGATCGGTGGAATACCTCCCATCTCTTTTTATTTATTTTTTAATACCAGCCCCCATTAAAGAATCACTCTATCTAATATTGTTGTAAAGAAATCAAGAAAAGATTTGTTTTTTGTACTGGTTGATTAAGCTGCTAATTATTCAATTGGTAAACTGTTATCAACGATTGTTTTTTGCAAGACCAACAAACTTTTTGGTATTAGTTTACCCCAATGCCACATGGATCGCCAAAAGTTAACGTTGCCCATAAACTAATATGAGGCTCGGCAAGACTTGCATAATTTTGCAGCTTTAGTAGTAGCAGATTCACAATTGGCGTGTCGTGAGAATTCATCAGAGGCATGTATGGTGCAGCAATATTTCGGGTACTGGCTCATGTCAATCATGAGACGAAGAAACCCAATGCAAGGCGTGCATGTCATACAAGAACTGAATGCTTACAGTGTATCGGTATCGTTTTGTTCATTAAATTCTTCAAGTACGTCGGACCATAAAGTTGCTTAATTTTGCTACACATTCGATTATGAACAAATCTTTGCATTTGTCAACGGGGCCTAAGAGCAATTGATGCCACAATCGGGTCTTAAAAGGGGAGGGAGCAAAATAGACCTTTTCAGGCTTTCATTACTTTACCCTTATTATTATCACTATTTTTTTTTTTTTGAATTACATGAACCCTAATGGGGGGAGAGGCAGGCCGTGGAGGTATCAACCGGGCTATGAGTGAGGCTTGGTGGTAATGACATTTAAATCTTGAGTGCTATCCTTCAACATGATCTGCAAACTGCCCCCTTCACCGTCTCCCTTTAAACCCCTTATTTTCCTTCTGACGGTAATAAATGATATTTCTTTTCATTTCTCTTCACGAACCATGAGAGAATTACATTTCTTTTCAACATCTTTAAAACAAGGGAAGGTCTTTTACAACCATACATGAACACATAAAGAGAGGCGTCTCTTTATTTCCTTGCTCTCTTCAACAGGAAACGCAATGAAAAGAACCCGAGAGCAAAGGTCTGCCAAAACCATCCTCTTCTATTAGAAGGATCCACCCTTTTTGCTAGGTACCACGCATATATAGCCTCAATAATATGTAACGCTGCAGCCACAATAAATACCATCCTTACTACACTCATTGACCGGAAGAAGAAAAGACTGGTAGCTCTGAAGAGTGGCGCCGGTCCTATGTCTGGTAGGAAAGCAGCACAGAATAGTGTGCTCATTCCCATGATGCAGAATAGCCATGTATATATCGTAGGCCCATCCAGAGACTTTCTTTTTCTCTCCTGCCAGTAAGAGATGGTTGCAGCCATGCCCTCTCGAGGGGTTACCATTGGAACATAGCCCAGCTCCTCCTTTGCTTTAAGGAAAGAGAAGTAATGGGTAACACCAACCTGTCAATAGGTGAGAAGTTCAGCAAATATGACATGCTATTCATGGATCACAATAACACAAATAGGCACACGACCAAAATCCGTCTGTTTCATTAAACCAAAAAGAAAGGAACTTCATGGTATCCGTGCAGTATATTATCAATGTTCAAGAGCAGTTCATTCATCAAGGTTTTAACCTAAAAGATTAGCATATATTGCTGGCCATCTTAATTATGGTACTGAAACAAACTCCTAATGTAGTGCATTATGCTTCTATCTCTATCAATTGAAAAAATCAAAAGTATATTCCTGGCTCACTCGGCAAGAATGTGGAGAAGAACCATTATCAACAACATGAATCAAAATGGGCAGCAAAAGATGTGCTGTAAACTTAAGAAAGGTCAGACCTCACCCAAAAAAATAAAAAAAAATCAATCTTCATATTGAAGGAAAAGCATCCTTTTCCTTGAGGAGCAAAATAGAATGAGATGAAGACTAGCGCCTGATGACTATGCAAAAATTGGAATTCCGTTTGACTCAACCTCAAGGCATGCAACAGTGAACCCATATATGAACCTAAATTATATTCAGCAAGAAAGATACAACGAACCTTGTGTACTTCAGCAGGAAGGATAAATGGTTGAGGAAGCCACCACCGATTCAACCATGGATACAAGATTGTATAGACCACCGTAAAAATCTTTCCCAAAAGAAGCGCATGGGGAACAGCTAAGGAAGCTTTTGGCAGGTCATAATCCAAACTTCTAAGCAGAGGCCGGATGAATTCAAAAGTGTTTACTGGAAACCCTGTAAAAAACAGTTAGTTAGTTCTTCCTTTCACAGTCTCATCATCTAAGAAACTTCATATGCAGTTCAAATAATTTTTATTAAATTTACAACTTATTAGAAACTGTATCGAGGATAAAGCACTTCAATACCACTACTACTAGTTCAGAGATTGGAGGGGAAGAGAAATACATGTTTGAAATTATAATTGGAACTTTACCATCCGATACAAAGTATGGTTGGCCAGCAGCTACTGGACATCCTTCTTTCCCAGGAATGTCATCCAGCAGTCCCATGCTTGCCAATATTAGTGCAAGAACCAGGTTATCCACATAAATCCAGTCCGATTTAACACTTGCTTCACCAATTTTGAATGGCACCAGACCTAACTTTGTTAGGGATACTATCCTCGGCAGGTGTCTTTCTTCACCTGGTCCATAGATAGCAGCTGGACGAACTGCACAGGTATAAAGACGATTGCCATCCTTTTTCCTGTATATCATGGAAAACCCACCCCAATTCAGATAAAAACTTCAAACTTAATTAAAGGAAGAAGACACATACGGTAACCAACATTGCATAATATTGCAGCATTCTAGAAATGATGCAATTCTAGTTCTCTCCATAGTTTCTTTCCTAAAATGTACTCACAGCCATATCAGTTGATACAATCATCACAAAAGCATGCTCATGAATATCAATTTGAAATGTGGTCTCATGCCCTGCCAGATTTCGTCCATGAAATACAGTCCAAGTTCAATATTTATCCCTAAATTTACGAACTGGAAAATTCAGTTATGAAAAAGTTAAAAGATATCAATTTCACCCTTCCTTCCATTTGTTGTTAAAGAATTCCATTCATGACAAACAAAGTGCGGACAAGGCACGCATTACACATCAGAAAACTGATACATTCCAAATATTTCAAACAAAATTACAAGGTGATGAAAATCAAACTCGGGCCAAATTAAACAAACTTACTTAAAAGGACGAGCATTGCTCTTTAGAACCAACTGTTCAGCAATGGATTTACTACGTCCATAGGAATCAACATGTTGCTCAATTGGGAAATAAGGCATGCTCTCATTGCCACTGACAATCTCATTTCCACCGAAGATGACATTGTAAGTACTGACATAAACAAGCCTTTTGACCCCATAGTCATGGCAAGCATCCAAGACATGACAAGTCCCATTTATATTGATTTCATCGACACGACCAAATTGAAGCATTTCTTTCCCTGACATTCCATATGAAGCCAAGTGGAACACACAATCCGCACCACGCACCACTCTCTCTACATCTTTCTTGCGAGCAACATCCCCTAACAATTTACCAAATATCAAATTTATTGATACATAAAACCCTAAATATTGGAATGTGAAGGTAGATAGATGTGAAAGAGAGAAAGAAGGACCTTGGACGCAGAGGACGCCATGGGTGTTGAGATTTTGGGACCAAGGGGAGGCGGATCGGAGATCAAAGGCTCGGACTTGGCGAGCGCCTCTTCTGACGAGCTCCAAGCAGAGAGCGGAGCCAACGAATCCGAGCCCACCGGTGACCACGAAGGTGTTTCCCTCTATTCCTTCGTTCTCGCTTAAGTGCATTTCTGATTTCTCTCTTTTCTTCTGCAACTGCTATTTTTTTTTTGGTTCACTCCAGATTCAAAGATTGTCGAGAGTGAATGTATTAAGACTATAATTATATTAGTCGATGCAAACACAGAATTTGATCTGATGTGCTGGCGGTGGATGGATTAGGATTCTCTCCGAAGTTCTATTATTAAATGCTAACCGCCCCCTTTGAATTGAGCTATGTCATAAATATTAATTATTGATATATATATATATATATATATATATATATATTTTAATAGTTACGGAAAATATAGCATGTGTTTTATGATGATTGCTCTTATCATTAGATTAAGATATCAATTGATGTTTTGGTGTAGGCGAAATTTAAATTCACGTCCATTGCTCGACGACAAGAAACTTTGTCATTGAGCTAATTGGAATCCACAATTATTGTCATTTGATCATGTAATAAAATTGAATTAATTCATAGATGATATATTATAAATTGTCATTATGGTCACATCTATGAAAGTCACTTCTATTTGGTTACCTTAATGCTAATACAAGTGTCATATACTTGTAACTTTTTTCTATTTCATTTTTGCTCACTTATATGAGGTACTTGAACTTGATAATATTTTTTTTTGGTGATAATTTGGTAGTTGTAGGAGTTGGACTTGAACCCTAAACGTATTAGTTGAAAAATATGAGATGACGAGACTTGGGTACTCGTTAGCCACATTTACTAGTTATTGAGATTTTTTTTTTTTTTTTTTTGCTAAATTAGTTATTGAGATTGGTCTTGAATTAGTTGTTAATTATCAAGAAATTTAGTTCCATATCATTGAAGCCAGAATTCTATTTGTCATGTCAATATTTTAATAATTGATAACACCTTTTTAGAAAGAAAAAAATAAAAAAAATAAACGAATTAAAATAAAAAAAATTAAAGTGTAAAGACAATTTTTAAATAATAGTTAAAGATTGAGAAATGAATGTGCACTTTAACCATTATTATATCCAACCTATTTAACTCCGGGTGTCAATACTTTGTTTAGTTCACAGATAAAAGTAAAAATACATGTGCTTATATTCACAAATAAAATTGTGACTCCTTGTCTCAAAGAGCATTATCGTTTGGATCAAAGTGACAGAAAATACCTGTTACGTTGTTCCCTTCATGTGGACAATAACTATAAGTAACAATTTCACAATAGTGAAGGATTATCTATCCTCAAAACACGAACCATGAAAATCAAGCAGTCCTCCAATAATTCGAATACGATTAGTGAAATTTAGAGGGACCAGAGAGAGTTATGGTACGAAAATCTTCTCTTCATGTTAGACCAACCATTCACTTCCACTACATAATTCAAGAATTATAATTTAATACTATTTCGATCAGTCCAAGGTCCTTGGCAAAGCTGCAAAATTTAAGACTCTTCTATTTCACTCTATGTATCATCATTGAACATGGGACATTCTTTTGTAAAAGAAAAAGGGAACACCAAAAAAAAAAAAAAATTTGATAAGAAAAACAGACATATAACCTTGGTATATGATCCCACAAAGTAAAGAAAACAAGAGAGAGAGAGAGGAAAAAAAATCTCCTAAAACAAATTGTAATTGTTGAATCTCAAGCTTCCATAACTGGCACTGGCATAAGTACTAAGGAGCTCGTTTTGGGCAGACCAGAAGTCAGCTTTCAGACCACCTCTCCTTATTGCTTTAAGAATTTTGTTCCGATGTGCATAGCCTGTCACCACCACCTTTTGACTATTTGCATCAACTTCCACCTTCTCTATCCCTGTAAGTGACCACGGATCAAACATAGAGCAAATCACATTAACAAGAGAGAGAGAGAGAGAGATAAGGGCAATGATAGATGAAATGATGGCTTGACATTGTCGAAAAAAGATCTCTCTTTATTCAAAACGAATCAATTTGAAGGTTCAAATCAGATATCACAAATCGTTGTATCCAATGACACATCATTTAAAATAATTAAAAATTTTAAATGATGTGATAATCTGTTAATTTGAAATTGTTTCCCTCAAAGAAGATCCTGTCATGCTAAATGAAGACTATATTTTGTGAAGCAGCAATCATCAACTCTGTTGAATGATATGATTGCCAAATATATGCTTCTACATGATGCACAGTCATGATTTGGCTTTGCTTATCAAAAAGCTGCCTGTCATGCTGACTGCACTCAGTAGCAAGGAAAGAAAGCAAAATATATATATATATACCTTTCAATTTTGACAAGCATTTCCTGAGTCTTTTCTCATGTATGCCGACCATCTCCACCTTCAATTCAACAGTCTGCATTTACAAAAACACATCAGTCTTAAATAAAACGTTACAGAGAAAACAATTGCATTTTGTTGGTAGGAAAGAGGAGTGATAGACTGATAGGAGATAAGTACAGCCACTTGCACGAACATACACATGCACGAACATACAAATTCATTAATCGCAAAATCAAGTGCACGAACATACACATGCACACAGAGAGGACCTCAAAGATCGCAATAAAAAAATAAGGAAGTGTAGATATATAATGTACCTCCATGAAGAATTTTAACTGGAAAAATGATGATCCACAGTTGATAGGAATATTGGAGCAATAAAGTGAAACAAAGACAATGATTTTAGAAGTAACAATTGGAATGAATGAGACAGACAGGGAATGTCAGGCACATATATATAGCAGAGAAGACAGAGAAATTAAAGTTGGAGTAGACAATAAAGTGGGTCTTGGTTTTTGGTCTGCTGTTAGAACTAGGTGAAATAATTTGCTTTGCTTTTCCAAAGAACCACAAAAACCAGAAAACAAGAAAACAGTTAACATCGAGAGGGGGATTTTAGAAGTTGTGAGCTCAAGCTTCAAGGCTTCCCGTCTGCGCAAAGCAATGTGAGTCTCAAGCATTTGAAATGATTGGCTTTGACGGGTCAAACTTAGCTTTTTTCTTGGGGATCTTTTGGGGGAGTTTGGAAATTTTTAGGACCGTCTGAAGGGAAAATCTAGAAAGAAGTAAAACCCACATCGAGTTCACATGCTGCATGCATATCTGTCTGATCAGATACATCATAGCCGTCCAGTTAGTAAGTTATGCCAAACACTTTGGTAAAGTTTTGGATCAATTCTTGGTGGGCCTTACAGCTTGCATTTTCGACATCTGGCACGTTTATACTATTCTTTTGGTCATAAAGGAACTCTTTCCTTGTTAGAGTACGCTCGGCATGTACCATATAACACATAGGCCTGCCGCCAGAATATTGCAAAAAAAAAAAAAAAAAAAAAAAAAAAAAAAAGGAAAAGGACAATTGAAAAAGAAAAGAGAATAAAAACTTCTACAAGCTCAAGAAATAATAAAACTACACAGCAAGTTTGGTATATTTTGGTAGTGTAGTTTGCTTAGCCTATACTAGATAAGATTTTAAGATGTAACAGTATTGAACTAATGACCAGCCTGATCAGATGTGCAATCTCAATGAGTTTAGTCATGTATCCAGGTTGCTTCTTATAGGGGGAATGTCAGGGAAGGCCTTTGCTAAAGTGATCAGTGAGCTTAGAAAATGGTGTTTTCAATTAGATCATTTGGTTCATATAATTAAAACACGCGCTGACTAACAAAGGGGTGGTGGCGCAGTTGGCTAGCGCGTAGGTCTCATAGCTTCTGAGTGATCCTGAGGTCGAGAGTTCGAGCCTCTCTCACCCCATTAATTTTTTAAATTTGCTTTTAAACGCTCAGAAATAGATGCTCGCTCATGTTGAAAAGAAAACTCAAACTGAAATTTTTATGTCATTTCCAGCTCAGACTCTGGGTGGGTTCCATATGTAGTGAAAGCAAAAAAGAGATGGATCAGATCAGATGGGGGGGCCCTTAAGATTCAACTCCGAATGCTTGGGGATCGCTGTGAAGAATGAAGGAATAGCTTTAATTAGAATCCGGATCTCGAATTTTCATAGTACATTTTCTTGAAAATCACATCAATCATCATAGTTTGGTCAGACCTTGGTGCTTTTTCAAACCTCTTCGATCACATGCTGCATTGCATTCGCTGCTGCGGGGAGTGGGGACTAATATTTAAAAAATCAAAACGATATAGACTGAATTACATTTATGTTTTTGAAATAATTGATGGTTCAAAATTTTCATATTGCTAGAAGTAAAGTAGTACAAATTAAGATTTGTGGTGAGTATAGTCCAAATAGAATGAGGTCTATAATTTTTAGTATGAGATTAAAGCGCTTGTGACGGCATGGTTGTGATTGTCTGTGAATGGATGAAGTGTATAGAGTTACAATCAATCATTAAAATTTTTTAAAGTGTAATTAACCGTTTATGCTTAGTTGGTTTAACCTAAGACCCAATTCCAAGGGTCCTAGGCCTTTTACATTAATTGGACCAGACTATGTCTTTAACCAAAAGTATAAATTTGGGAGTATGGTTACATGTGGAGAATATGTTAAGTAGCCTCACAACTTGCCCTAATTTTGGGAGCATATTTCCCATGATATTGTGCACCCATTAAGATTGATGCATGTGGGATCATATCAAGATAAATAACAATTAAATACCATTTTTTAATTTTCTGTGAATAAGGATAAGTTTTATTTGAGAGAAACAAAAGAGGGACCATGAGAAATCTGCCCACCAACATCATTAACAAGGGCCTAAGATGGAATACTAATGATGGGTTAGGGTCCCCAAGTCAAGAAAAAGAGACCTAGCGAGCCAAGTTATGAGCCAACCCATTAAGGGATTTGGGAAAAAGAAAAAAAGAAAAATTATTAAAATTGTGAAGTAGCGCTCAAATGTCTTTGACGATAGATTGAAATTTCCATCCTAATATTAGCTTTGGGTTGTTTATGGTGCTGACACATTTTTGGCATCTCCTTCAAGTTGGACGAATTTGTATCCCTGGTTTGCAGTTGTGGTACTTGCAAGAAGGGCATGTTAGCCCTAAGGTTTTCATTCAATGTATGAATATATTGGGTACTTTATATTGTGTTAATTGCAAGAACAACATGTTAGCCCCAAGGTTATTGACGATAATAAGGATTTAATAAATAATAAATGATATTATGAGATAATGGTTTTATATCTTAAGCATGTTTATGACAAGCTTATCATAGGACCATCATGGTCAACAAAAGATCAAAGAATGCAAGACCACCAAGCTCAAGTGTTGAAATTCACAAAGTTAAATACAAAGTCAACGAAAGCCAAACCTCAAGTTGGAGAGACATTTAAGACCAAACTATTAAACTTAAACTATTGGGGTGAGTAAGTGTTAGATTTTTATGTGAAGTCTATTTAGGTTTGATCTTTATGGCTCTTTAACTAAAAATTAACGACTTAGAACCTAGATTGACCATAAGTCCTTAACATATCTTGAAAAATGTTTTATATGAACTTACACATCATTAAGAAAATGACCAAGATTGTTAAAAAGATTAAAATCTAAGTTTGGTCATGTTCCATCCAGCTTGTACAATTGAACAAAATAGAAAAAGAAAAATATGCTTGATCCTGACACCTAGATCATGGTCTAGGCACCTAAATCTTGTTCGAGGAGTCTAAACAAAATAACAACTAGTTTTGACTATGTAGAATTTGTTGTTTTGTGCCTAACGGCTAGAAAACGACTATGACTCATTCTGGGCCATAAATGCTCACATATTTGAATATCTAATGTAGTCTTTGATGCCCAATCTCTTCTAAGATCAAAATCCAAGATTTCTTGAGCTTATTTTTTAAATCATTCAAATACTTTGATAGAAAACCAAAATCTCTTAATAGTTTGTGAGGGGTGTTTTTGTGATGGTGCCACGTGGCGTGCCGAGGGCGATCACTACGTGGGCTTAGATTCTAAGGGAGGGGTAGCCGAACTCAAAATTCGACCGAGGGCCTTGAATTCAGCCCAAGGGCTAGTGGGATACTTCCAAAAAGTATTTCAAATAGCCAAGATAATAAAAGCCCAAAATAACTGAGAAGAAGAGCTAAAAAAAGCTTGTGGAAATATTGTAACTGACAAGAAATTTAAAGGACAGTCATTGGGCCGAGCCACTTGCTGTTCCTTAACTGAATCCAAGCTTGAAACATAATGACTTTAACGCAAAAGATTACCAGCTCATGTGCTTTCCATGCTTATAAAGCCTTAATAAAATCAGAACAAGGACAAGAGAACTTATCGAAACAATGTTGTCAATAAGGAGTCCAGGGATCAGTTGCTGGGCTAAGCCTCTCACTGTTCCTTGGCTGGATCGAGCTTGAAACAGAATATCTTCAGTCAAAAATAATTAAAACACATGCTTCACATGTTCCTGTTGACATCTGCTGCAAGACTTCTGATATATAACTCACTTGTTGAGACTAAAAAGAGGGTTGACTTGTTGGGAGAGAGTCAGCCCCAATGAGACATGCATAAGGGTAAGAGAGAGATGTGTTTAGGCTTTTTATGGAGTTAAAATCAATGATAAAGAACCATTGTGGCCCTTGTAAGGATATTTCAGGATTTCTACCCAGACATCTGCCAGGAGAGCTTTTTTTGGGGAGAAAGAAGTTAAGTTGTGAATTCCAATCTTTTCAGACAGGATTATATTTCTGAGTTTTGATTGGTGTTTCTAAGTTGGAAAAGATCTCAGGAAACCCATTTCAGGGGCCTTTTCTCCCTGGATCTTTGTTGTGGTAATTTCTTGAGTTTTTGGAAGTGTTCTTCCTTTTCTGGTTTTTTTGGTGGTCTGTTGGATCTGATCTTGCTGCATTAAGAATGCAATCAGTCCTATTTATAAAAGTGATTAAGGCTTTCTAGAACCGAGATTATGGCTCCCCTTAACCTTATTTATTTTCCAAATTAACCATCTATGACATGTTTTGTCAAATAGAGTGTTTGATTAGCAAAAATAATCATAGCTCTTCCCTAATGTCAGGGTAAGGCTTTCTTTCCCTCTGAAATGGTTTTGTCAGAGGTACTCATTACTTAGTTAGTGGGTTTTTTGTATATGGTTGGGTTTATGCATATCTCTTGTGACTTGGTTTCCATAAACTCGTCACTGTGTCTCCCAGCAGACCTAATGACAACAGTCCATGGTTACCTAAGTCTTGGAACTGACTCCCCTCCACCAAACCACACTCCTCAAGTCAGATCAACATAAGGAGAGTAGCTTCCTCACGGGTCTGGGCCGTGGGAGCTACTCCCTGAGTCCTTTTGGGACTAGAATGGACATGGCCATTAACTTTCCACCATGCTTTCTCATTTCCAACATGTCTTGGTTGCTGTCAGCAGTCTTTGAGCTGTTGTGCATAAGTCTGCTGCGTGAACAGTACCAGAATTCATGGTTTCCGGTAGAGTGTAGAGCTGGAATGAGCTGGTGGTGTTTGAATAACTTGAAAATGGCATTTCAATTGCTCTTGTCACGTTGGAGAAGATGAGAGCTGTTACTCTTCTCTTTTTTAGTAAAATAGTGCATGGCGTGGGCTCCACCAGCAGATACACAGCACATTCTTTGTCAGTTTTGCTTCAGACTTCGTGGGACCCACGGGTTGACTGTATTCAACCATTTGAATTTTGGGGCTGACTGCCACTTGGGCTCCAGCTGTTTCCCTCCATCCATTGAATAGTGTTTGGTCCAAATAATTGTATTATAAGCACATTTTGGGTCATGGGCTCCATATGAGTTTTCTTTGGGCTGGTGAATAGTGCCGAGATTCCCTCATAATGGGCCCAGGTGGCTCATTGGGTGCTGTATATAGCACTTTAATGGGTTGGGCCACATATATATATTTTTTGGGTTGTGGGCCTTTTTAGCATAGTGTCAAAGCACTTTAAAATAAACCCAAGTAAATTAATATTGTTTGGGATATTCGAATGGGCTGGGCTTATTGGGCTAATTTGTTAAGCCCAAATATTTCATTGGGGGCCCAATCAATTATTTAGTCAAAAAATGGGCATGTACATAGTTCTTGAGTCATATTGATCAATCATTGATATACTATTAGAGTGAGCTTATTTGTGTACATCCTGCTCTCTAAGAAAGTTTATTAAGTGTACTTCAACTATACATTTTTCTTGAGATTGAAAGTTAGGATTTGTGAAATCCTAAATGAGTGAAAAAAGGGTTTTCACTTGAAGTAGCTTTTGCTACAATTGGTGGTTGCTCTTCACCATTTAAAGAATATTGTAAGATTTGATCTTCATCCATTAAGAAGACTTGAACAGTGGATTTGAGAATCCTCAAAAAGTGCTCTTGAGGTGAGGAAGTAGATGAGAAGTTAAACCTTGTTAACATTGTTGAGTTTGCTTATCTCTCTTGCATTTACATTTGCTTATATTCAGTGGCGGCTCCAGGAAATTTTTCCAGGGTGTTCATTACAAAACTTGAATATAACATCATTAAAAAAAAAAAAAAAATTCCAGTCTTGTACAGTTTTTGTTGACACGTTGAGATGTTGACACGTGTACAAAAACTGTACAAAACTGGACACGTGATAATATCTCAACGGGTGTATGATACTCAAAATGTTTACAAAAAAAATATAAAATAATTTTAAATGAGTTTTCATAACTTATTAATAATAGATGAATGAATTAGACTATCCCCAATGTAATAGGGTTGATAGGCTTAAAAATAGAGATTAATACTAAAATAAAACGATGCTATTTATATGAAAGTAACTTAAAATGCAAACTATTTTTTTCCTTAATAAATGTAATATTGTTCTCTCCACTGTAAATAAAAAGGTAAAAAAATAAAAAGCAAAGAGGCAAAATCAAAGTTTGACACTTTGACTTTCACCTCACCTGCCACACCATTATTTATTTTATTTTTTTTCTTTTCACGGTTTGGTATAGCAGTACAGCCTTTTAACAGCTTGACTTTACCACTTTCCAAGAATAATGATAATGCATCGGGTGAGGTGAGTTTAATAGTTTATTATTTCAATTTATATTTGGATTTTTTATTTTTGGGTACTGTGAATTGGGTTTATTAGATCAAGTGTTCACAAATTATTTGAGGGTGTTCACAATTTTTTTTAAGGAATACAACATCTATATAAAAAAAAATTTATCATTTGATCTTAAAAAGTCAGGGTGTGCAACTTATATTCACTTGTGCTTGCTTCATACTTCTTATATTATTAGCATTTAAACTTTAAATTTAAACTTGTTCTAATTCCGCATTAATTGAAAAGGTTTGCCATAACCCAATTCATCCCCCTCTTGGGTTGATATTCGGACAACTTCGCAGCCTTTGTTCGAGTTGGAGCTGGTGAGCTAATGTTGTGTCCATTTTAGTTGTAACAGATAAAATTGTACATTGTAAGAGTTTTTTGATTGATGGAAGGAAATATCCCTTGTTTGTAATGATGGTGTCAAAATTTAATTTTGTCCCATCACATCGGTGGTGGAGAGTGGAGACCAAAGAGTCAGAGTTTTGGGGGTAATGGATTGCCTAGCTTTCCAAGTGGGAGTCGTAAGCTTTGTTTATTGCAACAACATGTGTGTTGGGGGAATGAATGTGCTTTCAAGATGAACTTGTTTCGGTGCCACCATATGTGATACGCGGTCACAAGCGAGAGCTCTAGGACGCATATGAATATATGATCCAATCCAATGTAATTTATGAGGCGTTATCACGTATCATTTCATTACCAAACAAAGTATAAAAGTCGTTTTTTTTAAGACAAATGTAAAAGTCGTCCTAACAAGCATTTGTATAGTAATGGAAAAACCATTGTTAATGCGAAAACATAATTTAGACTAAACACATCGCCACTACATTTCAAAAAAAAAAATTTGGTATTAGGAACACAAAACGACGACGGGCTCAAGTGAGGTCGTGAAGTTACTACGAGTTACGAGTGGGACGCCCAAGTATTACAATTTACAACCCAGTGGAGAGTCCCGTTACGGCACTGTAAAGTGGAAACCCACTCCAAAATTGTGAAAAGCAAGCAAATAAACAAATCAAATACCTCTGAGTTCTGAGTCAGCATCCCATTCCAATCCACATTGGGGTGAAAACTGGAGCACTTCTGAGTTCTGAGTTCTGAGTTCTGATCACATTCCAAATGCCTACCCATTTCTTTCCCATCATTCCCTTCTCTACACAATAGATACGGTAAGTTTAACCCCAACACTTACCTTCTCAATTTTAATGCCACTTTTTAGGTTTTTTACATTAAGGTTTTTTTTTTTTTAATTACTGTTTAATTCGTGTTAAAACTGTGTTCACTCACTGTTGGAAAGTTTTGAAAATGGCTTTTGTTGTAATAGGAGTTGTGGGGCAAGGGAGTGAGAGTGAGGGTATAGAATATATTATTATATGCCTAGCTTAGGACCACAATTTCATGGGTAGAGTTAATGCTGCTACGTAATATCTCAAAGTGTATGAATTTTTATCATCACAAATTTGAGGATTATGGTCTCTGAACGGAGGCTTTAGTTTTGACTAGGAATTTGATGTTCAATGAGAATTTTGTTTGAAGAATTAATATGAATATGTACTTATTTAAACTCTATAAAACAGAATTAGCTCATCTGAAAGACTAAAGTTTGATATTAATAGTGCACAAAATATGTATAACTGTGTAAGTGTATATATGTATGTATTCCTTAATGCCTTAATATACTTGCTTAGTTCATAGCTAAACTAACTTAGACCCATGTTTTAAATGAAGCTGCCCTTTTACTTGGTTGACCATATTTCATTTCTTCAATTATTGCAAGATTTATTAATAATGATAGTAATCAAAGTTAATAAAACATTGACAAATATAGAAGAAAATTGTAATCTGATGCTTCTAGACATGGAAAAAAAATATGTTGATTTTACTTGATTATGTGTGTTAACAGGCTTTTGTGACTAGAAAAGAATTTAATGCAAAGCATGGACTTGGAAGGTGAAAATGGAACTCTTGGAAGCTCAGTCCAGCCACCATTTGATGACCAGCATTTTTTGCTTAATTTCATTATGAGTACTTACTTTGGTCCTGATGTTGAGTCTGATAATCCAAGGTGCTCAGCATTTCAAAAATTGGTTGAAGGTGTAACACCATATACGTTGAGCGAATCTCGGCCCTTCATATGTCAGCATTTCTCTATTGGAGAGCTTATATTACTATGTGCTGAGGAAAGCTAATCCTAGCCTGGTCTTGAAACCAAATATGTTGCACATGTATCTAAAGGGAACCCTTCCTTCTCCAAGCTCAGAGTTGATAGAAGAAAGTAAACAGTTCACTTGTCTTTTCCCTTTGAAATCTTCATAAACAGATATGGTTCCCTGCAAGCTTCAGGATTGTGAAGGGAATTGTTCTTATTGGTGATCCTATTACATCATGTATGAAAGAGGAGGATCTGGAAAGGTACAGATCTTTAACTGGTATCGATAATTTGAAGATAGATATAAATGAAGCCCTATGTTACAAACACGAGTACCAAGCTGGCAAGGATGGTAGGCAGAATTGCATGAAGGGTAGTGTGGAGACGGCTGCAAAATTCACCGCCAATGGAAATGGTAATTCATTCGGAAAGATTTCAACAAAAATACAAGAGAAAGCACCGCAATGACCCTCTGTCAATGCCAGCTTTTCCCCATGTAGTTCCTGTGTCAAAACATCAAAGTAAAAGAGGAACTTCCGATAGGACTTGTGAATTGGATGGACCTGTTGTGATGCCTCTTCTCTCTATTCCAAATGTAGAAGATTGTAACTCACATGCTTCTATTGTTTTGAGTGGGACTGCTAGAAGAGGGAAAATTGGACCACCTATTGGTGCCGTGGAAATTGGTATCAGCAAAGCTGCATATTTATTCCGAGTTGCTCTACCGGGGGTCAAGAAGGACAATTGTATGATTGTTTCCCTTCCTCATTTCCTGTTATTCTTCATGATAATATTTAATTTGTAGTATGCCAGTAATTTGATAAGCCAGGACCTCCTCTGAATTATTCTGTTTATTCACTATAGGATCTCCTTTGAATTATTCCGTATATTCACTATATAACATATATCAGTTGGCTGCACTTTGTTTCTGCATGTTTACAATTGCATATGGTTGCTGTTAAATTACAAATCCTTGTGTTCACCTTGGTGGGCAGCTCTATAATGGGTCATACTTAGAGATTTCCTGTGAAAGACCTCAGAAGCTGAGGATTGGCCTTTTCAGTTCAAGGCCACAAATGCCTGCAGAGGCTACATTCTAGATTAGTCATAGACTCATAGTGTTTTCTGGTCAGTGATGCTTATAATCCATTCTGATGTGTGTTGTAAAGTGTTCCTTCATATTAGTTCATATATCTAGTCGTAGGGTTCATATTACTGACATAAAAAATGGTAGTTAGTCTGGTAGTTTGTGACAGTGAGCCAAAAGTCTCCTTGTGCATTGAGCACAACCTCACTCGTCTCTCATCCACACAGTTGCGATTAAAAAAAGAAACAGAGTTGGAAAATCTGTTGCTGAATTCCATTCATGGATATATCTATGTGTCCCTCCTGTTTCTCAGCAAGGTATGGTATTATTTTCAACATAATCGTGACACATTTTTCCCCATTTGGATGTTTGATAATAGTGACATATTTACTGCTATGTCAATACAGAGAATGCTTACCTGATGAATCTTAATGTCAAAATTTTTCTTTCCATTTCTTCACAGAATTTCTAAGATTTACTAATTAAAAATCAATTATTGTGCATAAGATGACATTGGATCCAAATAAAGACTTCCTGTTTGCTAGACAGATAATCAAGATCTATAAAATGTGGTTTTTGGAGCATCATGTGTTAGGCTACACATTCTATAATAAGCAGCAGACCATGTTCCTATCTCTGTTGTGCATATGTGCACATCACATGTGATATACCACCCTCATCCCCAGGTAAATTACAGTAGAAAGGAGTCCAATTGGAGGATATACTTTTTTCTTTTGTGCTTGAACCTTTAACTATGAGCTGTGGGCATGCCCGGTGTAGATGATTCATAGAGCTTAGTTTGGCCCTATAAATTTAAAAGTCATACTTGCATCATTCAAGTATATAGGAACAGTACACAAATCTAACTATAGTTTACAAATTCAAGGCATGATTCTTGAGAATGGAACTATATACTTGTCTTTTGGTCTTGTGAACCATACCATGCATGCTTTCGTAACACATGTTTACCTCATTGTCTCAGCAAATCCAACGATCTTGCTTCAACTTGTTGCTTTCCTTACCTGTTTTCATGCTTTTCTTCAAAAGAAATGGTGTGCTCTTTTCTGCACTTCCACAAGTTGATATCATTTGTTGTAGCAGGTCAGTTCAGCTGTGAGATTGAATCTAATGGGAAGGTTCATCTCCAAGGGTCAACGACTGGTGGAAAAACTATAAAGAAACGTTCGCGTGTTTTCAAGATGGAATTCCAGCAATTATGCCCACCTGGACCATTCACGCTTTCTTTCAGCCTTCCAGGACCTGTTGATCCAAGGCTGTTTGCTCCTAACTTCAGATCTGATGGAATTTTTGAAGCTGTTATTGTAAAACATCAGTGATGCCTTGGTTTTAGGTACATGGTCAGTTCTGCAATCATACACAAGGCTTAATGTAGGAAGGACTAACCCAGGTGGTCGGATTTTGTATGTCATGTCTAATTACTGATGGTCTGCTAATAGCTGTCAAAGATGCAAAGAAACATTTTTGTTGCATGTAGGTGAAGCGAGATTGACTGCAGAGAATGAGATATGCCTGCTGTACCTAATTTGCAATTTTTTTATTTGGATAAAACTTAGGTACAGTTACTTAGGTTAGGTACATTAGGTTCCCCAATTGAATTCAAACATATGGTTGTATTAACCAATGAAGCACAAACAATGTTATTTTTTCCAAGAATATTTAAATTCAATGTATTTGAATTCAACTAGGAACCTAATGTACTTGACCTAAAGAACTGTACCTAAGTTTTACCCTTTTTTATTTTTTATGTAACTTTGCAATTTATTGCATACTTTCGTGTGTGGTCTCTTTTATGCGGGTAATTTGGAAGCGCCATACTTTAACTATAGAAATTCACCATTGTTTAGAGGCGTATTCATTCAAGTTCAAGTTTGAAAGTAGACAGGGAGCCTTCTGCGTGACACTTGTACCAACAAGCATTAGGTTGTTCTCCATTTGTTTCTAAAAATTGAAAATGAAAATTTTGTGGTGAAGATTTAGTTTTTCACAAATTTAAAGGTGTACATAGTGTTGTATCATTTAAAATAAGTTATCTTCTCAGTTTGATAGAATGGAATTCTAAATCACATGAGACTATATGCGTTTCAAAACAAATGGAGATGATTTTGATCCATATTATGTGATCACTGCTAATCACAATTATCTAATTAAACCATCTCATTGTTGCACCTAGCTAAAGTGTGGTATTTTGAGTTAAGATAACAATTGTTGTAAATTAAAAAAAAAAATGACCCCATTTTCATGATTCTTTGGGAAACGGGCAAACTGGCAATGTTTTGTGCGGGTTTTCCTTGCCAAGAAGAGAGAATGGGCAGAGGGATAGGGTGAGATCTTAGTCTGGTTTCAAATTACATCTTACACCATTCAATAACATTCTTGGTATGTGTTTTTTTTTTGACAAATTTACCATTAGATTACAATGATTCTAACTTTGATAACTGATTACAGAAACCTACTAGTGCAACCATGGTAAGTAACCCTTAGGCACATCTGCAGGGAGGCAAATCTGAAAACAAAAATACTATATGATAGTTGTCCCAATTATAAAATAAAAGAGAAATAGCAAGAGAAGATAAATATAAATGAGAGAAAATATATAAACTTCTTTGTTCAAGTGGTCATCCATAATATATTAAACTTTCTGAATTGATATCTGATCAATTCAAGTGTCTATCTTACAACTGATATCACCCTTATATATATATACTTATTTTCGGGGAGGAGCATTTATTAAAAAGTAAACTTAGGTGATAGCTATATAGAAAGGGGGCAACTATTGTGTTGGACATTGTACTTGCATAATATTTATAGTATGAAGACTCTTACAAATGACTTTGTCAATAAAAGGTTGGCTGAGCACTCTTGCTCAAGCCGTTCACATCACATGGGATTATTTCTCCATGTGATCTTAATCAACAATTGTGGCTTAACTGTTGAGTCCATTTATTCACAACAGTTACAAATTTTTAAGGAAATGTTTTTATTGGGACCATATTGAGATCCCTTTAATGCTTGTAACTTGTTATTATTATTATTTTTTTTTCAAACAAGTGTCTTGTAACAACCCTTTTAGGCATCTAATGTGGACAATTCTTAATTACAATTTTTTTAGGTAGAATATGTTATGTTTCTTAATTAAATTTAAATACATTATTAGATTCACCAACACAATAGAAATGATGTTATATATATATATATATATACTTTTTTTTTCTTTTTCTTTTTTTCTGCAAGAAACGATGTTAATTATGTAATTAGGTGTTTGAATTAATTTAATAAAATTAGATAATCACCCAACATCACCCAAGAAAAATGTAAGTAAGTTTTTGTCCTCTAATATATAATTATATATTCCCGGTTTTAATAGTAATAATAATAATAAAAAAATCCAAAAGGTTATTGGTCGTTGCTGTCGAGGACTCTTCGAGAAACTCATATTTGGGACTCACTCTCTTCCCGCCCAAATGGCAGAGGAGAGACGATCTTTGACGTGGCACTCTCCGATTTGCTTATCACCATCCGTTGTTCTGCACTAACCTCTCCAAGCACCACACGCACTCCTACACAGTCTAAAGAGAGCCGCTGTTCCGAAACGCCGTCGTTTACTCGCCCGGCTATTTAACGGTAATATTTCCGTCTATTACAATCGTTCCTATCTGCTTCTTCGATCTTATTTAGTTATATCATTTCCTTCTTTACATGTTTCTTTTTAAAAAATTAATAAAAAAATAAAAACTTAGGGTTTCTATCAAAGCAAGTCAGTAACTCTAAAATATTTGGGGGTATATATATAGTTTCTTGATCGAATCTTTTATCATTGATTCTGGATTTATTTTTCGGTGAATGTGGCACGGTTTGGTTGAGTCCGCTATAATATCTATTAGGCAAAGTTCAATTTGGTCTCTCAATTATTAATTAATTGTGTTAATTTCGTGCTCCAACTTTTTAAAATCAAGTCAATCTCTTTCTTGGATTTCTTTTTTGTTAAGATTAATAGTTGAGAGATCTAAGGATGAAATTGACTTGATCTTGAAATTTGAGGGTCGAAATTGAAACAATTAATTGTTGAGGGGATCAGATTAAACTTTGTTCGAATATTGGACGACCAAATTAGTAATATAACGAGAGAAAAAAAAAAAAGATGCAAATTTTGTGAGGAGTTCAATATACAATTACACAACATGGTTTAGAGTTAAACTAGCATTTTCTGATGCATTGTTTTGGATTGCATTAATCATTTCTTTTAATTTTCTTTGGTAAGTTATGGTTAGTTTTATTGTTTTGTCACCGAGTTTATACTCCTTTGGCGCAGTGGATGGTTTTGGTGGATGTAGTTTTTATGTGATAATAGGATGAATCTATACTTCTCTTCTTTGGTTGATGACAAAAATGAAAAATCTTTGTTTGCTCTCTATCACACTGTTCTTTGGGTATGACCTATTACATCTTATGAGTTGTATGTTAGTATCGTTTATCACTGACAGTTCTACTTGGAAGTTGGGTCTGTGTCATACATGTTTTTGAGCACTTACACCTATTACATTTCCTGATGTATGCTTGATATTCTAAGGAGAGGTCAAACTTTGGTGCGATGGCAAGTGCCCTTTGTCCAAGTGTTATGTCACGGGTTTGAGTCTGGGAATTAACCTTTCCAAAAATTAGGGGTAAGGCAAAGACAGAGTGGGTAACAACACACCTATTCAACACAGTGAGGATTGTGATGAAAAGGGGCAAGACAAATCACTCAACTCATTTTAGCGGTAACCACTAAGAAGATAAGGAGGATAACAAAAGTTCAAAGCAACTCATTACTAAAACATATTTAATAAAAGATAATTTGATAGCCTCCACAATAAGCTACTGCATCCCCAAATTTATAGAAATAGATCATAGAAGAATAAACATGATAAAGCATAATAACTATCCTCCAATTTCTTATGCCTTGAAATTTGAATATTTTTAGAAATTCGAACAGTCTTTTATTCCATGCTACTTTCCCCCATTAAATAGCTGATTAGAGATTTTGATTTTCTCATAAGTCTTTTAGATTTCCACTTGGACTTGGTGTTGCTGAATGTCCTTGCATCATAGCTGCTGAATGCTCCTGCTTCCAAGGTTGCATATCAACCACTTCTCCCAGATTCTGCAGCGTGAGCCTTCTGCACTGGTATGGCCTATGCTTGATATTCAGGGACATGCCTAAAACGTTAGAATAAGTATTGCCTCAAGCATGCTGTTTTGTGCAGCCCAATGGCTGTATCATGATTAGGTTGGGATTTAATGATATCCTTACATAGTGTAACTAGAGAAGATTAGGGTTTCTTGGGCCCTTTTAGAGGTATATGAAGTGATTGTGCAAGTAATGATGTAAAATTGATTGTTAGATGAGAACTTTCTGTCCATTTCATGCCGAACCCAACCTCCTTGTCATGCAATCAATGGAAAAAATTGATTTGATTTCCTTTTATCATCTTTGGTAAATAAGGAAGCAATTAAGGCTGTACCTTTTCCTCTATAGCATCCACATATCAGTAGAAAAATAACATGAAAGTTCTTTAATTTAAGTACCAGAATGTGACGCTGCTAGAGTTCATCACTGCCTGAATGATGTGAGATATGGTAATTGGGACTCATTCTGTAGCCCTCATCTCCCACTGCCTCTCTCTATGAGAGAGAGAGAGAGAGAGAGAGAGAGAGAGAACTAAAACATATTTAACTTGGGACATTTGTATGCATGGGATGTATATAGATTAGCAATCAGGCTTAATAGCTGGAATCTTCCTGACCACACTGCTGGTGATATATCATGGTACTTTATTTATCCGATAACTGGAATCTTCTTGATCTTTTACTGCTGGTGAATTTTATATGAATTGTTTAGGTGCTTTATGTATCAGCTATTTAAGAAGATGCAGACATGCAGTGTTTTCTGGAACTGGATTTTTTTTCCTAATATTCCAATATCTCATATATTTGGCAAGTATATGGTTGAGCTAGCTCTGGCACCCATACAAGATGGCTAAATAGTGAATTTTAAATGTGTTCAATTTGTGAAATTATTTAGCATATTTGCTTCATGTAATGTATGGCTTGTCTAAGGCTAGTTATTTCTTTATGTATATCTTACTCTAGTCACTTATGAAATGAATTGCAAAGCTGTACTCTCTATTTGTTTGTTTGTCTTTTGATGAGCTAGCAAATTTCATTAATTTATAAACACAAAGCAAGTCATGCAGCTTAACAGGCTACTAACTCAAGCACTGCAGAGTCATCAGAGAAACAAACCTGCAACCCTCAGAACATAAGCAACCATCCTCTTAACCTGAGCAACTAAACTAAGAACTAAACTACTTATTCTCAACCTTCTTGCTATGGACTGGCAATGGAATATCTCAATAACAACAGAAGGCTCTATTCATGACTGAATTGCTGAAGTTCCCTTTTGCTTCTACTTGAGCTTTGACTTCCCACTTGATAGCTTGCACAAGATCCCTTTTTTTTTTAACTTGACCATCATGAGTCCTTGCATTTCTTTGATACCGAACAAGATACACAGTAGCTCCCCAAGCAAGCTTGTAAAGAACAACTTTTAGGCTTTTCCCTTGCAAGATCTGTTTTTTTTTTTATAAGTAATAATTCATTAAAAGAAAAAGACACATTCCATGTACACAAAGTGTGCACAGTAGAATTGTCAGAATTACAAAGTGAAGGAACAAAGTTCAATAAAATCTAGCAAAGAATAGCAGGATATAACTCCCAAAGCAACAGCCCATTCCATCAGAGTGTAGAGAAAAAACTTCTTTGAGTCATGAATGTTTTTCTCACACCCCTCAAAACTTTGGGCATTTCGCACTTGCCACAAGCTCCACATGATGCAATGAGGAAGCATATGCCAGATAGACACAGAAGCCCTTTTGGATAACCGGGGCCAACAAGTCAATAACCCCATAACACTGCTTGGCATCACCCAATCCACCCTAAACATCGAAATGGCTAAATCCCAACAATTTTCTCCCATCCAATTCAGGCCTGCTTATCAGATAGCATCTCATAGCCTCCTTCCATATACTCTTTGTGAAAGCACATTCAAAATACAGATGATTCCTGATTTCCAGACCACTTCTACAATAAACACCTGCTGTAGCACCATTGTACCCCACTGGAGCAACCTGTCCTGAGTAGACCATCTATTTTTGAAAGCCAACCAACTAATGGAAGTATGCCTAGAAATTGCAGTAAAATACCAAATGATCTTCCACCAATTGACCTCTGGAAACTTGTTACTGATACCTGACTTGGAAGGGATCCGAATGGGCTTGTCTTTCTCAGCAATCTCCAGTAGAGGAAGCTTGCTTTGGATGGATACCAGAACTTCTGATCTTGCAGGCTTCCAGTGCCAGACCTTACCTTGCAGCAGACTCGATACCGTGGTCTCCAAACTATTCTCTGTATCATAAACAGCCCTGTAAACTGTACTTTATATTTGTTAAAGTTTTTATTACTGGCATGTCTTTTTGACATTGCAAGTTTTTACTAGAATAAACTTTTGTTCATACTTGTATATAAAAACAAGAATGAATTTTTGTTCATGTCATTTTTTACTGGAAAAAAAATTAGTTGTACATATATTTGACAAAAAAGAATATGTATTTATAAAGTTCTTTCTGGACTTCTCTTTTTAAGCACATGGTAACCTGTGATTGGAAGCAGAAGCAACTTTTTCCAATTGACATAGATCACATTCTTATAGTTCTCTTTTTCTTCTATTTTTTGGATTGACATAATTCATTTACTTAAGTTTCTTTGCTTATATATAGTCTGAAGGTGGACCTTGAGAAGAGCTCAAAACTAAAACAGCAGCTAAAATAGGCAGCATGGATGTGCAAGATTTTGCTGACCATTCACAACTGAAGCCATCTGTTGTTTTAACTGGAACAGCAAAGGAAGGTAGTGCTGCACCTCCTATTGGTCTTGTTGACATTGGTGTGAGTGACAGTGCCTACCTCTTTCGAGTTGCACTTCCTGGTGTCCGAAAGGATCAATGTAAGTTTACTACCTTTTAATTATTTATGCATGTCATTCGTGCTTGTTTTTTGCCATGGATGCGAAACAGATGCACTAATGGCATTTGTAGTTTTGATCCCTCAGCAAAAATTTCTTTTAGGGTTTAAGTCCCTTAGCGGAAGTATTATTAAAACTGACTGGTGTTATTTCTTTAAAATATACATTAGAAGTGCTGCATGGCATGAACTTGAGTTTTCTCATAAAATAGTGTAGAAGATAGAGATGACAAACTAGATGATGCTTACTCTAGCAGGTAAGGTAAAATGTGAGATCCAACGTGATGGGAGGGTTCATATAGAAGGAGCGATTACAGGTGTAGGAGTTCTAAAAGACTCATCAACTATATACCAAATGAAAGTCCAACAACTATGCCCACCTGGACCATTTACTATTTCTTTTAATCTGCCTGGACCAGTAGACCCCCGATTGTCTTCTCCAACTTTCCGGCCTGATGGCATCCTAGAAGTGGTGGTTATGAAATGCAGAACACCTTCAACAGATGGCAGGTTCCCACCTCAATGAGCTTTAGGCAAAGAGCTTTTTTCTTTTTGCAAAAATATCAAAGATTGTTGGCTGCAAAAATGAACTTGTTCCTAGTTCTGTCTACAATATCAAAGATTGAAGAAGTTATGCGTATGTAGACACCTGATTTTTGTACTAATTAATGTCCTTAAATCCCCGCGATGATTATTGAGAAATGGTGGCAGCAAATATTGCTATCTTTGGTTATATTGCATTCTCTAACCCTACAGAAGTGTAGTTTCGTTTTTAAGAAAGATTCAAAAAATGGAAGTTTGCTCTTAGAAGTTAGAAGGCAATTTTTTGTACAAACTGACTTTTATGTATTCTTTTCATCATGTAATCAGAAAGTGTGGAATTTTGAGATGAAACTAATATAGAAATTATCGTTTTAAAGCAGACATGAGGCTTTGTAATGGGTATTGATATGGCCTATTTTAGGCAATAAAATATGTGAAAAATTATTGGGAAAGGTCTATCACCTGAAACAACAGATAGAACTTGGAAGGAAGGAAGAAGGATCAAGGATGGAGGGGATGAGAGTGGTGCCCACCTTCTTAAAACACAAACACCAATTGGCCAATACATTTGCCTCACAAAGGACATAAAATACATTCCAAATGTAGAAGATCTCTATAATTCGGACATGGGCTACATTCCAAGAATAGAAAGATGGTAGATGATCTCTAGAATTCGAAATGGACTAAGGATGGCAGAAGATCTATAGAATCCCTAATGATGCTTTCAATGGACCAATGGGGCTTCAGAAGCTATTGAATAAAACTGTGGTGTTCCAAAAATAATTGAGTAGGCCGCCAGGCCGGTTCTGGGCCTTGGTCATTTACGCTTTTGCTTAGGAAGTTAGGACCCTATTAGAAAGAGGCCCCAAAATTAAAGGTCAATAGTTGGTTTCACCGAGGAAAAAAAAAAAAAAAACACCAATGGGGCTTCAGAAGCTATTGAACAAAACTGTTGTGTTCCAAAAATTATTGAAGAGGCCGCCAGGCCGGTTCTGGGCCTTGGTCATTTACGCCTTTGATTAGGAAGTTAAGACCCTGTTAGAAAGAGGCCCCAGAATTGAGGGTCACTGAGAAAAAAAATATATATATATATATATATCACTTGACCCCCACCTTGAAAAAAGCTCCCAAAATTGTTTGTACGTAGAAATTTGATCTAGTTGAAATCTTGAATTTTTTATAAAAAAAAAAAAATGTTGAAAATGTGCCTAATCATCATTAACGATTAACTTCCTATAACAGTTTGAGTTGTTGAGGCTTCAATTTTTGTAAGTTAGTCTCCCACACTGTATATTATCAACATTAACCACTTAATCTCTCACACGACCACACACGAAATAATCTCTCTCCCCACCCTCTCTCTCTCCTTCACCATGCATCTAAGGTAAATTAAAACTCATTTAAAAAGAAAAAAAAAAATTCAGCTCTTTGGTATATTTAATCTGGTTTGGGTTAGCATTAATTTATCAATTTAAGTGATGAATATGTATTTTACTTAGCTAGGTTAAGGTTTATCGGTTGATTTTGTTGTTAAGTGAAGTCGCAAATTCGCAATAATAGATTAAAAACCTTAAAAAGATGGAGAAGAATATAAAAAATATTGGGAAAATTACATTCCAAACCTATAGTTTTAGAACGTGTAACAAAATCAATCTTGTAGTTTAAAAAGATGTGATTTTTTTTTTTTTTTGGTTTTGGTTTTATGTTTGGAAAGCGTTTGCTTTAATTTTTTTTTTCTTTGATTTATAAATTTGGAGATATGTTTTTATGTCTTTTGAATTTTTTGGTTTTTTGGTCTTTTTTTTTTTTTTTTTTTTCTTCTGAAAGTATGTTTGATTTTATTTTCTTTTTCTTTTTGGTTTTGACTTTTGTTTTTTTGGTCTTAAAAGTGTTTGTTTGTTTCAATTTTTTTTTTCTTCAATTTATAAATTTTTCAGCTATATTTTTGTGTTTTCGATATTAGGGAGGGGAAATTTGGATTTTGATGTGACTTTCTTTTTTTTTTTTTCTCATTCTTTTTGGTTTTAAATTGTGGCTTTGTTTGTTTTTTTTTTAGTATTTGTATTTCCTCTCCTCCATTTTCCAAAACGTATGACATGTTTTCTCTCTCAATCTCAATCTGAAATATAACACTCAACGCCTTGATGTTAATGCTTTAAAGTCGCCTACCTAACTCGGTATCCAAAACTTACAAATTGAGAGAACACCCCAATAGCAGGCCGACCGAAAAAGAGAGAGCCAATGTAAATGTATACATATCAAAAGGCCAGTTGCGATTAAAATATAAACTTTCAAAACTTGGCGTTGTCGTTTTCTGGGGATAGAATGACCAATTGGCATTTTGGTCAAGTATAAATTTTTTATGGACAAGGTTTGGTTACAAATTGGTTTGTAACTCGTTTGTTACAATCCACTATGTGGCAGCTTATAAGACCATCTACATGTATTATTTAAAGAAGTCACATGACTCATTAAATAGGTCATGTGACTAAAATACACGTGGATGATCTTATTAGTTGACACGTAGTTTGTAGCCAAACTCTATCCATTTTTTTATAGGGTTACGCATAGGTTAATGTAGAAAATCAAACAAAGACATACAGAAAATCTAACTTTTAAAGTTGTCTCAGGAAAACAAAACAAGAAACCTTACAGCAACCTAGGAGAAATTCTGACTTGGTAATAATATTTCCCATCATTGATCATCCTCCTAAAGTCCAACCCTTTCAACAAATAGAAGCAAAGCAAATGATACAAGAAACATGACCTGCCATAACATTTATACACAAGTATTTCCTAATTCTATTAGGATTATTTGTTCATGCATTTTATTGTGTACTTGCTTGTTAAAATTGCATGTTTAATGGGGTTTTACATTCTTATTCTTATATCATAACTCTTGTAATAACATGCGAATCCTTTGTGATGGAGTTCAAAGTGGTTTCTCAGTCCAAAAAACCGGGTGACAACTCTTTTCCTCCCTAATTATTGAGGTTAATGATGTATTTAATTATGGACTTAGAAAATAGGATGGACCTAATCTTGTTGACTTTTACCTACCTACGTTTTAAGAATGAATGTTCACAACGTATCAATATTAAATATTTATTTTGTTTTCGCTAGATATTCAACTAAGAGCTAATTGTGGCATCTATCGTTCGTTAATGCTCAACCATTGTTCTTTGTTCTTGTGGTTGCGTTGTTAAAGACAACCATTTAAGTTAAATTACATTGTCAGAACGATTTTTTGACAGTTGTATAATTTTTTTTCTTTTTTTTTTGATCTAACTGAGTGGAAAATGAACCCACGCTTAACTGGGTGAAAAATGGAAGAAATAGGCAACAGTACTTGTATACTATGACCCCAATTATCTTTTGTCGTTGAAAAATGAAAATGTACTATTTTTAGAAAGAAATTGAAATTCTTTTAAAGTCCAATGACTAAATTGTTTTATTAACAAGTTTAGTCAATATTTAGTAGGAAATTCGGAAATTGGAGATAGCGTAAAGGTCGCAAGCTCCACATGATTTCAAAGAAGCGGAAATTTCAGGCAGAGGCATCAAACGAGTTGGTCCATTGACTCAATTGCGGACATCGTTCTCTTGGAGTCAAATCTCATTGTTTAATGTACGAAAATATCAAACAGACACGACGCCATCAAAGTTCAATTCAACAAAGACGGCTCACACAAGGATCACACATTGCCTTGGAAAAATAAAATTATCAAACTATATCAATTTTCTTGGGAGTTTATGGAATTAATCAACTTTGAAATAGAAGTAGACAAAAAAAAAAACTTAATCTTTTTTCGGCTCATAGAAAAATTACACTTCCAAGCATGTCTCCCACGTGCATCTCTTGGGCTTGGGCTGCACCTTCAGTAGGTTGCATAAAGGTTAACGCGGATGACGATTCCTTAGGTAACATGGGACGGGCAGGAGTTGGAGGTCTTTTGAGCAAAGTTGTAGATACCGTTTCGGCACCCGTTTCTGTTTGGTCATTGGAATGAGATATTTCGGTACCGGTCAACACCGGCGTTCCGTTTCGGGTTTACCGCAAATATATATATATATATATATTGATTTACTACTCTATACATTTATTCATCAAAATTTATAATTTATTAGTTAAGAATCTTTGAAATTATAAGCACATATAAATCTTAATATTAATAATAATAATAAGCTTACACTTATATTTTGAATAATAAATAATAGAAATATGAAACCTAAAGAAGTAACACTTAAGATGATAAATAAATAAAAGGCAAAAATACACTTTTGGTCCTTATATTTAGGGGGTGTTTTCAATTTGGTCATTGTGATTTAAAAGCATTCAATTGAGTCCCTGTGTTTTAAAGCCGTTATCAATTTTACCCTTAGAGCCAACTCCGTTAGAAATTGCCTACGTGGCAAACGGAAAATACTGACATGGCTAAACTGTGTCATTTAAAAATAATAAAAAATAATTTAATTAAGCCACATCAGCACATGTTTTTATTTTTATTATTTTTTTCTTTTTCTATTTTCCCTTTCTCTTTTATTTTTTCTTTTCTCTCTCCTTTATTCTTATTCCTCCCCAGATTTCTTTTCTGGTCACAATCCACCGCCCACAACAATATACCAGCCACCACAGATCCTTTAAGCAAATCACAATAACAAACTCACAACCATAACCACAACCACAACCGCAACTCCATCCTTCAACCAAATCCAACCCATAACCCACAATTCAAAAAACAAATTAACAAAACACAAATCTCAAATCTCAAATCTCAGATCTGATTGGCTATTGCGATCCCTCTAAATAACTCTCTTCTGCTTCGTCCCTTTGAAACCATCCTTCCTGTTCAATACGTTCTGAATATATTCGGACTCCACAAACCCCTCGGACGAGCCCGAAGTGCTCCAACCCGAACTCGAACCCAAACCGGAGCTCGCGGACAAAAAGTCTGTACTGTCCGTCAGGCTGGCAGCTAAAATCTCGACGGCTATATCGGGATCGCCGTTGGCTTCGTTGTAGGCCAAAACGACATCGTCTAGAGAAGCCAAAGAGAAGGCCTCGGCTAAGGCTTGGAGTGCCTTGCTCTCTTCGTCCTCTCCGTTCGTCGCAAGTACGCCTTTGCCGTTGAAATTGGAGGCTCGGGCTCTTCTCTTCTTCTTCTTCGCGTTCTTCATCTTCGTATCGTATGGAAGATCAACCAACGGCAGAGTTTCAACGATCGCGGTGAAGATTCGAACACAAGATTTTTTCCTAGAGAACCTGAGAACGATTGCGTTGAGGATTCAAACACAAGATTTTTTCCTAGAGAACCTGAGAATTTTGGGGTTTCCGAGAGAAATACAAGAGGGGGAGAGATTCTAAGACGATCAACATCCATGTATTATTCCATCTAAGCGAAGACCATCCATGAGAGAGAAAAGAAATCTGGGGAGGAATAAGAACAAAGGAGAGAGAAAAGAAAAAATAAAAGAGAAAGGAAAAATAGAAAAAGAAAAAAATAAGAGAAAATAAAAATATGCGCTGACGTGGCTTAATTAAATTATTTTTTATTATTTTTAAATGACACAGTTTAGCCATGTCAGCATTTTTCGTTTGCCACGTAGGCAATTTCTAACGGAGTTAGCTCTAGCGGTAAAATTGATAACGACTTAAAAACACAGGGATCCAATTGAATGCTTTTAAATCACAAGGACCAAATTGAAAACACCTCCTAAATATAGGGACCAAAAGTGTATATTTCTGCCTAAATAAAAAAACCAAAAGAGTAAAATTTATTCAAAATGTAAAATAAAAGAGTTAAATATTATGAAGGTTTGAAAAGTTGCTGCTAAACAAAAAAAAAGGTACAAAGAAGAAAAAAAAGGCACTGCTAACACATGAAGGGCTCTCAAATCAAAAAGGAAAGAAAAGATAGCAAAGAAAAAAACAATGTACAGAGATTTAGAGAGAGACTTCGGCAGAAAAAACAAAAAAGAAGAAGAAGAAGAAGAAGAAGGGGAAGACGCAAAGAGTGAGAGAGAGAGCTTCGGCGGAAAAAACAAAAAGAAAAAAAGAAGAAGAAGCAGAAGGAGCTGGGCGGAAAAAACTGAGAAGAAGAAGAAAGAAGAAAGAAGGAAGAAGGAGAGCAGAGAAAGCTGGTGATTGATTTTTTTTCCTTTTTTTTCAGTTATTTATTCATGCCGGCCGAAATTGGCCGGAATGAACGAAACACGCCAAAATGGGTCGAAATTTTTTCCGAGGTGGAATAAGGGGGTTTCTCATTCCGGTTTGCACACCGGTACGAGATTTTCCGGCCGTTTCGGTCGGAACGGAACGAAATATACAACTCTGCTTTTGAGGGAGCATCATGGGAATTGGTCAGGGGATTAGGATATGATATTGGAAGTTCATTCCAGGTTTATATATATATATATATATATATATATATATATATATATATATATATATATATATATATATTATATATTTATAAAAAGTTTTTTCATTTTTGCTTACTGATTTGAAACCCCTCCTTGGATATTTATGCTTGTTAATGATTGCTTGAACATGCTTTCTAAAGATCAGTGATATGGAAAAATTGTTGTGGAGAATATCAAATGTGAAATGTCCCACATTGCCAGGATTTGAGTTGTTCAATTTATAAGTCAAGAGCATCACTCATCTCTCAAAGCGTCTTTTGAGAGTGAGTTAGACCCATTGATCTTTAATATGGTATCAAAACAAGTTATTTCCTTCATATCACCCAATATAATCAGTCCACGTGTTTGACTAGTTCTCCCTACATGAAAAGAGGTGTGTTGAGAATCAAAAAGTCTGATCACATTAGGTATTTGAAATTAACCTTGTATCTCTACATATAAGATCATGAGCCTTTCCATCCATTGTTAATTGGTTTTGGGTTGTATACTCTTTTTTTAATATGCCCCTGGGGTGTTGAGTCAATCTCTCCACTGTTGTTGTCCACTTGTTTGGTTGTCATGCCACACGTGTGGAAACGTGTAGAAAATATCAAATGTCCCGCATCACCTTGGGTTTGCGTTTTTTAAGAGTGAGCTAAACTCATTGGTCTTCAACAATTGGACATACTTGTTAACCTATCCAAACTTGAAGGATGAAAAAGAGTAAGTTTTTTACTTATGAAAACGGGTCAACCCAAACCCAATCTGCTAAAATGGCAGGTTAGATTGGGTTGACCCATGATCAAGTAGGTTGACCCATTTTTTGGGAAAAAAAATAATCCATTTAATTAATTTCGATTTGTTTGTTTCACAAATTCAGTCTCTCAAATCTTTCTTTCTCTAATTCTCACTAAAACATATTACTTGGGCTAAACAAACATTGTCCTATAAAATTCATGCGTTATACTACCATAACTATGTCTTTCTGGGTATAATTTGAAACGCTGGTTATTATTCTGTTAATTTATTTCACATTTTATAATCTACATGAGGTGCACTGATGTTGATATTTAGTCCATGACATCCGATTTTTTATGTTTTTGCGAACTTATTATGCTAATGAATTTTAGATTGTAAACTTAAAACTTTATGCATTTTTTACTTTTATTTTTGAAAGTTTTTGTTTATTTGTTCTCTTATGTGTATTGAAAGGAAGACAAGAACAATATGCACACATTTATTTATTTATTTGTACGTATAAAAATATGGGTCATACTGAGTTGACCTGACGAATCAAAAACTGGGTAAGGCTTATAGGTTTTACAGCATGTTTTAGTTTGATCCAATTTGGAATGAACTCAATTTGACTTTGACCTATGCCTGGTCAGGTTGAACCCGAAACTATTCAACTCAACCCGTTTTCCAAGTCTAATTGGGTTCACCATACATACCACGAAGCTAACACCTATGCTTTATTCTTGCAACACACGACGTGACCTCCTAGGGTAAATGCAACCTTTTGAAATGTCCCCCCATTTTTAGTAACCAATTTTTGTGAGATGCTATGCATGAAACATCTCTACGATGTATATAAACTAGGGGTGTCAAATGGGTGGGTTTGGGTGGGTTTGGGTGGGCATTAAATGGGCTGGGCCTTTAAAACCCAATAGCCCATTTAAACCCATTTAATAAAGTAGATATTACCCAAACCCAACCCAACCCAATTATCTAAGCTAAAACCCAACCCACCCATTTAAACCCATTTAATAAAGTACCAAAATACCCTTAAAGCCTATAAAATGATGAAAAAACAATTAAAACTTAGAAAAATTACTGAAATACCCTTGGAACCTCCAAAATGACCAAAACCTCTTAGATTTTTTTTTTTTTTTTTTTTTTTTTTTTTTTTTTTTTTTTTTTTTTTTTCCCCTTTTTAATTTATTTATTTATTTAAACATATTAAACTCAACTTAATTGGTTAATTGGGCTAGCACCCATTGATTTATTAAATAAGTGGGTTTGGGTGGGCTAATAACCCCTAATATAAACTAAGGGAAAAACTAGGTACAATTTTTTAAGTGAAATATATTAGATTCATTAAATTTAAACATATGGTTATCTTTCAAACATTGTTATCTTTCTAAGACAATTAAATTCAATATAATTATGTGTTTGAATTTAATTAGGGAACCTAATAATGTATTGTACATAAGAAACTATACCTATATTTTACCCATAAACTAAACCACCATGGGAAGAAGTCATGAATTTTTGCTTAGGAGAGCCAAATTTTAATATCAAACTATAATTACACACACATATGTTTTTGCTTAAAAAAATGTCAGGTGAAAAATATTATGCTTTATGAGAAATAATACTTTATGAGTATTAAGCTTTATGGAGATTCTTGATTCAATATTCTATTCTAGACTTCTTAATTTTTTAAATTTTTTGGGAAAGGTTTATCAAAATAATACTCTCTCCCAAACATTTGTAAAAATGACACTTCCCCCTTGAGGTTTCTAAAAATATAATAGATAAGTTTATCCCTTCTCACACTGTTACTTCTTTAAGGGAATATTTCATTTTAAAAAAAAATGAATTATACTCATTTGTACAAAACTAAAAGGGGAGTGTTATTTATTCAAACCTGAGGAGTGGGGGCTGATCAATTCGTCTATAGTTTCAGTATGATCTTTTATTTTTTAAATAGAACATTTGGTTAGAAAAGTAAGGCATGAACTTATTTTTCGCATTCATGTAAATCTCAAGAGAGAGTGTTATTTAATTCCTAGTTTAGCAGAAGTGTCATTTTCGTGAAACCTGAAGGGACGTTGCTATTATTTTCATTTTTGATAAGATCGCATTTTAATTGTCATACAAGATTGAGAATTTTAACGACTTAACTTTTATACTTAAAAAAATGAATGAAAATCAGACATTTATATTGTCTTCATATTTACTTAGATCTTATCCATTGGGTAGTAGTCCAGTAGTGTCCTCTTCCCCCCCCTTGATTCTCATCATGGGTTCGAGCCCTCACACAAACACATACACACACACACTTTTAAAGGAATGGAATGAGTATAAATAATGGAAAGGCATGGAATGGAA
The DNA here is from genome assembly GCA_907173295.1 of Fagus sylvatica. Lineage (NCBI taxonomy): Eukaryota > Viridiplantae > Streptophyta > Magnoliopsida > Fagales > Fagaceae > Fagus > Fagus sylvatica. The sequence continues at coordinate 27,892,726 of OU015764.1, forward strand.
AAGAATTGAATGCGTGTTTTCTTCAATTCATCCCATGAGAGGAATGAAAAATTGAGCTTTTGAGGTAAATGGGAAGAATAAGTGTTCCCTACTAACCATTTTATTCCCTCCTACTTAACTTCTAAACAAGGGAATGGTCTTTCTATTCCCTCATACTTAAACTCCCAAACAAGGAAATGGAAGACATTCTTAAAACATTATTTGCATTCCATTTATTTTCACTCATTTCCTTCTCTCCCAAACGAGTTGTTAGATTAGGCTAGTTAAAAATTTCTATCTTCATTCCAAATGAATGGCTTAATATATATATATGAGATAACTTTTATTTTCTTGAAATTAATTTTGAACCTCTTGAATAGTAGAATTTACAATATGTAACACTTTATTTTTATTTTTTCCCCTGTTGAGAGAAATGAACTTTATATTTTTGAGAGAAATGCATTATTAAAAAATAAAAAATTTAATTCTTTTTCTTAAGGAAAAATGCATTTTTCAAAATTTTGGGCCATGACCTCCCAACATCTAGCTCCGCCTTTAAACCCACTTGTATTAACATTAATCTATAGACTTAAAAAAAAAAAAAAAAAAAAAAAAGATATAACTAACAAAAAGGGTAAAACTTAGGTATAATTCTTTAGGTTAGGTATATTAGGTTTTTCAATTGAATTCAAATACATGGTTGCATTAACCAATGAAACATAATTAATATTATCTTTTTTAAGAATATTTAAATTTAATGTATTTAAATTCAACTAAAAACCTAATATACTTAACATAAAAAACTATATCTAAATTTTAGATTAAAAAAAAAAAAAATCCATCTTCATCAATGTTGTATTAATTTGTGTCTAAACACCATGAGACTGACTCACTGTTGGGTGGTCTCCACTCGTACTGCCCTCCAAAAAGCGAAGGGACCACCGTACAAAATCGACCGCATACTAAATGATGTTTTCTGTCAAATTTAAATATACATATATATTGTCAAATTTAAATGATGTTTTTTGTCAAATTAATTTTTGTTTTTTTGTCAAATTTAAATAGGTGAATGGTGAGGTTAATGTATAACCCCATAGATCAATTGCACATGCTTTTGTGTGGATATTAAAGTGGCAAACATCGTATTCCGTGCTAAGCAATTTCATTATACGTGAATACATGCTATTTTATTAAAAAGCATAATTTCAGGTTGTTCACCCGCATCTATCATTGTTACTTGATTAATTATAAAATATTACGTGAGTATATTAAATAATTAAATGCATATTTTCTCATCTCATATAAATAATGAATATCATTAATTAAATTTATAATGGGATTTATTATTCATGTGATAGTAAGGAATATTTTTATTTATTTATTTATTTATTTTATATATATATATGATAGAAATTTTAATATAAACTCACACACATTTATATTTTGAAGATTCTAGAAATCGAATCTGCGCTCTCATAGAGGAGTGGGGCTTCTTAGGGAGGCGAATTACCCTCAAAGTATTCTATAATTTTTCAAATGTACCTAAATAGAGTCATTCTTTTTTATGGACGACTAGAAGAGAAAGAGCCTCAATTGAACATTTCCTTGCCGTTGGATCAAATCAATTCTCTCTTTTTATGACATAGCATTATTGTTTTGCTAAATGATGACATAACATTACTTAGGTTAAAGAAGATAAAACATTATTTTCATCTCTAAAACTTGCATGAATTTCATTTACCTTAAATTTTAACAAGTTTGTTTTTTGTTTCAAATTATTGAAAATATTATACTATTTTTAATCTTCAAAAAAGATTTTTTTTTTTTTTCATCCCTCAAATATTTAAAAAAAAAAACTCCTATTTTGCCCTTAAACTATTGGAAAAAAGGCTTTTTAAAAAGTTTAGGAATGAATTTCGATTCTCCCCTTTTCCTTATAATAATGGTTGTCGGAAATGATTTTTCTCAACGAACTTTTTAAAGTTCAGGGAAAAAAACAAAATTCATGCAAATTTTAGGGACGGAAAAAATATTGTAGCCAAAAAAATAAGTTTAAGAGCATACTATTTTTCACAATTTCTTGAAATGACCTATTATGATTAATACATAATAAAAATGGCATCATGATGGATTGAGGTGAAAATGGTATTACTTTAATCACTATAGACCATTATAAAAATAAAGTCAAATTACAAATACCCTATCACATGCCATACCATTAGAACATGAAGTGTGTTTTATTTTGTCACACTTACCTACCATGTACATGGTCTGCTCTGTTAAATAAGTCTGTTAACTTTAACGAAATTTTACAATGTGGCATGTGTCAACTTCAATTATCATAATTTGTTTTTCTAAAAAAAATATCATTCTATTCCAATTTACTTTGAAAGACTTGTAATTATTTGGACAGAGTTTACCTCCAACCCGATTTGGAGGATTCCTCTTTTAACCCATTACGTGACAAGTAAATAGACCATCCACGTATACTTTTAATCGCATGATATTTTTAATAAGTCATGTGACTTTTTAAAATACACATGTTGATGGTCTATTTCCTTGTCACGTAATGGATTGAAGGAGGATTCTTCTAAATCGGAGTGGAGGTAAACTATTTCCTAATTATTTTACCTCAAATCATATTTCAAGGCTATGCCACAAGAAGAATGATTTCCATTATCCTAAAAATAATTATAAAAATATTAGGTTTATAGTATTATTTAAAAAGAATAAAAAATCAATGAGATTCGCATAATAAGCTCCACTGCCCTCCCACATCTAATTTTTGGGTTACCTTACATCTTATGTTGAAATATGGAACACAAGTAAGCGTGCGCATGATGTAAGCATTAAGAGGAATTGCACTCATGTAATACCAAAAATGAATTGCATGAGATCTTAATCCTAAAAAAATGTAAATAGCAAGTACACACCTTTGACCGACTGAGATGACATGACGTTTAGCAAAAACATAAAAAATAAAAAGATTCCTGACATGGCTTTTTTTTTTTTTTTTTTGATAAAATTCCTTCTTTTCTTTTTATTTTTCACCGGAAGAGATGGATGATATGTTAGCCCTTTAAATATTTCCTATTCTAATTTCTAATGTTTCAAGTTTTTGAGGAACCAACCTGTTGTATTATTTAGAAGTTAGAAAACATTTCTTTAATATTAATATGTTAATTATAATTTTTTGAAAAATATTTTATTTATTTTTATAATTCAATAATTGAAAAACGAAAATTTGAATCTTATTCTAAATCTTTTATTTTTAGTCCTTTATGAAATGACCAATTTTTTTTTTTTTTAGTAAAAAAAAGGTCAGACACATATAATATAATACCAAAGTATAAAGTTGGACATGGGATTTTCATTCCCATTAGTAGTACTTATAAAACAATGAGAATTTTCATTGGTTTTTATTTATTTATTTTTTAAAGTTATCTTACTAATAAATAAGAATATTTACCGATGAAATTATGTTACTTTGATAGACAGACCAAATTATTATGGTAAGTAAAATGATGTCTTCTTAAAAAAAAAAAAAAAAAAGTAAAATGATGTCACTCCGGATCTCTTTCAAAGTTTGTTATATTGAGGCTTGAGATATTAGGCTTGCAAGAAACCTATAGTTATAACTTATTAGGGAACTCACATTACCCTCAACAAAATTTTATCTAAACTCTGATAAAACTCACTTTTTCTATTTTAGTGAATTTATTTTCAAATAATTCTGGACTCTTTATTTATTTCTCTATTCTATTAGAATATTATTTTAATTATTTTATTACTTTTTCTCTCCCCAAAATAAATGATTTTTTTTAATCTTTTCCACCATTTCCCCATTTTCAGAATCTTCTCTTTTGCATAAACAATTCACTCACAAATCACAAATTCACCATTGAAATTTGTGAAGACAAATTTCTTTTCGTTCAAAAAACTTGTTCCACCTACCTCGCTCGATCTCTCTAAAATTTTTCAATTTAGAAATTTTACCACCAATCACAAATTTCTCTCTCACCACCTCTTTCTCATCTTCTTCGCTTGTTTGATTTTTTTTTTTTCCCTTTATTATCATTGACGAAGGCTCTACAGTGACTCGAACTTTGACGTTGACTCAATCAAGGGTGACAAGTGACAACTCTTACGGAGACAGACCCCTCGCATTTCCAATCACATTTCAACGACCTGCGATATTTTCATTGTTGAATTTGATGAAGGTACCGAAGCCTTCCATAGTTCCATCTGTGCATGTTTTTCCGATTGAAGCTCCAAGACTTGCAATAAATGTTGTCATCAGTTAATTGGTAAGCGTTTTGGCAAGGCATAGTGAGGTAGAGAGAAAGTACGATAGAGTTGGAGTAAAAAATATAGGGGAAACAAATCTTTTGTTGAGCTACAATACCTCTCAAGCCTAGATTTCACAAATTTTGCTTTAGTAGGGGCGAGCCTCATGGAGTGTGTGCACTGTTTTTTTTTAATTGAATTTGGATTAAAGATAACATTTAAAAATACTTTATTTAAAGTCCCCTAACATTTACAAATCCATTAGGAATATGGTAGAGTGGTGTCCTCCTCCCCTTTGATCCTCATCCCTCTATTTTTTTTTGGCTAAGTATAAGAGTTTTCATAAAAAAGCAGAACTAACAACAAGGATATCTCTTAAACAAGCCTCTTTAACAGAAGGAAGAAGAGAATCCAAGCTCTCTATGCCTTTGATCCTCATCTCTTAATGAGAGTGCTAGTTCATGAATCCAAAATATTTACAAATTATAATTAGGTTAGTGTAAAAAAAAAAAAAAAAGAGGGTCTGTTGAAAAAGAGTGAGCCAATGCATATGTATCAAAAGGTCAATTGCGATTAAAAAATAAAAAATTTGTTTACCTAGGTTAATTTTTATATATATATATGATAATATATAATAATTAATAATAAATAATATTATTTTTTTACCTATGTATATTTGAGTGGGGTCAATATTACTAAATTCTCGTATTTGAATTTAATTGAAAAACCTAATGTTCTCATCTAGATAATTGTACCTAACACCCCAAACTAAAATATGACCCATTTTGAGTTGTTGATTTAAGCCCCAAACGAAATAAGATCATCATCTCATAGTTTAAAAAGAAAAATAAAAAAGAAAATAAAAATATTTAGTGACGAAATATTTTGTCAACAAATAAAACGTTTGGTAACGAAAACATTAGGTGATGCAATAAGATCGTCATCTCATAGCTTAATAAGAAAAATAAAAAAGAAAATAAAAATATTGAGTGACAAAATATTTTGTCAACAAATAAAACGTTTGGTGACGAAACTATTGGATGACGAAACATGTGCGTCACAAATAGATTTTTTTCTTTGGTTATATAAAATAATTCGGTGATGAAAAAGTGCGTCACAATAACTTCTAGTAACAAACTTAATGTGACTTAATAGCCAGGGGCGACGCTACGTTGAAGGCAGGGTGTGCAGCTGCACACCCTGACTTTTTGAAAAATCAAAAGAAATTTTTTTTTTTTTATATAGATGTTGTCTCTATAAATAAAATTGTGAACACCCTCAAATAAAAATTGTGAACACTCTCAAATAATTTGTGAACACTCTGATCTAATAAACCTAATTCACCATACCCAAAAATAAAAAGTCCAAATAACAAAAAATAAATAATAAAAAAATAACTCAAATAACACCCACAATAATAAAATAAGCCCAAATAACAACACTTATTTAAGCCCATAATAACAAAATAAACCCAAATAACAACACTTGTTTAAGCCATAATACAAAATAAGCCCAAATAACAACAGCCCATTAATTAAATTTATTCTATTACAAAAAAAAAAATCTCAAATTTAAATTACCGTGTGCGGTGTGCTTATCCAAGAAAAAATATCCCAAATTTATTCTACTTGCAGTCGTTGAATTGAGAGAGTCAGAGTCAGTGCTCTCTCTCCCTTTTGGTTTTCTCTAAAGAAAACTTCCAAGGCCAAAACCCATTTTTGGGTTTCGGATTTATGGCGCGTGGATTTTGTGTGGTGGTGGCCGTGGGTTGGTGTGGATTTTTTTGTGGTGGTTGTTGTGGATTTTGTGTGATGGTCGTTGGTTGCTCCGTGGGATTGTGTGAAATTTTGTGGTTGTGGGTTTTAATGGAGGAAGCTACAAATCTCAACCAAAATCTACTCACAATAGATCTTACAAAATTTCAAAGCCCATTAACGGAGCAAGTGAGAGCTCAAGGTTGGCCATGTTGGCCTTGCTCTGATCTGAGGTCTCGAGCTTTTGCCATGGAGGTGATGGAGAGAGGAATGCGTGAGAGGGAAAAAAAAAATAATAAGGGAACAGAGAACTGAGAATGAATGCGTGAGAGAGATAACTGAGAATGGAAAATAAAAAAAATATTAATTGAAGGGCTTATTGGACTTTTTACTAATGATTTTTTTTTTGTTTTATACGTTTTACTGACAGCCCCTGAAAGGAGCTGTTTTTTTTGCTACTTCCCATAACACCCCTCCAAAATATTTAACTATACTGCATTGATTTAAAGTTGTAATTTGAAACATTACATTGGAATGTCATCTTGAGATAATATCACTTGTTTTAAAACCTTCTAATAAATCATATATATATATATATATATATATGGAAAAAAAAAATTCAAAGGTAACACTAAAAAATAACCCAAATAATATTATAAAAAATTAGCCAAAAATCACAACAATGTCAAGCTCTTGAGTCTTGGCCCTCTTACTCCTCTATGTAATTGGTAATTTTTATTCCCCCTTCTCTCTCTGTGATATGAAGTTTGAAATTGTCAAACTCAGTTATTCGATTTTTTTTTTTTAATTTCTATGGGCAACTGATTGGGCACTTTTGATTTTATTTTGGCTATTTTTATTTTTATTAATTAATTCTTTGTGGCTGGTTTTATTTTATTATTTGATTTTTAGTTTTGTTTAAGATCAAAAGATGCCTAGATTAAATCTTTGGTTATGCCCCTATCTTATAAACTTTGAACACCATGAAAATTTTTTTTGGAGCCGCCACTGTTAATAGCCCTAGTGACGAAATGAAGGGTTTGGGTGACCAAAATCATTCGTCTCCAAAGATCATTTTTCTGGATAGAATAATAGTAATTCTAATACCCATCATATTGATCATCATCCAAAAGTCCAACCCTTTCAACAAATAGAAGTTATTCATTAAAAAAAAACAACAAATAGAAGCAAAGCAAATAGTACAAGAAACATGAGCTGCCATAATATATACACAGATAATTCAATTGACATATTTTTGAAATAATGGAATCCGCATCTTCGTGGAATAATAGACTCAACCGGTCAATAGTCCACCATTCCATCACTGTCAGCGAAACAACCTTATACACCATCGTGTTGAATGAACCTAACCTAATTATTTCAAATTTTAGTATATATAGCCAAAACTTGACACTGTCCACAAAAGAAAAAAAAGACAACCCCTTATCAGTCTCTTTCTGTATAGCTAAAGCCTGATTTAATTTCCAGGAATGGCGTTGAAGGTTCTTTCTGCCCTTGACAGTGCAAGAACTCAGTTATATCATTTCAAGGCCATCATCGTAGCTGGGATGGGTCTTTTCACTGACGCCTACGACCTCTTCTGTATCCCCCCGATTTTGCGACTCATCGGACGGGTCTTCTACGAGGATGAGCAATACAACGTCCCACCTGCGGTTCTGTCCTCCATGGTGGCTATCGCTCTCTTGGGTACAGCGATTGGTCAACTGGTGTTCGGTAGGCTTGGGGATCTAATCGGTAGGCGTCGCGTGTACGGGCTCTCATTGATGATAATGGTGCTGAGCTCATTGGGATGTGGCTTTTCCATTTGTACCACCAGGAGCTGTGTTCTGGTGAGTCTCGCGTTGTTTAGGTTCATTTTGGGAGTTGGGATTGGTGGGGACTACCCCTTGTCGGCTACGATCATGTCCGAGTTCGCTAATAAGAGGACACGTGGAGCATTCATAGCCGCTGTCTTCTCGATGCAGGGGTTTGGGATCTTGGCTTCTTCGACGGTCACGATGGTGGTGTGTGCCATATTTGACCGTGCGTCACACAATGTTTCAGTAGATCACACGCCCAAAAACGCTGATATTGCATGGAGATTGATACTGATGCTGGGTGCAGTCCCCGCTGGATTGACATACTATTGGCGAATGATGATGCCTGAGACTGCCAGGTACCACCACCCATTTCCTTTCTTCCTTATCTTCTTTGATTTTTTTTGTTTTTTCTCTTTTTGTTGAGAATTTTTATTCATCAATAGTTGAATTTATATATATGTGTCCGTGTACAGAGTTTGCTTGTGAATAAGTTTTTTTTTTTTTTTTTTGATAAGTTGCTGTTGAATAAGTTTTACTTTTTTTTTTTTAACCTGAATATTCTGCTGTAAATGTTAGACCAGTAGTAGTTAATGACATGGCCACATGGGGAACCAAAACAATGTAATGTAGGTCCAGCTGCTAATTAAGGCATGTCATCATCAAACGTTGTGATTTTGTTTGGTTTCTGCAAGATATTTCATTTCAAGTAGTGCTATTTTAGAATTTTTCACACTGTCGGTACACAGCCATATATTAATAACGTGCATACATATAATTGGTGTTACATCTTCATTTATTATTTGAATTTAAACCATTGAATCTAGTGGTTCTTAAAGTTTCACGATTAGAGTTTATATGAGTTTCAAACGATTATTTGATAGTCTTGGAGTACAATTAAATGAGTATTTTCTCCTCTTATAGAGTGATGAGTCACAATATTAATTTAATTAGTGAGATTCACTATTTATTTAAAAGAAGAGAGTATATATTTATTTGTGCTTCGAGACTGCTAAATAGTCACTCATTTGAAAACCTCTAGTCTAACATTTTGGGATCATTCCTAATAGATTTCTTCCAATAATGTACGGGAGACGAGAAGATTACTTATACCTGAAAGAATATTCAGCGATTCGAAAAAACTCTAAATATTCTTATAGGTGGCACATCTTATTTTTAAGAAAAACATTTTACCTCCTAAATGATCAAAATCATTGGCATTCCACCCAAAATAATTCACATTGCAGTCCATTTTTGGAGCAAAGTATGAATTATTTTGAGAATTTTAGAACGGAGTGAAATTTGTTAAAAATAGAGTATAACAAGTTTAGTTTCACCAAACATCAGGGTGTCAGTATAATTTACCTTATTCTTATTCTAAATAAAAAAATAAAAAATATTGGAAATTACATGTTTTGAACTTCAGTTAATATTCAATTGATAAAGTATATATAAAATGTCCACATTCTCTAAAGATATTTATAAAGATAATAAATAGGGACATTTAACACACACACAAAAAAAGAAAAAAGGAGAAGATGTGACATTGGCCGAGTCTTACACCAATTGTAACTCTACGAAATTAAAGATATAAGTAACGTCTTTGGTGAATAAACATTATCCACACCAAAAATATCCATTAAAAAACACTTGAAGAAATATAGAATTGGAGATATATATATATATTAAAGATATAAGTAACGTCTTTGGTGAATAAACATTATCCACACCAAAAATATCCATTAAAAAACACTTGAAGAAATATCCATACCAACTGATCATTAGTTTTTCTATTTGGAGTTGAAAGATGAGAAAAAGGAAAGGAATGGATACTAGCTATCAGACTGAATGAGAATTCGATTACACCTTTGAAATTTGAATCAAAATTCAAATAATAAGTTTAGAGACACAAAATTTCACAAAAAAGTTTCACAATTTTTTATGTGTCAAGGTGTGAATGGTACGTAAATAATAAAGTGATGTCAGCAATAAATCCAAATAAGAACTAATAAAACTCTCAACTCAGTTGTGAAAAATGTCATGTCTATAGCATTCATGGGCGGATCCACACTAAGGCCAGGGTGGGCACCTGCCCACCCTCAAATATTTTTTTAAAAAATTAGTAGGTATATAGTATAAAAAATAATTGGATATTATAAAGTGTCCACCCTCAATTTTTTGGATAATTTTACAATATCCACATTTTTTTTGTGTGTGTGTTGTACTTTTAATAGAAAAAATGTCATATTGATGGTATTAGTATCACACATGATGATAATTACCCTACATATATTGGTACCTATGATCACATTAATTGATACCCTAAATTTTTATTTATTTATTTAAATTTAATACATATAAAATTGGAGAGTATTAACATCACATTGGATAGCACTACCATCACATATGATGACAACTACATCATATTTGATAATAACAATTGAGTGGGTACCAAACTCACAAAAAGATTGAGTATTGTAGAATGATCCTAATTTTTTTGTTAAATTTTTTTCTAGTTAGATATATAACTTACAATCAAACTTACCAGTTGCGATTACCACTGTTAGAAGATCATTTTCAGCTATGAAGATTGTGAATAATCGATTACGTAGTCGGATGAGTGATCAATGGATGGATGACAACTTGTATGTATACATAGGGAAAGACATTTATTATAGTATTAATAATAAAGTTATAATGTAACGCTTTCAAAATATGAAACACATGTCAAAATCAATTGTAAAAAGCTATAATGAGCTTCTTGTTTATTACTTTTTGGTTATATAAATAATGTATATTGGCTTTTGACATTTTTTGTATTATGTCTATTAAACTTTGGGATTAAAAGGTGCCCACCCTAGATTGAATTCCTGGATCCGCCCCTGATAGCATTACTTAAATTTAAAAGTGTTCTTCCAAAGGATGAGCTTTTCTTAATTAGTTAGTTCATTTTGACTAGGAACATGACTAAAATGAATTGTCTGGTGTCTGTTAACATGACAAAACCAAAAGAGGGAGTTTGAACATGTATATAAGACAGATTTGTGTCTTGTATTTGTTGATCCAATTTGATATAAATTATAATAATTCATTTTTATGTTTATGACAGATATACAGCTTTGGTGGAGCAAAATGTTCTCCAAGCAGCCAAGGACATGGAGAAAGTGTTAGATGTTTCGATAAGTCAGATTGAAGAAGATGACCCACTGCCACTACATCCACCATCCTATCCCCTCCTCTCAAAGCAGTTCTTTCGTCGCCATGGTCGTGATCTATTCTCTTGTGCCACCTCATGGTTTCTTGTTGACATTGTTTTTTATAGCAGCAATCTCTTCCAGTCTCAGATATACAAAAAGTATCTCCAAGATACAAGACCAATGAACGCCTATGAAGATGCTTTCAATGTTGCAAAACTCCAAGCACTCGTAGCACTATGTTCCACAATTCCAGGCTACTTGGTCACTGTCTATTTCATTGATCGCATTGGAAGAGTCAAAATCCAACAAATAGGTTTCTTCTTCATGGCAATTGTTTATTTAGCAATTGGGATACCATATTACAAGTATTGGGACAATAACACAAATGCAGGTTTCATGGTCCTCTATGGGCTCACCTTTTTCTTCGCAAATTTTGGACCGAACACTACAACTTTCATAGTGCCAGCAGAACTTTTTCCAGCTAGATTTAGATCTACTTGTCATGGAATTTCTGGTGCTGCTGGGAAGGTGGGGGCAATTATTGGTTCTGTTGGATTTATGTGGGCTTCGCAAAATCACAAAGAGGATGGTTATCCCAAAGCAATTGGAATGACAGCCTCTTTGGTAATTTTGGGCGGAGTTTGTTTTATGGGATTGTTAGTAACGAGTTTTTTCACTAGAGAAACCATGGGGAGATCATTAGAGGAGAATGAGAATGATAATTAACATTTATTGCCTTTATGCAATCATATTCATCTCTCAAAGAAACCGCGGCTGCCTAGAGCTCTCTCTCCCTCTCGCGTGCATGCGCGCTCTCTCTACATGTGTGTGCAGTTTTATATCAAAAGCATGATGAGTTTCTTTTATCTCCATCTCATCCACAAGGTAGGACAGAGAAATTTGTGTGATTTAGATTTTGAGGCATTGTAGAGAACTTTGTAATTGTATTTGAAATGGAAAAAATCTGTATATAAAGCTGGAAACACGTCTGCATAGAGAGTGAAATGTTTGCCATGATAGCATCATTTGTCTGAAATTTCCAGTCTTAACCAACACAATCCTTGTCATTTGGTCATAAAAAATTGGAATATTTTAAAGAAGTTGTGCACAAATACGTCTTAGTCCTCATAAATTCTGGATTTGTAAGGTATTAACATAAAGCAGTTTGTGCTAAAGAGGAGATGAAAGCATGGAGATTAGTGGCAAAATGACAAGTCGCATAAGCATGAATTACTGTTCACGACATGTCGTCTACAGAAAGCCGCATGTCACGTATTTCTATTGTTTGCAAAGCTGAGTCGAATAAGGGCACAATTGTAATTAAACTAAGTTAGTGTACAATTAGAAATTACGTGTTGATATTTGGTTAGTTAGAACAGATAATGGATTTAGTTTGGGAGATCAAAAATATATCAAATTATTAGCAGAGTAACCACCAACGATTACTGTTTAATTGTTATAGGATTGCTCTATTTCCCTATATAAAGGAACATAGTCATATTGTACAGAATTAATCTTGAATCAATAAGAAAATTCTTCTTCTTCACATTCCTCCATTTTCATTACTTTAGCAAGCTTTTCTGTTTAGCTTTAATATATTAGTGTTACCAGTATTCATAGCGTCAAATCTTTATCCTCATCTGGTTCTTCTCTCCTCACAAATGTAGACGACCCTGCTAGTCCTTCATCATGGATATAGTCCAGGAACTCTACTCGTCACCAAGTGCTTACAGGTGACAATTATCACACATGCATATGGCGTCAGTTAATGACAATTAATGGTACCAAGAATAAAATATGCTTCATTGATGGTTCAAATCCTCAACCAATCAATACGGCACTACAAAAAACTTGATTTATTTCAATGCATTTGCTTTGAGAGTTCATTAAAATTCAAAGGGTAAAAAATATTATTAGTCTCTAACGTTTATCCAAGTTGCATGTTTGGTCCCTAACGTTTAAAACGAACAAATATGGTCCATAACGTTTTAAATCATTAGTCTTTCCGCCTGTCTCCTTTAACTTTATGTGTACGTGATTAACATATTGATAACGTGATCATTTTTTTAATTGAAGTGATATTTATTTTCATCTACAAGTAGACATATGATGCGACATACCTAATTAAAATAAAATAAAACCCAAAAATCCACCCACCTGATTAAGACCCTACCCAGCCACTAAAAAACCTAGTGCGCCTCTCTCTCTCTCTCTCTCTCTCTCTCTCTCTCTCTCTCTCTCTCTCTCTCTCTCTCTCTCTCTCTCTCTCTCTCTCTCTCTCTCTCTCTCTCTCTCTCTCTCTCTCTCTCTCTCTCTCTCTCTCTCTCTCTCTCTCTCTCTCTCTCTCTCTCTCTGTTTAAAATAAAACACCTCTCTCATACTTTTTGTGAAACTCACATAAAAATTAAATCAATTTCACATGCATCCCATAGTTTCTCTATGAATCGTAATTAACAAAATTTGCAAAAGCTAGTTCAAAAAACCTCAAATTCTTTGCAAAACATGCAATCCATACCAACAAGAAACATCAAAACTATAGTTTTTTCCTCATAATCTATTCAGAATACAATAATTATATATAGGATTAAATAGAAATTGGCAAGCTTTGGTGGTAAACATTACCATTAATTGATATGCAAAGCAGTCCTTTTGAGGTTTTACTTTGATTCTTAGAATATATATATATACACACACACGCACAATGAGAAAAACATTGCAAAATTTTCCAAGTAATTAATTTTCCAAAATATGGGGGTGACTTACCCTAGAAAGCCATGTTTTCGGACAGAATCAGAGCTATAACAAAGGAGTTCCTAAAACGCCTCTCTCATAGCATTTTGTGAAACTCACGGTTTTATTTATCAAAATAGATGATGGGCATTCCAATGCAAATTTAATGACAGAAAATTTGGTGATTATGGGTGGAGTTTGTATAATGGGATAGTTGGTAACAAGGTTTTTCACAAGAGAAACCATGGGGAGATCTTTAGAGGAGAATGAGAATGATAATTAACCTAGGGGGCGTTTGATTCGCGTGGTGTAAGATTCCTTTATAATGTTATCACATGACATAGGATTCAATTGTCGTACTTTTTGAGAAATGAATAATTGAATCCATGACATGTGCTCCTAATCATGGGGAGATCGTTTTAAAGTTTTTTTATAGGTATTTTGGTCATTTACCCAATGATAATTTCGTAATTAAATGTTGTTACTTATTAGTATGGACAATGTTGTCATTTAAATAAATTATCACAATCCCCATGAGAAGGAAAATCTAAAATTACAATCATTTAATGAGGTAATCACATTACAACGATTTATAGTAATTTGGAACATTTGGTAACCCTACATTACTGTAAAGTTGGATACAAATAAACGAATCCAACGTCGTAATATTTTATCTTCCTGTAATGTTGATGTAATGTTACATTATGGCGAACCAAACGCCCCCTCAATGTATTGTCAATATGTAGTCATATTCATCTCTCAAAGAAATTGGAGCTACCTAGAGCTCTTTCTCTCTCTTGCGTCCGCGCTCTCTCTACATGCATGTGTTACAAAAATTTGTGTGATTTATATTTTGTGTTGAGGCATGGCAGAGAACTCATAATTGTATTTGAAATGGCAAAATTCTTGTATATAAAGCTGGAAATACGTTTGCATAAAGAGTGAAATGTTTCCCTCGATAGCGTCATTTGTCTGAAATTCCTAGTCTTAGCCAACATGTACAGGACCGGCCCAATAGTTAAGCCACTTAAGCAATGGCTTGAAGCTCCCAAAATTGAAAAAGTCTCAAATCTTAATAGTCTATATATCTCATAACCCATTAAAAGCCCAATTTTTTTTCCCCCAACAAGCAGTAAACACGTTACACACTTACACGCCTAGCACTCCACGTTTCTCTCTCTCTCTCTCTCTCTCTCTCTCTCTCTCGTGGTCCCCAAAGATCACTTGATTCACTTTAACTCTTTCTCTCTCTACATGTATCTCTCTTCTCGCTCTAATGAAAAACCTGAAAAATTAATTCTTTCTTTTCTTTTTTCCCCCACACGGTGAGACTACTGCTCTTTACGTATCTCTCTCTCTCCCTCAACCTCTCTAGTTAGTATCTTTATTTCTCTCTCTACGTATCTTTATACGCCTCACTTTCTCTCTCTCTAACGTCGGCCTATGTTTTCGGGTGCATGCGTAAAGGCATGATTAATTCCACAAATCTCACTGCTTTCTCTCACTACAAAAAGTTAATAAGTATTATTTTTATTTTTGTTTTTTCTTGGCTTCAAATTTGAGGATTTGAGTCTTGAGATTTTCTACAAAAATTGGATTCAACACATAAATAATTAATAATATCAATCTTTACCCATTTAAATATTTTTTTTCCTTCGCAATTAGAGTTTATAATTGTAAATTAAGATTTCTTGAATTGAATTTGTGAATTGTGATGTTCACTGTTCAGGGTTTTTAATCTCAGGTGGATATTGGGAATTGGGATAAATCACTAAATCAGTGTAATCAGATTCTATTGTGATAAAAGTTTGATAAATAATTTTGCATCTAAAAGAGCCAGAAAAATGAAATTCTTAAAAAAAATCATAAATATTAATTTAATTTAGTATTGAATGGTAAAAAAAAAAAACCAATTTAAGATTTAGCTTGAGGGCTTGAGGCCCTCAAAAAGTTTGGGCCAACCCTGAACATGTACAGTCCTCGTCCTTTGGTAGTACAGAATTTGGATAATTTAAAGAATAAATTGAGCAAAAATGCGTGTGTAAGTCTCATACATTCTAGATAGTAAGCTATGAGCTATCAACATAATGCAGTTTGTATAGAACTTACGCTGTGTGATAGTAGAGGAATGGCAAATACACGATTAGATTCTAATGACAAGTTGAACGAAGAATTTTGGAATCTATATTCCAGTAGAAAAATAGAGAATAAAGACCGAGATTTTGTTGATGTTATGTTTCTCTATTTTTATTTTATAGCTTAGAGGCTATTTATATATGCATTTTTCTTATCAACAAGATGCTTAAGTTCAAATTTGTTGGGATATGACGTTTTGGGTAGACTCTTGAATCTTCTTATAAGATATAGTAGCAACATAATCCAATATTAAACTTATCTAAGTTATTTATTTTCTATCATGTAGGACTTCCACTCATATGTGTTGGAAATATTTTATGAATGTACAAACTTCACAACTCAAATAACAAGTTAAATTCGAATTAATAAAAAAATAAATAAAATCAACATAAACTAAAAAAATTAGTTTAGGAACAATCTTATCAAGCTATAGAATCACGCAATAACTAGTATCTTCCTTAAGATTAATTCGTGCCACCCGGAGCAAAATTCGGTGCGAACGACCTTCCGGTAGAACAACCACAAGGATTAGACTATAACAAATACCTTTGTTAGACGTACTTCCTTCACAAAGGGTCAAGAATAATCTTCTAAAATAATGCCTTTCATTTTCTTTGATTTCAAAATAATGAAGACAAAGCTTCAGGCTTCACACGAGTAACTCGAGAGCAAAATAAACTGAAGAGAAAATTCTCTGTGTAGCCGAAGTTGCGTGTGAAAGAAGCTAAAGGAAAGTATGTGGTTAACAAAAGCAAATGAGGCGTGTATTTTAAGCTAGTGGGCTGACAAACAATTAAAGAATTTTTCTTCCCAAATACTGACACAAGTCAGCAGCCTTTTGTTTACAAGTCAAACATGGGCTAGCAAAAGACTTGGTCAAATAAGAAAAACGAAGGCTAAAATATGTGTTTGTAACACACGCACACAACAATACGTGCATACCAAATCTACTCATGTGTGAATTATTGTCCCTTCGAGACCTCTCTCATTTTCGATCACGACAAGTCTCTATTAATTGCCCTTTACCTATGAGATTTTTCATTTTTCCGTTCATCTATGTGCCATCCATGGGAGTCAAGTTTCAACCTCGCAAGCCATGGGAACCTTGTATGTCCATGTCCATGGAACCTCGTGCTACGTTGGTATTCTTTGATCTAGCACCATTGACTATATAGTATATGTCCCTTTTTTCCAAGATTATTTGTGTGGGTTTCTTGTTTATGCATACTTGTGAATTGCATGAACTCCATCCCCCCTCCAACTGGAAAAAGAGACCACCTTCGTTGATCTTTGCCATTTGGTTGCACACAATGATCCGCTTTGATATAACTTGTGGAAAATAACCAATAAATACAAACATGTAACAAAATTAGTTGTTTTTTTTTCCTTCTTTATGCAAACTCAATGGGCACTCCAAATAAATTATAAACATTAAGTCATTAACCAATGTAAACAGAATAATTTAGAAACAATCCATATCCATAATCAAGACACCAAATATGGAAAAACCTACAATGAAAAGGGAAAACCGGAACCATGGGATCTAATCTAGTTAAAACTTCAAATATAAAATAATGGGTACATATAAAACACCCTCAAGAACACATCATTCTTAGATCACAACCAAATATTTATCACACTAAGTGGATTCCAACAATAACAATAATAAAAGATTCCAAATTTTTTTGATAATTTTGGGTGTCCGGACCAGCGTTCCGTAGATACGCACACCTCGCATGACTAATCTCATAGGGAGATGTAACACCCTACTAGTTAGGTATATCACGATAGACGTAAGGCTTTGTTTTGGTAAGGTAACCCTGATGGGACTCGAACTAGTGACCATTAAAAAACATATTCAAAGCCAGACGAGTTAAGCTGTCCTCAGTACTAATAAAAGATTCCAACTATTACCAGTATCAAAGCAATATTAGCTTTGTATGTGCAATTTACTGAAGGATTCTAACTAATAACTATTTCTTGAAACTGTGCAGATTGTTCGGACATGCTTTGGAAGGGAGGTGCATCAGTATCTTATTTTAATGAAGGAATATTCTGTCCTGGACACAGCACTCTACACAATAAAATTCGGTTACCTTGCTGTTTTCACAATTCACAAATATCTCCATTTGGTCCTGATTTTCACAAATTCACCCAAAAAAAAGAAAAAAACGCTCAACACTGACCGCACGGAACCAATATGGCTATATCACCCATATTTAGGCTTAAAGAATCATATGCTTATCAACACTTTGTAATTTTGATAAATTGTATGATGTAGACTAGAACTTACACATTCTTTCTCCCCCCTCCCAAAAAAAGAAAAGAAAAAAGAAATATTAAGTTTAGCGACACAATTTTTTTACACAATTTGCTAAGGTCAGGAACAAAACTAGGATTTTCATCTTGGGAGGGTGTGGGGGGCAAAGTATGAACTAAACAATTTTTACCATTTAAGAATGAGAATTATGCAAAGATTCAAGAATAAATTATTGCATGAAAATAAAACTAGCATATATTCAGTGTTAACAACAAAAAATTAATAAAAGAAAAGATACAATAATTCTTTCTTAAATAATTGTTAAAAAAATGATGAATTGATGACTATATTAGAAGAGAAAATTATAATGTTGAGAAAATGCAAAAACCAACCAATTTGACATGAAAACAGTGCTTTCTATTAATTCGACTCTATTAAAACTACTAGATATTATGTTATACTTACGGACTTACCAATCTAAAAAAAAAAAAATTTAGAGTATAATTTGTTTCCCATTTTCTTAACAATATCAAACACATAACATGTAAACATAGTTGTAGCCTCCACTTTCCTCTTTCTTTTTTTAATTTTATTCTACAACTTAAATTATTAAAATAAAAAAAAGAAAAAGAAGTGATATATTTTCCAATCACAGTTTAACAATTTTATAGTCAAGAAAATAGAATCTTTGATATAAGATCATTCTAAAAAATATCTTGTTTTCAAAATTCATTCCAGAAAAGAGAAAAAGAGTGGAGGGATGGGGGTTACCTTGAATCAATGGACGAGTTGGCAACACCTCTTAAAGTGGTTGACCTCTTCAATGTAATAGTACTACTTGAGTTTAGGTATTTATTACTAAGAATATTTTTTTGGAAGGGGGGCATAGGTGTGGATTAGTTGGTATTTTTTGGGTAACTTAATTCTTAAGAGGGGCTATGTGTATTTGGAAGTCTAAACTATTAATTTTAATTGATACCATAGAAAAGAAATAGGGGCAGGGTAAGGGGTGCCACCTCCTTAGTCTAAATGTGGTTCTTTCTTTGGTTAAGGCCATAAGCTGTACGTGAGTGATATGTAAAATTATCTTTCTTTGTTATTAGATAATTAACAATTACATTAATCAAGGATTTAGAACTATCATGATCTTCACAAAATTAAATACTCATAATATACTTACATTGATCCATTCTTAATAGAAAAAAGGTTTCTTTATCTTAATAGAAAAAAGGTTTCTCTTTCTTGACCCTCTTTATGTATATGTTCAACTTAACCTTATCTGATGGGAGTATTGAACATCTCTTTATAGGTAGAGAGAGGACACGTTTCCTTTTTTTAAAACTTTAATCTCCACTTAACCATCAAAGTAAGAGTTACTTAGGAAACCACTTCATAAATGACCAATAAGTTAAAGATAACATTAAGCTAACTTTAAGAGATATGTAACATACTACTATTAAACCTCTAACCGATCAAATGTGCTTTAACATGTGAGTCACCAATTAATTTAATCTTACTGATAATGTCCCAACTTTCTGATAATGTAATCAATGCCTCCGTTCAATATTGCCCTTAGAGTCGCGTTTGGTCTTGTAGACCCATTTGCAACCAATTTTCTTGTACTCTTCAGGCAATTCAACGAGATCCCAAACTTCATTTTGATCCATTGAATTCAATTCATCTTTCATGACATTCATCCATTTAGTAGAATCAACACTTTCCATGGCTTGTGAAAACGAAATCGAGATCCTTACTTGATCCTATGTCAAAATCAGATTATTGTAGATATACCACATTTTCATCTGAAATAGCAGACCTCCTTTCTCTTTGAGATCTTCTTAATGCTACTCCTTGTGGTTCTTCTACCGTTTGTTCATTGGTGACCATATTATTATGGAGTGATGGTTCATTAATTTGTTATTCAATGTTGTTTGGTTGTTCAACAATTATAAGAACAACAATTTTGTTTGAAGTTATAGGCATTGAAACTTGCACCCTAACTTCTTGAATATCTACATTTCATAGATTATCACTCCCACTAATTTCATCATTTTCAATGAATCTGGCATTACCAGTTTCCACAATTCTCGTACTATGATTAGGATAGTAAAACCTAAACCTTTTGGATTTTTTAGGGTAACCAATAAAGTAACCACTGATTGTTCTTAAGTCCAATTTCTTTTCATGTAGATTATAAACTCTAGCTTCCGTTGGACAACCCCAAACATGTAGGTGTCTTAAACTTGGGCTCCTTCTAGTCCACAGTTCAAAAGAGGTCTTTGGAACTGCCTTACTAGGAACCCGATTTAATAAGTATACAGCGGTTTTAAGAGCATACATCCACAATGATAAGGGTAATGTGGAATTACTTAACATACTTTTAACCATATCCATTAAAGTACGATTCTGTCTTTCAACTAAACCATTTTGCTGTGGTGTTCTTGACATAGTGTATTATGCACAAATGCCATGCTTTTCAAGGAGTTTAGCAAATGGGCCTGGGCATTGCCTTGATTCACAATACTTTTCATAATATTCACCACCTCTATCTAATCTGATGATCTTCACATTTCTTTCTAATTGTCTTTCAACCTCAGTAATGTATACCTCAAGGGCATTCACTGCTTGAGATTTTTCATGCAATAAATAGATATAATTATAACGTGAAAAATCATTTATAAAGGTGATGAAGTATTTTTCTTTACCAAAAGATGGAGTATCAAAATGCCCACAAATGTCTGTATGGATAATCTCAAGGAGCTTTGTATTTCTTGTGGCACCTTTCTTGGTGTGTTTGGTTTGTTTACCCTTAATACAATCCACACACACAGCGAGATCAGTAAAATCTAGGTTCGGGAGAATCTCATCTTTTACTAATCTTTCTAGCCTTTTTCTGGAAATGTGTCACAACTTTTTTGCCACAAGTTTGAGGAATTTTCATTAATTAGACTACGTTTAGTACTAACATTATGATGTAGGGTGAGAAGGGTTTCAGCAAATTGATCATTAAGCTTAAATTTGTATAAACAATCACAAAGAATACCAAAACCAACAAAAGAGATATTCTTAAACAAACTAAAACTTTTATTCTCAAAATTTATGAAGTAGCCATCAAGATCAAGTTTAGGCGAAGAAACTAAATTTCTAGAGATTGAAGGAACATAAAATGTCTGAAACAAATCTAAGTGATGACTAGTGTTAAGAAATAAACGATAAGTACTAATAACTTCAATTGAAACTCTAACCCGATTTCCCATCAACATGAAATTCTCATTTGGATTTATGGTCTGGATTGAAAGGAATCCCTGCATCGTATTGGAAACATGAGTTGTAGCCGCAGAATCAAGCCACCAAGTATTAGAAGGAACTTCAGTTAGGTTTGATTCAAAACATACAGAAACAAAACCTGTAGTTAGACATTTACCTTTTTTTTTGAACCATTGCCTACGTTTCGGACAATCTTTCTGATAATGTCCCAACTTTCTACAAAAGTGACACTTATCATTGCCTATTTCCTTCTTATGAGCCTGAACATTAGGGTTGGCTCATTTGCCTTGTGTGGTCCATGCTTTATGCCATTTTTAGGCTTCCTCCACTTTCTTTGAGCTTTTTGACTTACGAGATGAATTGAATGTAGTTCAAGTTGCTTAAGCCTTATCTCTTCTTGATTAAGCATATTGGTCAATTGATTCAGATTCCACTTATTCTTCATAGTGTTGTAACTAATCTGAAACGGCCCATACTGAGGAGGCAAGGAATTCTAGATGAATTGCACAAGAAAGAACTCATCCACATTCATCCCCAAAGTCTTTAATTGAGCAGCCAAATTTGTCATTTCAAGGACATGCTCTTGTATCCCACATGTACCATCAAATTTCATGGTGGTAAGCTTAGCCATCAGTGTTCCTGCAAGGGATTTGTCAGCAGTTCTGCCACATTGGTAAGGAATTCTTTAGCATCATCAGTTTTTGAAAGTGTTGTCTTGATGTTTTTTGCTGTTGTCATTCGCATAAACATAATACTTAGTTTATTTAACTTTTCCCATGCTTTGTACAAATCATTTTCTTCTACACTGCTTGTATCAGTGGGAAAATGTGGTTTCTCAAATTCATGAAGTGCTATATCTAGATCCAGTACACCAAGGTGAAACTGAACCTGTTCTTTTCAATTTGAGAAATTTGTTCTATTCAGCATGAGAATAGATGAAGCATGCAAATGTAGCGAAACAAGAACAGATACTGCAAATAATAATTCATGCTCACTACATTAATGCTAAGAATAATTAATAAGGAATAATAAACCATAATAAAACACATATTTAAACAATAATAAATAGTATTACCGTGATCCACCTTTAGGTTATTCTTATGGTAAACTATTAAACAATTATGGTGATTCCCTTTCACCTAATAGGACTAATTGGTAAAATATTTATAATTAAGTTGGCATATTACCTTTGGGTATCCGTTCCAATTTCATCTATGAATACCCACCAACCATCCTATTCCAATTTATTAATCACTCAAAAATGGTGCACCTTTGGGCCAAACCTAATATTCTTGTGATTAAAAAATTACAATTTATATGGTCATTAAATTTATTAACACTAGAGAATAGGTGTTAAATCTCAATTATTTGATTTGTTATCTATGTCCCATTCCAGTTGGGCCACTTTGGTGACTACCAAACCGTATCATAATATAAATTTCTAATCAAAATTAATAACCTTACATAAAGCATTAAATCAACAGTAATATGTTCAAAGTAATGTGAACAAATATAAGCATACCATTCAAATATACCAACCACTACAATTATTGAAGGAATACATTCTATTGGTTGTTCATATATAAGCACTTAAAGTATATTAGTCATGTGGGGTGACGTATTAGCTTAAATTTATTTGACAACCAGGAAGTATATTATCATATTTCAATTACAAAATATCAAATATGTTCTCACACATACCTTATATGCTACTAGATAGTATATGGTTATTATAGTGAGAAAATAAATTAGAACGTTAAGCGGAAAAATAATCAATAAAAACAATGCTAATAAATGAGATCATTATGTACTCAATTTATCACAACATTCGGGTTTTGAAATGTTTTGATCATAAAGTTGTAAACATTTAAAAAACAAAGAAACTGAATTCACATATTTAAACTCGAACCAAAATTTAAGGTTAAGAATTCACGATATAAATTAAAAATTCATTCAATGAAAAATCAAAATAATTCTTAAACACAAGCTCTGATACCACATGTAAAATTATCTTTCTATGTTGTTAGATAATTAACAACTACATTAATCAAGGATTTAGAACTATATGATCTTCACAAAATTAAATAGTCATAATATACTTATATTGATCCATTCTTAATAGAAAAGATTTCTCTATCTTAATAGAAAAAAGTTTCTCTCTCTTGACCCTCTTTATGTATATGTTCAACTTAACCTTATCTGATGGGAGTATTGAACATCTCTTTTATAGGTAGAGAGAGGACCCGTTTCCTTTTTTAAACTTTAATCTCCACTTAACCATCAAAGTAAGAGTTACTTAGGAAATCACTTCATAAATGACCAATAAGTTAAAGATAACATTAAGCTAACTTTAAGAGATATGTAACATACTACTATTAAATCTCTAACCGATCAAATGTGCTTTAACATGTGAGTCACCGATTAATTTAATCTTACATGATAAAAAATAAAAGTGGAATGTGATTAATTCATTTAGTACAATCTTATTTATTTAGACAAAAAAAAAAGAGTACAATCTTATTTGGCTTTTTACTGATTACTGTTTAGAAGCAAAATAAACAAAAAGCTTGTCCACTCATAAGAACTTATCCATTACCACTTGAATGGATAAGTGTTGGAAGCAAAGTTGAAAAAGAAATGATACATTCCATTTGGTTTAACCAGTACTGGTGCCTCATTGAGACTAAATAAACAAAAGGCTTACCATCCAATTAAGTTAGTGCAGTGTGCAGAAACGTTTAAAAAACATAAGAGAAGTACGAAAGGGATTGAGATCCCATGCAATACTCAAAAGTATTGCATGGCTGCAATTTATTTTTGTTCAAAAGTCCAACCCATCCAACAATAAAAACCAAAAACCGAAAACTATAATTAATAATACAGCGCCAAGTACCATCTTTTGTACCCTTTTCACACACTTAAAAATTATAATAATGCAGCTACAAATACGGGAAGGGAAGGTTCAGAAGTATATACAAGTTCAATCCGAATATTCATGGAATCATCAATCATCAATCATGTACACAAACAGAAATAGTCAAGTCCACTCTTCTATCACCATCAAGGAAGCTACTTGGTACATAGACCTAGCCAAAAGAATTTCAAGTCTAATTCTTCTGAGTCCCCTTACAAAACCCAAACATAAGTGAAGCTTTTGAAAATTTTCCAAGAATGGCGTTAAAAGTTCTTTCAGCTCTTGACACTGCAAAAACTCAGTTATACCATTTCAAGGCCATCATTATAGCCGGGATGGGCCTCTTCACTGACTCCTACGACCTCTTTTGTATCCCTCCAATTATGCGACTCATTGGACGTGTCTACTACGAAAATGAGTCGAAAGATTACGAGATCCCACCCGCTATTGTGTCCACTATGGTAGCTATTGCTCTTGTGGGTACAGCGATTGGTCAAGTAGTGTTCGGTAGGCTCGGTGATAAAATGGGTAGGCGCCGCGTGTACGGGGTTGCATTGATCATCATGGTGATCAGCTCCTTTGGATGTGGCTTCTCTGTATGCTCCACAAGGCCACAAGGGAGTGTGTTCTTGTGAGTCTTGGGTTGTCGAGATTCGCTCTTTGTCGGCTACGATTATGTCGGAGTTCGCTAACAAGAAGACACGAGGTGCTTTTATAGCAGCCGTGTTTTCAATGCAGGGGTTTGGGATCTTGGCTGCTTCAGCCGTCACGATGGTGGTGTGCAAAAATTTGACCGAGCATCAAATGTGTCGCCGAATGGTTGGACACCAGATACGGCAGATTTTGCGTGGAGGTTGATACTGATGCTTGGTGCAATTCCGGCTGCGATTACTTTTTATTGGCGAATGATGATGCCCGAAACTGCCAGGTATTCCACAATATATAGCCATAACTTATATACATATTAAATTTTTGAAGAATGATGGTCTCACAAGTGTAATTCTAAATTGTTAGAATTTCAACATTTTATAAGCTCAAGCCAACTAAAATAGCAAAATCCACATTGTAATAGTTGGGACATATCTAGTTACTAGAAATCTAACAGATACACACAATATAACAGATACAAGCAATATAATGTGTCTAATATCTTTTTGTGGAGTTTTATGCATTAAAATAATGCTTATTATAACTGTGTACACATGCGTTAATGTGTGCACAACGGTTATAAATTGTTCCCTTAAAATAAAATCTTGGCTCCATTGTTGTTTATGCCTTTTTCAAATTGATATATGAGATTTGATCTTAATCAATAGACAATAACTTATCCTTTCGGCTTAATTATGCATTGTTTTTCCTCATAGATTTACAGCTTTGGTGGAGCAAAATGTTCTCCAAGCGGCTATGGACATGGAGAAGGTGTTAGAAGTTCCAATGAGTCAAATTGTGGAAGAGAACCCACTACCACCAAGTCCACAACCCTATCCCCTTCTCTCCAAGAAATTTTTTCATCGCCATGGTCGTGATTTATTCTCTTGCTCCTTAACATGGTTTCTTCTAGATATTGTCTTTTACAGCAGCAACCTCTTCAATCTCATGTATATATCCGTCATCTCCCAAAGGAGAAATTGAATGCCTATCAAGATGCTTTTGAAGTTGCAAAACTCCAAGCAATTATCGCAGCATGTTCCACAATCCCAGGCTACTGGTTCACTGTTTATTTCATTGACCGGGTTGGAAGAGTCAAAATCCAAATGATGGGTTTTTTCTTCATGGAATTTCCGGTGCCATTGGGAAGGTAGGGGCAATTATTGGTTCTGTAGGATTTTTATGGGCTTCGCACGGTGAAGAAGAGAAAGGTTATCCCGAAGTAATTGGAATGACCACCTCATTGATAATACTCGCCATAGTTTGTTTATTGGGAATGGTGGTGACATTTTTTTTCACGCGAGAAACTATGGGGAGATGATTAGAGCAGAATGAGAGTGATGATTAACCTAATTAGCTGTGTTTGTGCAGCTGTCTTTCGTGTAAACAAATCTATGCATAGTATATGTGGCGGAATAAATGAAACATATCTCCAGACATGATTGTGGGCTTTTTGGGTTTTCTCTCTAGCTAAAAAAAATTGGGCCGTGCTGATTGGGTTTTCATTATTTAGGTGGGTTTGGCCTAAATTTAACTCATTAAACATTTTTTTAAAATAAAGAGAGTACTAAATTGGATTATCTTTAGCTGATCAAAGTATCTCACTTCATTTTTCAAGCTTGATGAGCTTTAGTCTTCCGCTCTCCCAGTGCATATCCTCCAACTTTAGTTGATTCGACTTTATCTATGCTTTTTCTTATAAATTCATATTCATAATTTCTAATTAATTATACTAGGGACTTTCTGTGAATTTTATTATTATTTATTAAAGAAGTTGTATCCTATAGCATTTGGTCATGAATGAATTAATATATAATATATATATAATATATATGGTTCGAACTCTTTAAATTCATTATGGATTCTTTTATGTATTTGAGATAATTCAATGTATATTTTCAAATGCATGTAGAATATAATAAGCTTATTACATGTGGGACGATGAGCTTTTTACTTTTTTGTAATGGGTTTCTAAAATTATCTTATTTATGGTAGCAAAATCTTATAGTTTGAACTTTTATTTAGTTGGCTCAATGACTAAAGCAAAAAGTTTTTCTGGCTCTTCTAAATCCTCATTTAGATTCATTAATACATAGATGATTTAAATTGCGTTATACTGCACTTTTCCATTTTTGGTATTCCTTTCTCCTTATGAATTTTAGGTCAAACTATTTTTGTTCCTTATTTTTTTTTTTTTTTTTTTGGAAAATGAAGCATGAAATTAATTTAACTATTTTAGTTATTAACTTATTATGGTGTTGCAACTTAGTAACTTGGAAAATATTTTCCTTTGCTTATTATTGGTAGTTTCGTACTTGGCGTTGTTGAACTTTTGGATAGTTTTTGTGTTTTTTTTGTAAGAAATATTATATCTCTTAACTCTTTCAAAGGGAAATTCTTAAATGGTGTGTTTGGAAGTTTTCAGGGGGAGGAGAGTAGAAGGTATGGGGGGGAAAGAGAGGAGGGGGAAGGGGAATAGTTACCAATTCTCATTGTTTGGATGTTTTAAAAATTAGGTTAAACTATTGTTTTCATCCCTAAAGTTTGTATGAAATTTGTTTTTTATCCCTGAATTTTGAAAAGTTCGTTTTTCATCCCTGAACTTCAAAAAAGTTTGTTTTTACACATAAATTTCATCCCTGAACCTTTTTTTTTTAAAAGACGAAATTCATGTGTAAAAACGAACTTTTCAAAGTTCAGGAATGAAAACCAAATTTCGTGCAGAGTTTAGGGATGAAAACAATAGTTTAGCCTAAAAATTAAGTAAGGGAGAGGGGAATGGATATCCCTCCCCTTTGTTTGGATGTTGGAGAGGGAGGAGAGGGGAATGACATGATTGTCTAAATTGACAATTATAGTCCTCATTTACTTATTTTAAAGAAGTAAGTATAAAATGACATCATAAAGGTAAACTTGACAATTTAAATCTTTTTAAAATAAGTGGAACCACTCTCCTTCCCTCTACCTCTAAATTATCTCAATTTGGGGGAATTAAAAATGAAGGGTTTAGAGGGGCATCATACTCCTTCTAATCCCTTCAAATCCTTCCCTCTTCCACTTAAAAAACTCCCAAACAAAGTTCATTAATTCTCTACTCTCCCCTTCCCTCTACTCCCCTTTCATTCCCCTTTATCCAAACATGGAAGGAAAAGTTTTAGAACAACCAATCCGTAAAAAGGGGAATGAAGTTCTAAGTTTTTTTAATTGTCTTAGAATCTCTTAAGTGTAACAAGGGAAATTCTAAAAGACACTTGAACAATTTATCCGACCAAAGGGGATAGCTCTATATTTTTTAATTGTTTTAGAATCTCTTAAGGGAATCCTAGAACAATTTATCTGTAAAAGGGTGTAGCTCAAGTGTTTCCAATTCCAATGGATGGGGCATTAAATGAAAGGATTGGATTGAACTTCGATTCCTATGTAAACCTCAAGGGATTTATTTTTATGGGGCGCCTCAAGGGACTTTGATTGAGTATTGATGGGTGGGGCATCGATCCCTTCAAAAGGGATCAAAGTTTTTTTTTTTGGATTTGATCTTATGGACCATTGGGCTTTCATGTGAATCTTTTATAAAGGTTCTGTACATTTTTAATAGGGATGGAGAATCACTACAAAAGACTTGGTTTATTTCGACCCATTTATTTCAAGGATTCATTAAAAACCCTCGAAATAAACCTGTTATTAATGAGAAAAATATATTACACCTATTTCAATAGTCATTAATAAACCCTCGAAATAATCATGAGAAAGGGAATTGAGTCCACCTACTTCAATGGTCATTAATTAAAACCTCGAAATAAATATTAAAAAAAGGAATTGGGTTCCTTATTTCAAGGGTTATTAAAAAACAATAAAAACATACAATTTGATGCGCGCATATGGATTCTGAAAAAAAAAAGTGACAGACATATTTCAACGGCCAATAAATACCTTCGAAATAAGCATAAAAAAATAATAGGCTCCATCGCGCACAACTAAACATTTGGTGCGTGCCCAAGGATTTCGAAATATATATTTTCTTGTTTAAGGAATCTCTTTAAGAATGAAGTTCTCTTCATTTTTATCTGGGATGAATATTTTTTCTTATTTGAGAAATTTCAGTAAGATTGGAAATTTGTTCATTTTAAAAAGTGGATCGAGATTTTTCGATAAGGGATATTTTTAAAATGAAGCTTTGTTCATTTATAAATTCATTTATTTATTTATTTTATTATTATTTTTTTTTAACATTTACAAACCTGGTTGGTGTCTTTCATGAGGTACTTCGTTGCACTCCCAAAGATGTCTTTATGATCATCTAGAGAAGAAAAGGCATGACAACATTTGAAAATCCAAACTTGGAACAGATGAAAGGTCTTTGGCATTGTTGAGGACCTAAAAAAAAAAAAAAAAGAAAGCAAAGACCTTTATTTCTCTTTCCTTTCAGCGTGTTAGAAGCCCTTTATCATGAAATCAAATTGGGCTAAGGCTCCGATCTTAAACAGGCTTGTGAACAAAGAACATGCTTGCACATACAACAAATGGGCTAATGGTCATAGTGTAATGATGTCTACAAACACAAATAATCAGGCCAATGAAGAACAAATCATGTTTGCATACAAAACAAACATGTTGTCCAAGTGATTTGTAGAAAGGAAAAAAAAACTACTGAAAGTTGGTATATTTGAATGATTATTTCTAGTCTTTGGCCTATAGCTTAGAAGATCCTTTGATGTCTACAAAGACTTCTTTTCAAGACAAGACTGACCCTACAATTTTTAATGTTGTTTTCCTTGTACATGTTCACCGAATAATGTTAAGCCACATACCTTTTCACAGAATGATTATTAATAAGATTGGTCTTTAATTATCTATTATTTTTTATTAAAAAATCTACTAATAGGATAAAATCTATGCGGTATTCGGTCAACATGAAGTCTTTTAATAGAAATAGCCTTACAGCTTCCCTTTCTACGCCATCCTTTTGTCAGTTGTTATAGAAGTCAGCAAAATACCCACTAGCTGGGGTGGACATTTTTTGTTGTTGTTGTTGTTGTTGTTGGGATATGAACATGGATTATAAGATCAAATAATATAATTACCCTCAAATATCCGAAAAAAATTGACGTACAAGAAATATATTCCCGGAATGATTCTAAAGACTTTTTCCCGGCCTTTGCCAACAAATCTGTACAAAATTTCCTTTGTGGTGAACATGAAGGAGCTGCCAGAGAGAGGGACCCAGCAGGAGGATGTATAACCACGCGCCCCATTCAAACTAAATATAAAAATTAAAATTAAAAGGCATACCGATACCAATTACCATCCAATTAAGTTGGAGGATAAACCTTAAAAAAGAAAATAAAAAAATAAAGAGATAGATGCAGAATTCTTAAACTAACTGTTCGAGCCTCCATGACAAATGGACTCATCATAGACCGAAAGTCCAACCCCTCCAAAAATAAAAACCGAAAATCCATACACCAAAGGGAGTTTGAACTTTGAACTTAGAATACGGTCTAGTATCATCTTTAAGTACCCTTTTCACTCTTAAATTATACTAATACAACTATATAAGTATAAATAAGGAAAATATCTGAAGTATACATACAGGCCACAAATAGTCAAGTCCACTCTTCTCCTCAATCACCATCAAAGGAAACTACTTGGCACTTGCTACATAGACCACGGCCAAAGAATATCAAGTCTTCTCCTGTGTCTTCTTTTAAAAGCCAAACAGAAGAGAATTGAGGCTAGCTTTTCAAATTTAACTACCAAGAATGGCGTTAAAAGTTCTTTCAGCCCTTGACACTGCAAGAATTCAGTTATACCATTTCAAAGCCATCATCATAGCTGGCATGGGCCTCTTCACCGACGCCTACGACTTCTTCTGTATCCCTCTGATTATGCTTCTCATCGAACGGCACTACTACGCCAACGGCCCCGCGGGCTCCAAAGACAAAGACAACTGCGTCCCACCCGTCGTTGCTTCCACCATGGTGGCCACAACTCTTGTGGGTACAGCGATTGGTCAACTGGTGTTCGGTAGTCTTGGTGATCGAATCGGTAGGCGCCGAGTGTACGGGCTCGCATTGACCATCATGGTGCTCAGCTCTATTGGATGTGGATTTTCTGTATGTTCCACAAGGAAGTGTGTTCTTGTGAGTCTAGGGTTGTCGAGATTCTCTCTGGGCATCGGGATTGGTGGGGACTACCCTTTGTCGGCTACGATTATGTCGGAGTTCGCTAACAAGAAGACACGTGGTGCTTTTATGGCCGCCGTGTTTTCAATGCAGGGTTTTGGGATCTTAGCTTCTTCCACAGTTACGATGGTGGTATGTACAATATTTGACCGCACATCGAATTATGTGTCGTCAAAAGATCACACGCCCAAGGAGGCAGATATTGCATGGAGGTTGATACTGATGATTGGAGCAATTCCGGCTGGGTTAACATTTTATTGGCGACTGATGATGCCCGAAACTGCCAGGTATTATTAGTTTTTGCATTAAATTTTGTTATCGATTAGTTTTTTAATTTTTATATATGTGTAATTTGTAATTTAGTCCAAATAGTATATGATATTGTAGGTGGGCCATGGGACAAGGCCAACCTTAAAAAAAAAAATTCTTCTAAAAAAAAAAAAAAAAAAAATCAAATCGACTTTTTTCAATCCATTTCTTAGAACAATATTTCTATTGAAGTAAAAAAATTCACAACTTCTAATGTGGCTTGTTATGATTGTTGCATAATAAAAGTGGTTTGAATAGTAAATCTTTGTGAAAATAAAATAACTTCAATCACAAATTATCACCTTAACCAGTTTTTAAAAAAATTGTGCTTTTAACTTTACTTTTCTTATAAATGTAAATTACTTACCTGCCACTAATATTTTGACTAGCTTATCCCCTATGTCAATTTCTTATAAAGGTCAATCCTAGCTCCATATGAATTGTAAGTGGAATTTTAACTCAAAAGTAATCGTAGAACATTTTATTCACTCACAAAAAAATATAAGAATAAAAAATACTAACAAATAATCAAAATATAATATTATGTAAGTTTTTATGCATTAAAATACTGCTTAGTATAATCATGCGCACATATGCGCATGTGTGTGTTGGTTATGAATATTATGCCTGGAGTAAAATTTCAGACTCCACCACTATTTGTGTTTTTTTTTTTTTTTTTTTCAAAAAGAGCTTTGAAAAAACTTGGACAATAAGTTATCCCTTCTAGTTATGTGTTGTTTTTCTCTCAGATATACAGCTTTGGTCGAACAAAATGTCTTCCAAGCGGCTATGGACATGGAGAAGGTGTTGGAAATTCCTATGAGCGAGTTTGAGGAAGAGAACCCACTGCCACAGGGTCAACAACCCTATCCCCTCCTTTCTAAGAAATTTTATCGCCGCCATGGTCGTGATTTATTCTCTTGCTCCTTCACATGGTTTCTTCTTGATATTGTCTTTTACAGTAGCAACCTCTTCCAATCTCAAATATATAGTCAACATCTCTCAAAGAGTCACAAATTGAATGCCTATCAAGCAAGCTTTTGAAGTTGCAAAATTCCAAGCAATTATTGCAGTATGTTCCACAATTCCAGGCTATTGGTTCACCGTCTATTTTATTGATCGCATTGGAAGAGTCAAAAATCCAAATTGATGGGTTTTTTCTTCATGGCATCGGTTTATTTAGCAATTGGGATACCCTATTACAAATATTGGAACGATAAACCAAATAAAGGTTTTTTAGTCCTCTATGGCCTCACCTTTTTCTTCGCAAACTTTGGACCGAACACAACCACTTTTATAGTGCCTGCAGAGCTTTTCCCAGCAAGATTTAGATCAACATGTCATGGCATTTCTGGGGCAATTGGGAAGGTAGGGGCAATTATTGGTTCTGTAGGATTTTTATGGGCTTCGCACGGTAAAAAAGAGAAGGGTTATCCTAAAGCAATTGGAATGACTGACTCATTGATAATACTTGCTGTAGTTTGTTTGTTGGGCATGGTGGTGACATTTTTTTTCACACGTGAAACTATGGGGAGATCATTAGAGGAGAATGAGAATGATGATTATCCTAATTAGCTGTGTTTGTACAAATTTCTTACATGTAAAAAATATTATTGAGACGAAATAAATGAAATATATTTCCAACCATGATGGTTCAAAAGTACTTTGTAGAGAAATTGGTACTTATTATCCAATTTTGGAGAGAATTATTCAAACCTATGGTTTAAATTGACAACCCTTTGATGGAAACACAAACTTTTTCAAAAGGTTAAGTTAGGGATCCTCTTTGATTTAACATTAGTCTTTTATAAACTTCTGCCATCAAAGGAGTTAATTATTGAAAAAAACTGTTCACCACATAACAATCACAAATTAGATCCTAATATGTTTGGTATTTATTAATCACTCATATAAATAAAATATATAAATACACAATAGGATAATCCCTATATGCATGGGCCACATCAAGTTTCCTAATGATGAAATGTTTTACATTCACTTACTTGCTCATATGACATTTAAATAACTTAACAAGTTATAGTCACTATAATATGGCCATAATATATCCATGCATGTCATCTAATTGTGAAATTAATTCACTCAAATAAATAGCCCAATACAAAGATAATCTGATCATTTGACATTTAAATAATATGGCCTTAGCTTCTGCTTTTAGTGGGTGAACATGTCAGTTCTATCCATACAAAGATGACCTCTTCTTTATGATTTCTTCTCACCACAGCTAAGCAATCTTTCTACTCATTAATGGCTGGGTCGAAGTTCACTTGAAGTATATTGTTCTGAACTATTACTCATTCTTATAAATTGGTGCGGACAAATATAGTGCATTCTTTTGGTCGGTAAAAGCAAAACTCTCTTTTGTAGTGAAAAGAGGCATATATTCAATTAACAGCAAAACTTAAGTATAATTTTGTAAGTATATATTTTACTTTAAATTATTCAATCAAATTTAATTATATTAGATTAAACTATTGTTTTCATCCCTAAATTTTGCATGAACTCTGTTTTTTATCCCTAAATTTTGAAAAGTTAGTTTTTCATCCATGAACTTTGAAAAAGTTTGTTTTCACACATGAATTTCGTCTTTGGATCTTTTTAAAATGACAAAATTCATGTGTAAAAATGAAATTTTTGAAAATTCAGGAACGAAAAACGAATTTTTTAAAGTTCAGGGACGACGAATTTCATGCAAAGTTTAGGAATGAAAACAATAGTTTTGCCCTTTTGTTTTTACTAATACAATATAAAAAATATTATCATTCCTTTACAACCATAAAATAATTTTATATGTGTAAAATTGATAAATAAACAAGTAGTTAAATTTAGATCAGGTTTTAATTTACACACTTGAAGTTTTGAATTATTTTTATTTTATTTTTGATCTATACCCCTAATGTTATGTAGCATTTGCAAAAAGGTCCTTTCATCCATATCCATTAATTATAGGTGCCATTAAGTGGCACTTCACCTCAGAACAACGTAGTGTTGTTTTTTTAAAAAAAATAATAAATAAAAATAAAATAAAATAAACTGAATTACAATTTTTACATTTAAAGTTTATTGATGTGTTCATGAATTCGTACCCCTAACACTAGATAGCATTTGAAATTGAAAAATTACGTCATTTTCAACTTTGTTTGCATCTAATCCAAAATAATTATATATAAGTACTAGTTCACACTACCTACACTACTGTACCACCTAAATTTGAACATCAATATCCATAAATTATTAACATGTGCATAAATTGTGAATATTAAAATTCACTATTTTAGTTCACACCACCTAAACCACTACACAACCTAAATTTAAATATTAATATCCATGAATTATGAATATGTGCATAAATTGTAAATATTAAAATTCAGTACCTTTTTTTAAATGGTGTAAAAAAGTTGTATAAGAATGGTGTAAACCTATTCTTGATAAGGGAATAATCTAGCTATTAATCACCATCCTAGTCTTAAGGAATTTGAGTCATTAATTTGTAATCAATCATGTCCCATTCCTGAGAAATTGTAGCTAAGACTCGTCCTTCAATATATTTGGTGCAGAAAGCTTTAAATTAAAAAACTGAAAATCTATGTACACCAAATGGAAGTAGAGCACAGCCTTGTACCGGCTTTTTCTTGTTTGTAGTCATGAATTATAACTTATAATATGATACAAATATTGAAATATAAATACGGAAAGCATCTAATTTCTCCTGAGGTATGCATATTAGATACTATTCGCATCTTGATGGAATAATGGGAACAAATAGTCAAATACTATATAATATGATACAAATATTGAAATATAAATACGGAAAGCATCTAATTTCTCCTGAGGTATGCATATTAGATACTATTTGCATCTTGATGGAATAATGGGAACAAATAGTCAAATACTATATAATATGATACCAATATTGAAATATAAATACGGAAAGCATCTAATTTCTCCTGAGGTATGCATATTAGATACTGTTACCCAAATATCAACCTAAGAGGGGGGGTGATTTAGGTTGAGGCAAACTTTTTCGATTTAAATGCGGAATTAAAAATTATCTTCAATTAGCGAAAATTGATTAAACAAATTTAAGAACACAATTCAATTGCAATATAGATATGATAGGAAATTAAGCACAAGTATATATAAGCAATTGAATAAGTAAAAGATAGAGATAGAGAAAATCAAACACAATGATTTTTATCGAGGTTCGGCTTCCCCGCCTACGTCCCCGCCTCAAGATCACTTCTCGAGGATTCCCAAATTCACTAATTTGACAATCTTCTTTCGGGTGAAGATCAAAACCGTTACAAATCTTCTTTACACGGTGAAGAGTAACCACCGAGTGAAAAATCTTTTCACTCCTTAGGATTTATACCAAAACCCACAAATCTTCCTTACAAGGTGAAGAGTAACCACCCAGTGAAAAATCCTTTTCACTACTTAGGATTTATACCAAAACCCTAACAAAAACACTCAATAATTTCAACAAAGGATTGTTGTACAAAATATGGCTCTCTCAAAGAGTAGTTGTACACAATATGCTCACTCTAATAGTATATCAAAGATTTGATCAATATGGCTCAAAAAGTGTTTAGAGAAATTTGATTTTCAATCAAAGATTTTGAATGATATGAAAATATAAGCTTGAGAAAGGATGGATTGATGTAAAAGATATTTTCTTTTCTTTCTCTGATTTCTCTTGTATGCTCTGTTATTGTTTTGTTTCTCTCTTCTATTCTCTTTATATATTGTTCAATCAATCGACTAAAGGAAATTTGAATTTGAAAATTTTTGTTCGTTAGAAAACACAATCATGATTCTATATAATTTTAAATGATAAAGTGCCAATGTCAGAAGATTGTTTTAACCGACCATTTGAAAATGGCAATCAGCCTTTTGAATAATTAGCATGACTTTTTAAAATTCAAATAAACGGTGCCAATGTCAGAAGATTTGTTGGGCTTTGGTGTGGCTTGTATTTGGCCACATGAATGGTGCATCACATGGGATTATTGCCCATATTTACTTAGTCAACAATTGTGGCTTATATTTGAAAGAAAGAAAGCTTTAACCGACAATTGAAAATGGTAATCAGACTTTTGAATCATTTGCATGACTTTTTAAACATTCAAATAACCTTTTCAAATAAACGGTGCCAGTGCATGCCAGCTTATATTTATTGCTTTTCTGCACCGAACTTTGCTGCAAGTCTTTGGCAGAGTTTTGATTCTCCAACGGACACAGACTTAATTCAATCAATCAAACCGTCTTTTTTTATTTTGAAATCTTTTGAAAAACTTTTCTGCTTTTTGTCAGCACAATTTTCAGCCAAAGATATCCAAATCTGCTAGTAGCTAATTTGTATGACTTTTGGAGATTCATGGGTTATTATCCCATGTGATTCATGCAATTAATTCAAACCACCTAACTTGTCAATCACCTTTAATAAGCTTGTGCCACTAAGTCAATATTTCCTTATATTTGTCAAGCTTACTTTCAGCAAGGTGTGCATGTATTGCACGTAGGTGAAGGCATATGGGATTGTAACTCATATGCTCCTACAATTCTTATATGTCGGCTACCTTAAGAAATTTTTTCATTCGTAATTGATTTCATGGTTGTCTTTAAATATCAATCTAGCCATTAATGTTGACTTTGTCAATATTTTGAAAAACTTTTATGTTTAAGAAATTTTTCATACGTAATTGATTTCATGGTTGTCTTTAAATATCAATCTAGCCATTAATGTTGACTTTGTCAATATTTTGAAAAACAAATTTAAGTTGTTTTTAAAGTTGAGCCTTAAAGATCAAATCTTAATAAACTTTACAAAACCTAACTCTTACTTCTCATATGTCTCGGAGCATGATTCTTGAGCTTGATTTCTTTGTCTTGAGACTTGATGACTTTGATCTTCAGCAACTTGTCGACTTTGCATTTGCTTGATATTTAAATTGGCCAATGTTGGTCCAATTAAATCAATAGTCAACATTAAGCTTTAAAACATAAATCATTAGTTCATATGAAAATATCATTAATGAACAACTTAAAATCATGGTTATCATTAAAACTACATGAATGTTCTTGGATTAATTAGCCAATTGATAGGTATTGAAACTTTGAGGCTAACAGATACCATTCGCATCTTGATGGAATAATGGGAACAAATAGTCAAATACTATATAATATGATACAAATATTGAAATATAAATACGGAAAGCATCTAATTTCTCCTGAGGTATGCATATTAGATACTAGGCTTAAATACACTGTTGGTCCCTAAAGTTTACTTACTGAGCGCTATTAGTCCCTGAAGTTTAAAATGAGCTCTAATGGTCCCTGAAATTTCAAAACTGATCGTTATTGGTCCTTCCATCCAATTCTGTTAGTTAGTATGCTTACGTGTCTAACGGAAACATGAGGTGGCAATTTTAAAATTATGTGGCGATTTAAAAAAAAAAATTTAAATTTAAAATTACACTTCATCATTTAGACCCAGATTACCTAAACTAGATCCACATTTAATGACTCATTTTCACTTTTTTTTTTTATTTTTTAGATTGACACATTTTCACAAGAACAAAATCAAAATCCCCAAAATTAAAGTTTACACTTTACAGCCCTAACTCTCTCAGCCCCCCTCTCAACCCCGACACCGCCCCATCATTGACCTTGTTCTTCATGATAAACTCATCATAAAATTTGAGTCCCAAGACTTCCTCTCGTACTCCAGAAGCTGAAAGATCACATTTACTTTGTCTTGCTTTCAAATTTCTACAGTGTCAGATGGTTTTTTGTTTTTTTTCCTCTTAATATGAACAAGTTCGAATCTTACTGGTGTCTAAGTTTGTGCACCTTCAAAGATTAAGTGGTAGAGTAAGCATGGATCCTTAGTTCCTTACCTCCGGATCTTTCCTTTGGAACCATTTCCCTTTCAGCATGAACTCTTGATCTAATAAATCATTTGTGGGTCGTACTCAGCTCTGCACCCCAAAAATGGAGAGACTCATAAACATTTAAATTACTTGAAGCAAAGTTTAAAACTTTAAACCTCAAATGACAAAGAACAGACAAAGGTAACAGAAGTTAAGTTTGAATATTTACTATCTTAATTTCCTCAACGTATTTATAAAAATAATAATAATAAAAATCCAAATTTCCTCAACGTAGTGACACACCCCTCGCACAGGTTCATGTAATTATAATTTTATGATAGATGCAGACTTATGCTTGATTTAGATCAATGCCTAAGTTGCATGTGCTTCTTTTTATTGTGATCTTTCATCTTCTGGTGTACTAGAGGAAGTCGTGGGACTCAAATTTTAAGATGGGTTTGTCATGAAGAACAAGGTCAATGATTTTGGGGATTTTGATTTTAAATCGGTCAATCTAAAAAAAAATAAAAAATAAAAAATAAAAAAAAGGGTGAAAATGGGTCATTGAATGTGGATCCGGGTTAGGTAATCTGAGTCTAAATAATGATGTGTAATTTAATTTAATTTAATTTAAATTTTTTTTTAAATCGCCACATAATTAAAAAACTATCACCTCATGTTTCCGTTAGCCACATAGGTATACTAGCTAACGGAATTGGATGGAAGGACTAATAAAGATCAGTTTTGGAACTTTAGGGACTATTAGAGCTCATTTTAAATTTCAGGGACTAATAGCACTCTATATGTAAATTTAGGGACCAACAGTGTATTTAAGCCTAGATACTATTCGCATCTTGATGGAATAATGGGAACAAATAGTCAAATACTATATAACTCCATCAACTTCAAGGAAATTACTTGGTACGTGCGTAGACGGTAGACCACAATATTAACAAGGAGGACAAAAGAATATCCAACTCCATTTCACTTTCTCATTTATGGGTCTCCTTCATTAGTAAAGCCCAAAGGATAGTTCTTGAAATTTTGCAAGCTAGAACTAATTAAGAATGGCGTTAAAAGTTCTTTCAGCCCTTGACACAGCAAAAACTCAGTTATATCATTTCAAGACCATTATGATAGCCGGCATGGGCATCTTCACCGATGCCTACGATTTCTTCTGTATCACTCCAATTATGAACCTCATCTACTACAATAAAGTGTCCCGCTCCGAAAACTACGTCATCCCATCCCTTTTGGCCACCTCTCTTGTGGGTGCAGCGATTGGTCAACTCATCTTCGGTATACTCGGTGATCGAATTGGTAGGCGCCGCGTGTACGGGCTCGCATTGATGATCATGGTACTCAGCTCTATTGGATGTGGATTCTCTATATGCACCACAGATGGCTGTGTTTTTGTCACTCTCGGGTTTTTCAGGTTCATTCTGGGCATCGGGATTAGTGGGGACTACCTCTTGTCGGCTACGATTATGTCAGAGATCGCGAACAAGAGGACACGTGGTGCTTTTATAGCCGCCGTGTTTTCAATGCAAGGTATTGGGATCTTGGCTGCTTCAATAGTCACAATGGTGGTGTGTGCAATATTTAACACTGCATCGAATCATGTGGCCAATAAGGCAGATATCGCATGGAGGTTGATACTGATGCTTGGTGCAATACCGGCTGGGTTGACATTTTATTGGCGGATGTTGATGCCCGAAACTGCCAGGTAAATACATTTTATAGTTGTGCTTTTTTCTTTTGTTGGTAACAGTGTCGTGGTCTCTTTTAGCTGTCGTGGTCTCTCTCTACTCACTCTCTCATTTCCCATTATTTCCATCCACCTATAATTATATTTTTTTTATGCTAATCGCCATCCACCTATAATTAAGTATTGTCATTGAGAGGAAACAATATATGAATTTTTTTTAATTATTATTATTGGGTAATTAATTGAGTAGGACAAATGAATCAAAAGTCCTGAAAAGAGTTTTTTGGACTTAATTTTCATATCAAGTACTTACGAACTAGCTTAAGCAAGTATAAAACCTACAATCCATTTCAAAATAAACCAATAAAAATATTTTATCTATTTTTTGTATTTTACTTTATCAATCACAATTTGTCATGTATTCTTTTTACTTTCCTTATAAAATGACTAAAGTTTAAAATAGAAAAAAGCATCATACACACAGCAAGTTGTGATTGATGCATGGAGCATAAAGTATGATAGAAGATTTGTGTTCGCTATAAAAAATAAAATAGTTTTTTTTTTTTTTATCTTTTTTTTTAATTTTTTTTTTTATTTTTTTAAATTATAATTATAATTTATCAACTAAAAAAAAAAAAAAAAAAAATACGTAATTATAGAATACTATCCTGACAAGTGTAGAAAAAAAAAAAATAAAAAAAATTCCGAATATCAAATAAGCTAACAGTTAAAAAATAATTAATTCAAATGCACATTAATCAGCCCACAAGGAGATGAGATGAGACCTGAGCGGCAAGTCCCACGTTGATAAGAGCTAGTTTGCTTTGTACGACCTGTTGACATTTACAATAAGATTGAATATCGTGCCTAGGTGCGTGAGCGTGGGCCAAAGTTGCTAAAAAAAGTTTTTTTTTTTAAGTTTTTGGGCCAAACATGACGTATGGAGGGGCGTGACATTAACGAAAACGATTTTTTTTCGATTTTTTTAGGGGCCATTTCCTATAAGGGAATGACGTATCAGCCACTCTAATATTTGGAATAGCCAGCTGTCCTTTGGGTAGAAGCCTATCTGGGGAAGAGATGAAAGCAAAGTAGCAAACTAAATTTATACACAATACAATTCTTCTTAAGGGTCCCTTAATTCATATTCTTCATCTGTGAAAGAAAAAAAGTTTGGAATTTTAATTCTGAATGCTATATGAATGAAATAGCTTCTGATATCTAAAATTGATTCAATAATGTGCACACCGAAATTCCTATTATGATACATGTACTTTAATACCACTATGTTTCATCACTTTTAAGTAAGAAAAATGCACATGTCATGCAATTCATTAAGTAGCTTTAACGGTGAATTTTCCATTTTATAGATAGGTAAAACTTAGGTACAATTTCTTAGGTTAAATACATTAGGTTCTCTAATTGAATTCAAATACATGGTTGTATTAATCAATGAAACACAAACAATATTATATTTTTCAAGAATATTTAAATTCAATGTATTTGAATTCAATTAAGAACCTAATGTATTTGATCTAAAAAACTGTATCTAAGTTTTACCCTTTATAGATAGTGTGCAAACATTGTTATTTGTGTATTATAATTCTTGTTAGATTGACACAGTTGAATAGTAATTAACCACTTGATATTTTTCATAATTAAATCAGCAATCCAATTTCAAAATGGAAGAATGAAAGAAATGGAATTGACAGTTAGTGATCCTTTCAAATTGATATATTAACTTCTAATCTTAATCTATGGACAGTAGGTCATCTCTTCTAGTTATTATTTATTTATTTATTTTTTTCCCAGATATACAGCTTTGGTTGAGCAAAATATCGTCCAAGCGGCTATGGACATGGAGAAGGTGTTGGAACTTCCAATGAGTGAGATTAGAGAAGATATACTACTGCCACCTAGTCCACCACCTTATCCCCTCCTCTCTAAGAAATTTTTATGTCGACATGGCCGTGATTTATTCTCTTGCTCCTTGTCATGGTTTCTTCTTGATATTGTCGTTTTACAGCAACAACCTCTTACAATCTCAAATATATAAACAACTTCTCCCACACAAAGAAAAAATGAATGCCTATGATCATACATATGAAGTTGCAAAATTCCAAGCAATTATTGCAGTATGTTCCACAATTCCAGGCTATTGGTTCACCATCTATTTCATTGATCGCATTGGAAGAGTCAAAATCCAAATGATGGGTTTCTTCCTGATGGCATTGGTTTATTTAGCACTTGGGATACCCTATCGCATGCATTGGGAGAAACACCATAATCTTGGTTTTTTAGTCCTCTATGGCCTCACATTTTTCTTTGCAAACTTTGGACCAAACACAACCACTTTTATAGTGCCCGCAGAGCTTTTCCCAGCAAGATTTAGATCAACATGTCATGGCATTTCTGGGGCTATTGGGAAGGTAGGAGCAATTATTGGTTCTGTAGGATTTTTTTGGGCTTCGAATGGCGGAGAAGAGGATAGTCATCTCAGTGCAATTAAAATGACTGTCTCATTTATAATACTTGCTGTAGTTTGTTTGCTAGGAATGGTGGTGACATTCTTTTTCACACGCGAAACTATGGGGAGATCATTAGAGGAGAATGAGAATGAATATGATGATTAACCTCATTAGCTATATATGTTTGTGCATATATGTGTGATGAATATAAGTGTGCAATCACATTCGTTTTCGAATGAAGTTGTTGTTTTCCAAGAGCTCTCTCTCTCTCTCTCTCTCTACACGGTTGTATGTGCTAGACTGGATATTAATTGTGTGAATGAGATACAATGGAACTTGAAAGTCGAAATTCTCTTTTGGAATCAAACGTACCGGCTTGTTTGCACATAGTAATTCACTAATTTGTATATCATACAGAATTCCTTGCTAGAGCAACTTCTTTGTACATTTGTACTGATATACTCCGTCAATCATTTTTACATTTTTTTTGTACTAATATATCCAAGAGATTCAAGCAATTGATCATGATAAATGTCCCAAATGGTTGTAAAATTTAAATTATATTTATTATGAGTGTTTCGAGACCAAATGTAACTTATAGAAGAATGTCATATCCACTAGACTCCCACTTTTGCAAGTTCTTGGAACAATGATAAAACAAGGGTTTAACTATAAGGGTTAAAATTTAGGCAAAAATATTAATTTCGTCCTTGAGTGTAATATAAAAATATAAAATTATGTGAATATTAAAATATAAAAATATAATATTGTTTA
This sequence comes from Fagus sylvatica, assembly GCA_907173295.1. Classification (NCBI taxonomy): domain Eukaryota; kingdom Viridiplantae; phylum Streptophyta; class Magnoliopsida; order Fagales; family Fagaceae; genus Fagus; species Fagus sylvatica. The sequence continues at coordinate 27,936,046 of OU015764.1, forward strand.
TGTGAATATTAAACGATATTTTAATGCAAAAAGACTCCTAAAACAATAACATATTCATTATATATATATATATATTGAGTTTATATATTAGAAGTTTTTTTTTTACAGATAAATAAATAAGCTATTTTATGATTTTTTTTTTTTGTTGGTATATTATATTGAGTTTATTAATTAGAATTTTTTTAACATAAATTAAATAAGCTATTTTATGATTTTTTTTTTTGGTTCCAAATTTCTCTTTTGTGCTCTCATATGATTGCGTTTTCAAGACGGAATGAACTCTTTAATTTATGAAGGAAGTAGAATTAAAATTCACATATGGAATCTTATTATTCGTAATTAAAAAGGAGATGGTTTGGCAAATAAAAATCAGAAATCACATTGTTTCAACATGACTATCGAAACATCAGAAAAGAGTAAACAATTAAACAAAGCTTAATTTAAAATACAACAATCGATCGTTGTTCCTTAACCATTTACTTCTTTTTAGTAGGATAAGAAGCCATTTTGTAGATTCCACAGAGCCCTCCAGGCTTCCCAGTGTTTCTCTTCATCCTTATGTAGCCTTTCTCTCCCCATTTTGGTCCCCAAGAATTCTTCACAATAATGTAATCCACACCCTTTGATGACCCATAACCAACCGTAGCCACACCGTGATCTAGCTCAGTTCCACAATGGCCATCAAAAACACCCTACAGATTCAATATATCATCTATTAGAGTTGGGAGATTGATAGGCGTACGTAAATGTAATTGCTTGCGTGTAATTACTTATTGCAGCTATGTTGAGTTCATAGTACGCTCACCCCACTGTAGAATTGGAAGTCTCTGCCAGAAGCCTCAATAGCCACACTGAGGGGCTGGTTTGCGAGTGCCTTCAAAAGGCTTTGTTCATTATTCTGTGGTACGTCATGGTAGCCACTAATAGTCACTACACCACTTTCTTCCTGGAAATAATAATAATAATAATAATAATAAAATGTAGAATTTAAATAGGAATTTTAGTTTTGGTAAATAAAGTGAAGAATATATAAATTTAATGAGTAAAACTTAGGTACAATTCTTTAGGTCAAATACATTAGGTTCCTCATTGAATTCAAATATATTGAATTTAAATATTCTTGGAAAAGATAACATTGTTTGTGTTTCATTAGTTAATGAAACCATGTGTTTGAATTTAATTGGGAAACCTAATATACTTGACCTAAGGAATTATACCTAAGTTTTACCCAAATTTAATTGGATGTTAGCAACAATAATTAGCATTTCTAGTAGCCATGAGGTTGTTTAGTACATCAAACTCAAACTGTGATTCTGTGATTGCAATCCATATTCATTGAGTCCCATTGAAAAAAATCTTGTTTGGTATATCAAATTTAAGTGAAGTCTGAAATCCTAACTTAAGTTTTATGTGGATCCCATGGCAAATTTGAGAACAGCCCATCAGCTGTTTTTAGATTCACGCAGGATCCAAATCCGGACTAAACTCACTTATTACCGTTACTGGGCCCCACAATTTTGTGCCTTCTCCCCTGTTTTCTCTCTCTCTCATCCATTATTCCAGACTCTTCTCTCTCTCTCTCTTTCTCTCAGCCATTACAAAGGAGAGCTCTGCCCCTTCAAAACAAAAAATCCCAATAGCAAGAACATATTCCATACACAACAGCAGCAAGAAGACATCTAGCAAAACTCATAGCAAAAAAATCTCAAATCAAAACCTATCAAGCTCAACCAACAAGAACACGACAAGACCAAAAAAAAAAAAGAGACCCACTGAAGAAAAAACTGAAACCCACAGCTCTATGAGCCTCAAGCGCTATCGTGCGTTGATTTGACAACCCCCAAACTCACCACCTCGTCCCCCTTGATCTTTGTCCATGCAAGCAAGAAATCCCGATGAGCTAAGGCGGAGATGATCTTGGATCTCATCAAATCCGGGAAGGTGAGGCCGAGGTCGACCTCACTCAAGCACGCCTCTAAATTAGAAATCCAGGATCAATTGCTCTGCGTTGGCCAAAGGGGTGAAGAGGGAGAGAGAGGGTGAGAAAGAGAAGAAAATGGGAAAAAAAAAAAAAAAAAGAAAAGAGGAGAACTGATAGAGAGAGACGGTGAGAAAGAGAAGAAAAGGGGAAAAAAAAAAAAATAGAGAAAGAGGAGAACTGATAGAGAGAGACGGTGAGAAAGAGAAGAAAAGGGGGAAAAAATTGAGGAAAAAGAGTTAAAGTGATACGTGTAAAAGAAAGAAAGAAGATAAAAGGATAAGATGGAGATTTGTGGAGAGAGAAAAAAAAAATAAGATAAAATAAAATAAAAAAAAATTTATTTATTTTGTATTTTTATTATTTAAAAAAATTAATTAATAATGTAATGATAAAATTATAATGAAATTGTTAATTTTGTATTGATAGTAGATTAAAGGGTGAAATCCTCTACAATTGTTATAGGTGCAGCCAAGTCTAAAAACCAAAACTATGTACCAAACATAATTTTTTTTTTTTTTTAAATTGTGATTTTAGTTGTGAAACCAAAACTATGTACCAAACAGAATTTTTTTTACAATCTTGAATTCAAATCAGGATTAAAGTTCCAACTTGAATACTAAAAAAAGTCACAAAACCAAAACAAAAAATAAAAACACGTACCAAACAGGCCCCATGTTACACAAAATATTAATGAATTGAAATTGAAAATCATCAAATTCAGTAGACTTGAAGTGATGTATACATAAACACTGAGAAATTATTGGGTAGTCCCGAACTACTAGCTCAGCATGCTGATCTTGTAATCCAATCCAATTAGGTGATGACACATAATTAAAATTAATAATGTAAGGGCAAAACTTACATACAGTAAGTTAGCTCCTGTTCTTCCTGTTCCCTACATAAAATTAAGACACGTGTCTAATTAAAACTCTCAGCAAACGGACGTTACTTTTTGCCCGCGTCTCACAGCTGCTCTCTCTCTCATCTCAGCTACTCTCTCTCTCAGCTACTTCCTCTCTCTCTCATCTTAGTTGCTCTCTACTCTCTCTCTGGCTGGGAAAAAATCGAACAACAACAACCCAGTAAAACCCATCTCAGATTTTTCTCCAAACAGCCGCCTCCCCCTTCTTCTTTAGTATCAGATTTTTTTTTCTCTCTCTAGAAACCTCTATGACCGAAACTCCAAAGACCCAAACCCATCTCAGATTTCTCTTCTCCAAACAGCCACCTCCCCCTTCTTCTTTAGTATCAGATTTTTTTTTCTCTCTCTAGAAACCTCCATGACTGAAACTCCAAAGACCCAAACCCATCTCAGACTTCTCTTCTCCAAACAGCCGCCTCCCCCTTCTTTAGTATCAGTTTTTTTTTTTCAATAAACCTCCATGACCGAAACTCCATAGACCCAACCCACCCTTCCTCCGTACAACCCATTGTTGTTGTTCGATTCTTTCATCTTCTGTTGTGGATTTTTTGGAGGAAGTCATTGTTTTACAAGGGGAAAGGGGGTTTGAGTTTTTGATGGAGTATGTGATTATGACTTTATGGGTTTATGGTGTTTGGGTTTGAGTTTTCGGTGTGTGATTGGAGGAGGTTTCTTTGTGGAGTGGTGTTTGATGGTGGTGTTCAGCTCGGCAATGGCGGCCTGATGGGAGAGAGAGCAGAGAGTAACTGAGATGAGAGAGAGAGAGCAGCTGTGAGACGCGGGCAAAAAGTAACGTCCGTTTGCTGAGAGTTTTAATTAGACACGTGTCTTAATTTTATATAGGGAACACGACAAACATGAGCTAACTTACTGTATGTAAGTTTTGCTCGATAATGTAAAGATTAATTGACATGTCAGTCTAACAAATAAAACGAGTTAACGCCGTTTCCTTTTGTCTGTTAGCGCCTCTCAAAAATTTTCAGCCAAAATGTTTCTCACAAATTTGGTTTGAAAAATGAAAATATCTCATGCCTCTCTCTCATCATTCGTCTTCACCGTCGTCTTGACTCTCGAGGTAACAATATGGCCACCTATAGAGGCGACACAATCAACATATATCGGACGAGGAATATGAAGAAGAGTACGGTGTGGCCCGTGCACAAGAGTATACTCCACAAGTTGTACCATGGCTGCATCATTAGCATCTAGAAAGTCACCAAGCACGCCACCAGTGTCGAGATTAGTGAGCATGTAAATTGATTGATACTATTATTTGGGTTTTGGATTTTTGGTAGTTTCTTACGTCATTACGTGTGTTTACTTGTGTTCCAGATCATATGTTTGGTATTTACGTTGGGTTTATAATGATTTAGGTTTGTGGCCTTTGATTGATTTCAAGAGTTTATGGATTTCTTGAAGATGATGTAGAAGATTTTTTTTTCATTTTTTGTTTGCTCTATTTTCTGTTTGGATTTGGGATTTTTTTTGTTGTAATTTTATATATTTGTTCTTATGCAGCCCATGTGTTTGATGAATTGTTTTTGTTTTTTTTACCTATAGTAAAACATATATGAATTGTGTAGAATTGTTTAGGGAATCGTTGCTTGTGAGAATAGGATTAACGTGTGTGATCCACTGGCCAATGAGTCCTCATTACACACAACATAAATCTCTTTTTCATTGCCTTTGGCATAGGTCTATAATGCATAGTTTAGCTGTACCAGATATGGTGGTGTTGTGCTCGTTTTGGCAAACAACTGATTGAAGGGCGTATGCTTGTTAATGAATTGTTTGTTTGTATTTTTAGTTTGAGCATCTTTATCAAAAATACTAGAGCACTGTTTTTATAGTAAAAGAAATTTTTTCTTTGCTTAGGGGGAAAAACTCCATCTAATTAGTATGCACATGTTGATAGAGATCCTAGCTATAGTAGTCAGTCCAGTACCGAATTTGAAGCGACTTACCTTTACAACCACTGCTTCATTTTTCTTCTTCACTAACAGTTTCGTTATTCTTAGGTAGGATCAATTGAAATTGATATAGAATATATATGGTTCTGACTTCTGCTGTAAAGGTATCAAAATAGGCTTCTCGTTTCGAAAGTTCTGTAGATAAATATAATAAACTAATTCTTAAAGATTGCATTGTTTTCCTAATGGTGTTATCTAAATTTTAACATGGATTTCTTATAGCAGGATCATTTAATACCAGGAAGGGAAGGAACTTCATCCTTGGCTTGATGTTTTAATGGCTTTAGAAGAGCTTTAATGACTTGGGCATCATGGATTGATAGGCACGCACAACAAACACCAAAAACTCAAGTTTTCTTTCGAAGTTTCGCACCTTCCCATTTATGGTTTGCCCTTATACATTGCTAATAAAATTGTCATTAGTTTTTTTGGATCTATTCATTCCAGTGTCTTGAGTAATGTATGGCCTAATGTGTAGGAGAGGTCAATGGAATTCAAGTGGGCATTGTAAGATAGCTACTCACCCCTCAATGAAACTTCAAGCATCAGTTACCCAAAGAAGAATGTTATTGGAGAGGAGAGGAGAGGTCATAAAGCAGATTCATAAAGCAAATGAAAACTAATTTGTCAAACATTCAAGATTCAAGATTCTCAGAGTACAGAATAGATGGTCATCCATCTATATAAAATTCTAAACCATACAAATTTTATTGTTATCATTGAGATTCATGTTATTGTTACAAAGAAAATTTTATCATTTGTATTATAAATAGTTTTTCTCTTTTTTTATTTATTTATTTTTGAAATATTGTATTATAAATAGTTGATCCTTTGCAATTGTGGCATATAAAACTTATGAACCACAAAAAACTAAGTTCCAAAAAGGTACCACACCATTGATAAATTCCATTTTTTACCTATCATGACAAGGATAGCTTCAGTATGGTTAACGTGAAGGCTCAGGAAGGTGCGAAAGAGATAGAGATGGCAGAGGAAGTAACAACTAAAATAGATAAGGATGAAGCCATGCAGGTTGATATGGATGCAGAGATGAGTTGCGAATAGATGGATAGGTTCAGTATTATCAGTAGTTGAGTTGATCAATAATTTATGTTGATGGGAATAGGTTAGCTTGGTGGTTATCTCTTTAGTAGCAAATTTAAATCCAATCATTATTGTATTTATCTTATTATTTCGGGTGTAATTAGCTTGTAATTATTCACTGTATTTAAGCAGTGGAAGGTTATGAATAAAGCAAGCAGAATTTATCCCACTTCTCTCTCAACTCAGGAGATTGGTCTTCTCGAAACGACTATTGCTCTTATTTTTATTTAGCCAAACAAGTTCATTACAGACAACAATTCAAATCTTTAAATATTATTCCAAGTTGCAACGAAAATCTTATGAGGGAAGGTAACGACATTATTCATAAGCAACTTTATATGATAAATAAGTCAATTATGAAATTAACAATAATATATACATCCTCTATCCACATTGTTGAACTACTTAACTGCTAGAAGAATTTCTAGCTTTTTGCTCATACAATAACAATGTTTGACCTTATTGCTATAGTCTTATTGCTCAACCATTAACATGTGTAAATGCTAGAGAATTTCTTACAAGTCTCCTTATGAAGAGATTCTCTTTTCTTAATGTATCACGAATAAAAGACCTTCAACAAGTAAATCAGAAAGATTAACTAGTGGTATGTACATCCTGAACTAAGCCATGGCTAAAGAGATTGGTGTTTCTTCACTCTCTCGTGAGAAACCGATGATTCATCTCTCTTTGGAAGACTAACTCTGGAGCCTATGCAAGTGCTTAATTTGGCCCATAACAAAATCATGGAAGAGCTCCTCCATCCTCACTAGCTTCGATATGCTCCATGGCAAAAATATCTACTCAATTACCTCCTGTGAATGCATTACCTATGCAATCCAATAGTTATTACAAAATCTAAATGTCATGTAACTTGATATATAATTGTCAAAAAAATAAGTCATCTATAGGAAACTCATCCATGCTAGCAACTCATACAGAGGTAGCAAAAATTGTAAACCAAGGCCCCAATGAACCATTTTAACTTACACTATGCAAACTTCCATAGTTGACACTTGACAACAACAATATTAGAAGAAAACCCACCATTAAACCAAATAGAAGATGAAAATGTCAAATAGAACCCTCACTTTTTTCCCTCAGGCATTTTACCAAACACCTTCAGTGGCCTTGAGAAATCATATTGGTTTTCTTTTCTCAAACACATTTAAGCACTTGAAGGGTGTATGAAGATTCTACTAAAAGTGAAACTTTTACTCAACAAAGAAAAAACCCAAGCAAATGTTTACAAGCCTGAGTTGAAATCAAATGCAACTAATGCAAATTTTAATAAGCACGAAATGAATCCCTGTAAATGAAACTTATACTTGTATCTTATTAGTTCTTACCCGTGATCCTCTACCCAACATTAATTGGCCATTCTTTCCTCATCCAAAATAAATCAGGTTTGAGTTTTTGATTTTAATCAATCCCAGTAAATTCAAACAAGCTTGAGCCAAAGAAAGATTAGAAATTACCTAGCACTTCCCACTAGTTTTTTGTGATGCAGCCAGCAGTGTTGACCAGTGATGATGCGCAGCGCTTATGCCACGAAGTGAACGGTAGTAGAGGAGTAATCCTTTGGCGGCGGCTGGTAGAGAGTAGTTTGTATTAGGTTGGACATGGATGTGAAATATTTGCCGAAAGATTTGAAATTTAGAAAGTTTGAATTACCAATATTTCCCATAAACACTAGCCTTTTCAAATGTGATTTGCACGTGTCTAAAGACTTTTCTTCTTCATTTTTCAAAGAGAGAATTTAATTTGAAAGATTGATTCGTAAAAGTATAAATCTGAATGGAAATATATTAAAAATAATAATAATAAATTAAACGGTTAAGATTCTTTTGGAGAAGTTATATAAACATGTATTATGCGATGTTACTTTTGACTTTTGATCAATTGAAAAATTATATATATTTTTGCTCAATAATGAATAAAAAAAATAATATGATACAAATATTGAAATATAAATACGGAAAGCATCTAATTTCTCCTGAGGCCTGCATATTAGATACAATCCGCATCTTGATGGAATAATGGGAACAAATAGTCAAATACTATATAACTCCATCAACTTCAAGGAAATTACTTGGTACGTGCGTAGAATTTTCAACTCCATTTCACTTTATCATTTGTGGTCCTCCTTCATTATTAAAGCCCAAAGGATAGCTCTTGAAATTTTGCAAGCTAGAACTAATTAAGAATGGCGTTAAAAGTTCTTTCAGCCCTTGACACAGCAAAAACTCAGTTATACCATTTCAAGGCCATTATGATAGCCGGCATGGGCCTCTTCACCGACGCCTACGATTTCTTCTGTATCCCTCCAATTATGCGACTCATCGAACTTCTCTACTACAATAAAGAGTCCCGCTCCAAAAAGTACGTCATCCCATCCCTTGTGGCCACAGCTCTTGTGGGTGCAGCGATTGGTCAACTTGTCTTCGGTAGACTCGGTGATCGAATCGGTAGGCGCCGCGTGTACGGGCTCGCATTGATGATCATGGTACTCAGCTCTATTGGATGTGGGTTCTCTATATGCACCACACGTAGCTGTGTTCTTGTCTCTCTCGGGTTTTTCAGGTTCATTCTGGGCATTGGGATTGGTGGGGACTATCCCTTGTCGGCTACGATTATGTCGGAGTTTGCTAACAAGAGAACACGTGGTGCTTTTATAGCCGCCGTGTTTTCAATGCAAGGTTTTGGGATATTGGCTTCTTCAATTGTCACGATTGTGGTGTGTGCAATATTTAAAAATCATGTGTCGTCTAAGGGTCCAACGCCCAAGGAAGCAGATATCGCATGGAGGTTGATACTGATGCTTGGTGCAATTCCGGCTGGGTTAACATTTTATTGGCGAATGTTGATGCCAGAAACTGCCAGGTAAATACATACATTTTATAATAATTGTGCTTTTCTTTTCTTTCTTTTGTTGGTAACAGTGTCGTGGACTCTTCTTGTCCATCAATATTTCTGATCATTTTTTCTCTCTCTCTCTCATCTCCCCTTTCTTATTATCAATAACTTTTTAAAAAATATATATATATTTTTTTAAATTGAGTTTATTATTATTTTTTTAATTATATTATTATAATTTTATCAACTTTTTTTTAAAAAAATTATGTATTCTATTCTGACAAGTTGTGGGAAAAAAAAACAATATATTTCCGAATAACAAATAAGCTTATAGTAAAAAATAATTAATTCAAGTGCGCGTTAATCAGCCCACAAGGAGATGAGATTGAGATAAGAGTCACGAGACCCGAGAGGATAAGAGCTAGTTTTCTTTGTACGACCTTGTTGACGTTTACAATAAGAATATTTTGTATAGGGGCGTGAGTCGTGACATTAACGAAACCGACTTTTTTCGATTTTTTTATTTCCTATAAATGAATGACGTATCAGCCACTCTAATATTTGGAATAGCCAGCTGTCCTTTGGGTAGAAGCCTATCGGGGGAAGAGATGAAAGCAAAGTAGCAAACTAAATTTATACACAATACAATTCTTCTTAAGGGTCCCTTAATTCATATTCTTCATCTGTGAAAGAAAAAAAGTTTGGAATTTTAATTCTGAATGCTATATGAATGAAGTAGGCACAACGAAATTGATTCAATAATGTGCACACCGAAATTCCTATTATGATACATATATACTAATATCACTGTCATTTTAGGTGTTTCATCACTCTTAATTTTTAAGTAAGAAATTAAAACTAACATGTCACGCAGTTCATTACTAATAGCTTTAATGGTGAATTTTCCATTTTATAGATATTGTGCAAACGTTGTTATTTGTATGTTATAATTCTTGTTAGATTGACACAGTTGAATCGCTCGTTAAAACAAATGTATGTTGTTATTTAACTACTTGACATTTTTCAGAATTAAATCAATAATCCTATTTTAAAATTGGAAGAATGAAAGAAATGGAATTTGACAGTTAGTTACTTTTAACTTCTACTCTCAATCTATGGATGATAGGTCATCTCTTCCAGTTTTATTTATTTATTTATTTTTTTCAGATATACAGCTTTGGTTGAGCAAAATATCGTCCAAGCGGCTATGGACATGGAGAAGGTGTTGGAACTACCAATGAGTGAGATTAGTGAAGATATGCTATTGCCACCTAGTCCACCACCATATCCCCTCCTCTCCAAGAAATTTTTTCGTCGACATGGTCGTGATTTATTCTCTTGCTCCTTGTCATGGTTTCTTCTTGATATTGTCTTTTACAGCAACAACCTCTTCCAATCTCAAATATATAAACATCATCTCGCACACAAGGTAGAAATGAATGCCTATGATCATGCAATTGAAGTTGCAAAATTCCAAGCAATTATTGCAATATGTTCCACAATTCCAGGCTATTGGTTCACCGTCTATTTTATTGATCGCATTGGAAGAGTCAAAATCCAAATGATGGGTTTTTTCTTTATGGCATTGGTTTATTTTGCAATTGGGATATCCTATGACATATATTGGGAGCATCATCCGAAAAATAAAGGATTTTTGGTCCTTTATGCCCTCACCTTTTTTTTCTCAAACTTTGGACCAAACACAACCACTTTTATAGTGCCAGCAGAGCTTTTCCCAGCAAGATTTAGATCAACATGTCATGGCATTTCTGGGGCTATTGGGAAGGTAGGAGCAATTATTGGTTCTGTAGGATTTTTTTGGGCTTCGAATGGCGGAGAAGAGAATAGACATCCCAATGCAGTTGGAATAACTGTCTCATTTATAATACTTGCCGTAGTTTGTTTGCTAGGAATGATGGTGACATTCTTTTTCACTCGCGAAACTATGGGGAGATCATTAGAGGAGAACGAGAATGAATATGATGATTAACGTCATTAGCTATATATGTTTGTGCATATATGTGTGATGAATATAAGTGTGCAATCACGTTCGTTTTCGAATGAAGTTGTTGTTTTCCTAGAGCTCTCTCTCTCTCTCTCTCTCTACACGGTTGTATGTGCTAGACTGGATATTAATTGTGTGATTGAGATACAAGTATACAACGGAACTTGAAAGTCGAAATTCTCTTTTGGAATCAAACGTACCGGCTTATTTGCACATAATAATTCACTAATTTGTATGTCATACATGATTCCTTGCTAGAGCAACTTCTTTGTACATTTGTACTGATATACTCGGATACTCCCATATCTAAGAGATTCAAGCAAGTGGTCATGATAAATGTCCCAAATGGTTGTAAAATTTAAATTATACAATTTATTATCAAGTTGTTCGAGACCAAACGATAAGTAGTTGTAGAAGAATGTCATATCATATACACTAGACTCCCACTTTTGCAAGGTCTTGGAACAATGATAAAACCAGAGTTTAACTATATAGTGGTGTTATTGTTGGGAAAATGCCTCAAATTCCTATTATGAATTGGAGAATTAATTGAGTTTCCTTGATAGAGAAGAAAAACCAATTAGGTTATTTTTGGTTTTCTTGATATGGAAGAAAATGTGAGTCTTGATATGGAAGAAAATGTGAGTCATTGCTGTGAAAAAAAAAAGACTATTCCTTAGTGTGCAAGGAAAGTTTATTCCTTATTAAAGAATTAATGTATTCTTTATCCACCAAGGAATACAATTGAAGTCTTATAAATAAACAGGGTTGCAAATAATTTAAGGGCTTGAGGCCCTAGGGGTTCTCCCTTATATGGAGAGGAGAAGAAAGAACACCATGTGAAGAGTGCAACTTGAAGGTGGCTTGAGGCCCTAGGGGTTCTCCCCTATATGGAGAGGAGGGGAAAGAGCACCATGAGAAGAGTGTAACTTGAAGAAGGCTTGAGCCCTAGGGGGTCCTCCCCTATAGAGAGAGGAAGAGAAAGAGCATCACATGAAGAGTGCGGCTACAAGGAAGCTTGGAGCCTTAGGTTCTCCCCTATAGGGAAAGGAGAAGAAAGAGCATCAAGTGAAGAGTGCGGCCATAAGTAGGCTTGGTCCTAAGGGTCCTCCCCTCTTTATTCTCTGAGGTTTATGGGTTAGCGCACAAATCAAGGAGAATTTGTGATGCTTGTATTAATGCAGAGAAAATCACAAGTGTGTGGAGATAGACAAGCAAGTTTGGGTATTCTCTGAGGTTTATGGGTTAGCGCACAAATCAAGGAGAATTTGTGACACTTGTATTAATGCAAAGAAGTATCATAGACATATTTGGGGTTTCCTCTAGAGAGTTTGTTAAGTGTTAATTTCTAGAGAGAATATTATTGTATTTGGTGAGGATCTCAAATTAGGCATTAACTTGAGAAGAACTATTGTAATTGCGTATTATAATAGTAAATTTATTTGAAGTTTGTCTAGTGGTTTTTTCCCTTCAAGGAGAAAAGGTTTTCAATGTATATCTGTGTTCTTGTGTGTGATTGATATCTTGGTGATTGATTAATTTGTTTGTAGAATTTCTTATTAATTTGTATAGTGATTGACTAGATTGTGGTCACAACAAGTGGTATCAGTACTTCCGCTACTCCAACAGTTAAAATTTATACATAACACACTCATACATGCCTACTCAAACATGAATATAGTACTTGAGTGTAATATAAAAATATAATATTGTTTATGTGAATATTAAACCATATTTTAATGCCAAAAGAATCTCACAACAATAACATATTCATTATATATTGAGTTTATTAATTAGAATTTTTTTACATATAAATAAGCTATTTTATGATTTTTGTTTTTTGTTGGTCCAAATTTCACTTTTTTGCTCTCATATGATTGCGTTTTCAAGACGTACGGAATGAACTCTTTAATTTATGAAGCAAGTAGAATTAAAATTTTCATATCGAATCTTATTATTCGTAATTAAAAAGGAGATGGTTTGGCAAATAAAAATCAGAATTCACATTGTTTCAACATGACTATCGAAACATCAGAAAAGAGTAGACAATTAAACAAAGCTTAATTTAAAATACAACAATCGATCGTTGTTCCTTAACCATTTACTTCTTTTTAGTAGGATAAGAAGCCATTTTGTAGATTCCACAGAGCCCTTCAGGCTTCCCAGTGTTTCTCTTCATCCTTATGTAGCCTTTCTCTCCCCATTTTGGTCCCCAAGAGTTCTTCACAATAATGTAATCCACACCATTTGATGACCCATAACCAACCGCAGCCACACCGTGATCTAGCTCAGTTCCACAATGGCCATCAAAAACACCCTACAGATTCAATATATCATCTATTAGAGTTGGGAGATTGATAGGCATATATGTAAATGTAATTGCTTGCGTATAATTACTTATTGCAGCTATGTTGAGTTCATAGTACGCTTACCCCACTGTAGAATTGGAAGTTTCTGCCAGAAGCCTCAATAGCCACACTGAGGGGCTGGTTTGCGAGTGCCTTCAAAAGGCTTTGTTCATTATTCTGTGGTACGTCATGGTAGCCACTAATAGTCACTACACCACTTTTTTCCTGAAAAAATAATAATAATAATAAGAATAAATGTAGAATTTAAATAGGAATTTTGATTTTGGCAAATAAAGTGAAGAATATAGGTTTAATTGGATGTTAGCAACTATAATTAGCATATCTAGTAGCCATGTTACACAAAATATGAACGAATTGAAATTGAAAATCATCAAATTCAGTAGACTTGAAGTGATGTATACATAAACACTAGCCTTTTCCAATGTGATATGAAAAGTAAAAGAATAAATCTGAATGGAAAATATAAAATAATAAAAAATTTAAACGGTTAAGATTCTTTTGGAGAAGTTAAAAAACAGTATAATATAAACATTTTTTTTTTTTTTTTGCTAAACAGTATAATATAAACATGTTATTTACTTTTTATCAATTGAAAAATTATATATATCTTTGCTCAATAATGAAAAAAAAATAATATATATATATATATATATCACCTTATTGTTAACCTACTTTGAACGTTCAAGTTCAATCAAAATATGGATGAAATAAAAATAAAATAAAAACATTTGTAGTCTATTTATTTAACTTATGAACTACCCCTATGTTACCGAAACTTATCATTTAAGGCATTAATAAACAAATCATGGAGTAGTGAATCTAACTTCTAACCCAACTTGGGAATCAACTCTTGGCTCAATGGTTAGCAGAGGTTCGAACCCCACCACTGCCGTCTAAGGAGGTGATTTAATGGTAGGAAACCTTCGTCCCATCACACATGCAAGTCCGGGATTTGTGGGTTTGAATAGTGATAAGCCCCATTATTGTCTAGATATGTCTCACGCCATGTTAAATTCGGGTTCAATTGGGCCGGAATAATGATAAGAGTTCCTTTTTTTCCACATTAAAAAAAAAAATAATAAAAAAAAATACAAACTTCTAACCTAACTTTTAATCCACTTTAACTTCTTCTTTTTAACCCAAAAAACAAAGGGGGGGTTCTGTATGAGTCTGACTCTGATCCCACTTTAACTTAAGCTTGGGCTATACTGTGAGTCTATGATAAACGGATCGATAGCTCAAGGGCCGATATATACGATGATATGGGTTTTTGATGCAAGCTGCCTCTTACCCAACTCGTGCCTGATCAATTTGAAGCTCTCAGACTCACGAGAAATATAAAGGCCTGAAACTATGGGCTTTCTACTTACCTTTTTATTCTCACAAGTCCCGTCTTCCATGAGGTAAGGGTAATCATCTTCTTTATGAATTCCACCATTAGAGACGATGAAAGAAAACGCATAATCCATGAGACCCCCGTTGCACCCACTATTGAAGGTTGTGTCACAATCAATTAGCTCTTGCTCAGATAGCGAAGTCAAATTTCCTGTAACGATTTGGTTTATACCCTCAACTGCAGCTACTGTCGAAAATGCCCAGCAACTACCTGCGTATTCCCCAAACTTTTGTCAATTCTATATCATTAATAATGCTATTGGATTTAAAAATTAAGATTCCAGCCATGAGATGGACCACCTAACTTAGGTTCACTTAATTTTGATTTTTAAAAAAGTTGAATAATTAAAATCACCACTAATTTGATGCGAGGGTTCAAATATAACCTCGTAAATAACAAAGTTTATATATTTATCTTTAGAGGATTACACATACTTGAGGGATTATTAGTAAGGTATTCTAAAAGTTCTAGACATTCACGTTAACCTAAAAAAAATAGCAACATTTATAATAATGGTAATAAAGCAATTCCAATAGCCCATAGATATTTAATATGTCCCACAATTTTTTTGTAAAACTTAGTGACGTATGTCAACATGAATTCCACTTATAAAAAGTTTAAAGTTTAATTATGTCTAAAGCATTTTATATGGAAAATACTATGTGTGAGAGAGTGGGAGGAAAAAATAGCTTAGGTACTTACCACATGATCCTTGGTTCTTGACATTAGTGACAGCTCCTTTCTTCCTCCAATCCACAGACTTGGGCAAATCCATAACATCTCTATAAGTGAATTCTTCAGAGGATTGACTCTTCTTAGGCAAGGCATCATTCAGCCCCATATACATATTTTTGAACTCTTCATGGCTCAAATCTGCAAATTCATTTAATCCAAGCCAGTAGTTACTAACCTTTTTATTAGTCTCGTCGATGTGTTTCAAATTATCCTTAAAAATCTCAAATCTATGCAACTTCTCCTCGAAACTCTCGTATGTTTTGCTGTGTTTTGACATCCATGATTCAAAGAGCTCAATGAGTTTATCCATGGATGTCAAATCGTTTGGCGAATAGCCCACGATGGAGAAATCGTGAGCTAAAGCCGAGCAAGCTGCCAAGAGGCATGCGGAGAAGGTAATGAGCAACTTAGAATATGAGGAAAGAACCATTTTTGCTAGTGTTAAAGTAGATTTCTGTAAAGAGGAGAAAAGAGATGAAGGGATGGAAATCAAGGGAAAGTTGGGGTCGTTTATATAGTTTATGTTGCATATGTTGCTTTCAAGTAAAGTTATTAGAATTTTGTCCTCTGAATACTGAGTCTTTAAGCTTGGTTCTTTTAGCTGGCTTTGAATCTAAGCATATGATCATATACCTAATTTATAATACAGTAAATTGCAAGAAAGAAGTTTCACTGACATAAAAACATCATTAAGGCAAAGGGTTATTCATCTTTCTCACACACACACCCCTGTCTTAACAATTTGCCAATCTCACTATGTCTATGTAAATGGAAAGAGTATATTTAGATTTAATATTTCATGAATTTTTTTTAAATTCATATGTTGCTTCATCATATAAAATCAAAATATCATTTCTTATTTGACGAAATGAGATTTTAATTTACCTATAACCATATATACTAGCTGTTAGATTCATGAGAAAGAAAGTTTTCATTATAAAATTGACATCTCAATTCTTTTTCCTTGGCTACTAAGGCATCTGCAGCTAGCATGCACAATTTACATCCCCAAAACCGGGGGATTGAGCATAATTCAGCGGATATACAAGTCTCCTAAGCTTTAAGGGAAGGAAAATTAGTTAACGTAACTTGATATGTAGGCAAAATTAGTAGTTGTTGATAAACAGCAATGCTTACAAAATTTGTTTTTTTTTTTTTTTGGCTAAAAGCTTACAAAATTTGTTAATTTTGCTTATTGATGAATATTTTATGACTTGAGTTCATCAAAAGGACCCCAACTTTAAACACTCCACTTTTTACACACAACACAGAGACAGAGATAATGATGTACATTTGGACTCAAGCACTGTACTATTTACCACAATGCTTTGGTGATTGCACCTCATGATTGTGTCATTGTGTGCAGTCACTAATTAAGGCGCTCGATATTTGAAAGATTGTAATTTAACTGGAGCTGATAGCATGTCATAAAGAAAGAATAGAGAACTGAAAAGTATTAAAGGAAGGAATTGGTACTCCAAAATAACTGTATACTTTTACTTTGGCAAAGGAATCGGTAATTATAGTAATACTTTTTGAAAGACCTTTACTTTTCAGTTTACACTGAAATCAGATTTTGTATGATCTCCTGCAAATTATTTTGAAGATAATAAATCGATTTCTTGACAAGCAAAGGCAATGATATAATTGTTGCACATTTTTTTAGAAGTTTTGAATGCTGGTCCGTGTCCAAACTTCTCCATAAAGTTTTTTTTTCTGTTTAAATTAGGTCAATTAATAATGTTTTTTATTGTCGAATAAGAGATTTTGGTTCAAGTCTCGTCAACACCAAAAGAGTTATTAATGTCTTAGACTCTTAACATAATGATAAAATGATAAAAAAAAATAATTATTATAGAACAAATACAATAGATTCAAATTCTTAAAGTAAAATAATAATAATAATAATAATAATACTCCTCTGATGCCATTTATTGAAGGGAAAGTTATAATTTATGTTCTTGTGTTAAGTCTTATCCAATTATATATCCATACTAATTTTTTGTCAATTTCATTCATTTTAAACTGTAATTTATTAAATTCAACTTGTCTATTGAAATGGGCCGGCTCCAACTAGCCCAGTCTTTCTAGATAGCTGCATTGTTCTGGGTCTCTGACCAAGGCCATCTGATCTTCACTGACAAAATATAAATCACAAAACTGATTGGCCCGTTTAAGGAATTAATTGTGGGGTTTCCGAGGGGATGATGATATCGTTGCGCTGGTCCCTCTTAGAGCAACTCCAACACTACTCTTCATTTTATCTCCACATGTGGAATTTTTCACATGTGGAGAGTCATTTTTACCTTTCACTCCAACACTACTCTCTATTTTATCTTTATTTTTATTAAAATAATATTTTTATTATTTTATTTTAACTTTTTTTTATCTCTCCTCATTTGATCACAATCCACCACCACGCCGAACCAAAACAACCACCACAACCACACCCACACCCACGGCTCCACCACCACGCCGAGACCAAAACAACCACCACAACCACACCCACACCCACGGCTTTTTAGTTTAAACTCTTCTCTACCTCCACACCACTCCCAAAAAAAAATGTAATAAATTGGAGTTGCATAAAACCTCAGACAAAAATAGTTTTTAAACTCTTCTCTACCTCCACACCACTCCCAAAAAAAAATGTAATAAATCATAAAAAGACAAAAGAAGTTTGGGCCAACCTACTCCAAGTTTCGTAATAGATCCCACGCAACCTGCACGAAGGCATTTTGAGTTGTCTTGTCTCTCTCACCCTAAAGAAAACTAGCCTTCTCACGTGTGCATGTAATTGTAAGTGATTCGTTAAGAATGCAGATAGGATAGGAGATGCTTATCGAACAAAAGTAGTGGACCTTAAAAGAGACCAAGCCCATGAAATCTTAGTAGATTCATAGATTGTGAGAGCTAAAGGCCTGAGCCAAATTCCGTAATATTAATTGTCTATGTACGGACCAAAAAGTGGGGTTCTTAATTAGGAGCATCCCTTGGATTCTCAGAAAGTTGGCGTTCTCTATGATTGAGTTGCATTTTCGTATTTTCCTTTTCAAAATCCCCATAGCAAAAATAAGTGGACTGACTTGGATTATGTCACAAGTCTTTCTATTAGATATCTCGTAGGGCGGTTCTGGGAGGCTAAGCCTAAGAACAGGCCGGTGATGCTAGGTCCTTCCCTGTCACTCCATTTATTACTACAACTTACCTCACTGTCTGGCTGTCTGCTCCATGCATTACCAAACTCTAATACTTTCTTAGTCGGTAAATGGGT
>OU015764.1:27954754-28007489 GCA_907173295.1 Fagus sylvatica
TAACATGACAAAACCAAAAGAGGGAGTTTGAACATGTATATAAGACAGATTTGTGTCTTGTATTTGTTGATCCAATTTGATATAAATTATAATAATTCATTTTTATGTTTATGACAGATATACAGCTTTGGTGGAGCAAAATGTTCTCCAAGCAGCCAAGGACATGGAGAAAGTGTTAGATGTTTCGATAAGTCAGATTGAAGAAGATGACCCACTGCCACTACATCCACCATCCTATCCCCTCCTCTCAAAGCAGTTCTTTCGTCGCCATGGTCGTGATCTATTCTCTTGTGCCACCTCATGGTTTCTTGTTGACATTGTTTTTTATAGCAGCAATCTCTTCCAGTCTCAGATATACAAAAAGTATCTCCAAGATACAAGACCAATGAACGCCTATGAAGATGCTTTCAATGTTGCAAAACTCCAAGCACTCGTAGCACTATGTTCCACAATTCCAGGCTACTTGGTCACTGTCTATTTCATTGATCGCATTGGAAGAGTCAAAATCCAACAAATAGGTTTCTTCTTCATGGCAATTGTTTATTTAGCAATTGGGATACCATATTACAAGTATTGGGACAATAACACAAATGCAGGTTTCATGGTCCTCTATGGGCTCACCTTTTTCTTCGCAAATTTTGGACCGAACACTACAACTTTCATAGTGCCAGCAGAACTTTTTCCAGCTAGATTTAGATCTACTTGTCATGGAATTTCTGGTGCTGCTGGGAAGGTGGGGGCAATTATTGGTTCTGTTGGATTTATGTGGGCTTCGCAAAATCACAAAGAGGATGGTTATCCCAAAGCAATTGGAATGACAGCCTCTTTGGTAATTTTGGGCGGAGTTTGTTTTATGGGATTGTTAGTAACGAGTTTTTTCACTAGAGAAACCATGGGGAGATCATTAGAGGAGAATGAGAATGATAATTAACATTTATTGCCTTTATGCAATCATATTCATCTCTCAAAGAAACCGCGGCTGCCTAGAGCTCTCTCTCCCTCTCGCGTGCATGCGCGCTCTCTCTACATGTGTGTGCAGTTTTATATCAAAAGCATGATGAGTTTCTTTTATCTCCATCTCATCCACAAGGTAGGACAGAGAAATTTGTGTGATTTAGATTTTGAGGCATTGTAGAGAACTTTGTAATTGTATTTGAAATGGAAAAAATCTGTATATAAAGCTGGAAACACGTCTGCATAGAGAGTGAAATGTTTGCCATGATAGCATCATTTGTCTGAAATTTCCAGTCTTAACCAACACAATCCTTGTCATTTGGTCATAAAAAATTGGAATATTTTAAAGAAGTTGTGCACAAATACGTCTTAGTCCTCATAAATTCTGGATTTGTAAGGTATTAACATAAAGCAGTTTGTGCTAAAGAGGAGATGAAAGCATGGAGATTAGTGGCAAAATGACAAGTCGCATAAGCATGAATTACTGTTCACGACATGTCGTCTACAGAAAGCCGCATGTCACATATTTCTATTGTTTGCAAAGCTGAGTCGAATAAGGGCACAATTGTAATTCAACTAAGTTAGTGTACAATTAGAAATTACGTGTTGATATTTGGTTAGTTAGAACAGATAATGGATTTAGTTTGGGAGATCAAAAATATATCAAATTATTAGCAGAGTAACCACCAACGATTACTGTTTAATTGTTATAGGATTGCTCTATTTCCCTATATAAAGGAACATAGTCATATTGTACAGAATTAATCTTGAATCAATAAGAAAATTCTTCTTCTTCACATTCCTCCATTTTCATTACTTTAGCAAGCTTTTCTGTTTAGCTTTAATATATTAGTGTTACCAGTATTCATAGCGTCAAATCTTTATCCTCATCTGGTTCTTCTCTCCTCACAAATGTAGACGACCCTGCTAGTCCTTCATCATGGATATAGTCCAGGAACTCTACTCGTCACCAAGTGCTTACAGGTGACAATTATCACACATGCATATGGCGTCAGTTAATGACAATTAATGGTACCAAGAATAAAATATGCTTCATTGATGGTTCAAATCCTCAACCAATCAATACGGCACTACAAAAAACTTGATTTATTTCAATGCATTTGCTTTGAGAGTTCATTAAAATTGAAAGGGTAAAAAATATTATTAGTCTCTAACGTTTATCCAAGTTGCATGTTTGGTCCCTAATGTTTAAAACGAACAAATATAGTCCATAACGTTTCAAATCATTAGTCTTTCCGCCTGTCTCCTTTAACTTTATGTGTACGTGACTAACAGATTGATAACGTGATTATTTTTTTAATTGATGTGATATTTATTTTCATCTATAAGTAGACATATGATGTGGCATACTTAATTAAAATAAAATAAAATCCAAAAATCCACCCACCTGATTAAGATCCTAGCTACCCAGCCACTAAAAAACCCAGTGCCTCTCTCTCTCTCTCTCTCTCTCTCTCTCTCTCTCTCTCTCTCTCTCTCTCTCTCTCTCTCTCTCTCTCTCTCTCTCTCTCTCTCTCTCTCTCTCTCTCTCTCTCTCTCTCTCTCTCTCTCTCTCTCTCTCTCTCTCTCTCTCTCTCTCTCTCTCTCAGTTTAAAATAAAACACCTCTCTCATAACTTTTTGTGAAACTCACATAAAAATTAAATCAATTTCACATGCATCCCATAGTTTCTCTATGAATCGTAATTAACAAAATTTGCAAAAGCTAGTTCAAAAAACCTCAAATTCTTTGCAAAACATGCAATCCATACCAACAAGAAACATCAAAACTATAGTTTTTTCCTCATAATCTATTCAGAATACAATAATTATATATAGGATTAAATAGAAATTGGCAAGCTTTGGTGGTAAACATTACCATTAATTGATATGCAAAGCAGTCCTTTTGAGGTTTTACTTTGATTCTTAGAATATATATATATACACACACACGCACAATGAGAAAAACATTGCAAAATTTTCCAAGTAATTAATTTTCCAAAATATGGGGGTGACTTACCCTAGAAAGCCATGTTTTCGGACAGAATCAGAGCTATAACAAAGGAGTTCCTAAAACGCCTCTCTCATAGCATTTTGTGAAACTCACGGTTTTATTTATCAAAATAGATGATGGGCATTCCAATGCAAATTTAATGACAGAAAATTTGGTGATTATGGGTGGAGTTTGTATTATGGGATTGTTGGTAACAAGGTTTTTCACAAGAGAAACCATGGGGAGATCTTTAGAGGAGAATGAGAATGATAATTAACCTAAGGGGCGTTTGATTCGCGTGGTGTAAGATTCCTTTATAATGTTATCACATGACATGGGATTCAATTGTCGTACTTTTTGAGAAATGAATAAATTTTTTTTTTGGTAATGTGGAATTAGATTAAAGCAAAACGAAACGAGTACGAGTAGCTACAGAATTATCAAAAGCCAAGGCTTCCAGCACATGCGCAGGAGCACTTGGATAAAAAGAAATATTCACATGCTGGACACAGCCAGTTTTAGCAAGAGCATCAACACATCCATTTGCTTCCCTATAGATATGCTTGATAGTAGTAGCCTCAAATCTCTTCAGTAGTAACTTGCAATCATCCACAATAGATCTCAAAAAGACATTAGGCATAGAAGTAGTTTTTAGAGACTCAACAGCTACAGAAGAATCCATCTCAATTTCCAGTTTAGAGATTTCCAAATCTAAAGCTAATAATAAACCATCTTTGAGAGCCCTTAATTCAGCCTGAACACAAGAAGTAGTATCAATGGACCTAGAAAAACCCCCAAGCCAGTTTCCCAAAGAGTCCCGAATCACACCCCCTCCCCCAGCTAACCCCGGATCACCCAATACCGACCCATCAGTGTTAAGCTTTGCCCAATTAACAGGAGGAGGATTCCATTTAACCGAGATAGGGACTCGGTTTTTAGCATTTGTTTTGACATCCATGAGATAAAAAAAATTCAGATGCATGAGAGACAACACACACAGCTGAATTAGGAAGGATTGATTTAGCTTTAAAAATGATTTGATTTCTGCGGAGCCAAAGAGTCCATATTCCAAAGGCAAAAATTATTTGCCAAGGAATTCTATTTGCATGAGATGTAGAAGAGGAGCAATTAGTAAACAGCCAATCAGAGCAAGCAAGAATGAAAGTATTAACACATGAAGAAGGAATTTTAATTGCTTGCCAAAAGGCCACTGAATCTGGGCAATCACGGAGACAATGAATCAAAGTCTCATTGGCCCCCAAGCATCTAGGACAAGAAGAATCAATATTTAAACCACGGGAAGCAAGAGTGGCTCGAACTGGAATACTATTATGGTAACATTGCCAGAGAAAGAACATAATCCTAGGACTAGTCTTAACTTTCCATAACCAAGAAGAGGGTCCGTTAATCACATTGGCAGGCTTGCAAGCTAACTGGTAAGCCTTACCAAGATTAAACCCTCCATCAGAAGAATCCCAAGCAAGGCAATCCTCCTTATTGCTAAAGGAGCACACACTAACAGCCCTCATAGAGTCACTAATGGTCTTAGGAAGAGTAAATGAAATTCTTGAGAAATCCCAAACCCCCACCCCTTCAATAACATCAGCCACACAGAAAGACTCCTCAAGAGGAGGAATAGGACCATGGATCACCTCCCTGAGAGGTCCATTACCAACCCAAGTATCATGCCAAAAGAAAGTCGAATGCCCATTACCAATGACCCAACGAATTCCTTTAGAGAAAACCTCATTATCCATTTTCAAACCTTTCCAATTACTAGAACCACCCTTACGTAATCTCTCTTTAATCTCCAAGGGACCATTGGGACAATACTTGGCTAACAAGGTTTTAGCCCATAAGGAATCTTTTTCATCAATAAGCCTCCAATTGAGCTTAGCTAGTAATGCAAGGTTCCTAGGTTTGGAAGAGTAAAGGCCCAATCCTCCATCTTTTTTTGGTTGACAAATCTTATCCCAACCAATCATGTGCATTTTTTTCTTATCCTCAGAAGACCCCCAAAGAAAATTCCTATTGAGTTTATCAAGCTCAGAGCAAATACTACTAGGTAATGCAGCATTTTGCATATAATAGGCAGGAATAGAAGAGGTTACTGCTTGAATTAACACCACCCTACCAGCAGGGGAAAGAAGCTTAGATTTCCAAGTAGAAAGTTTAGCCTGAACTTTCTCGACAATGAACCTAAAGTCCCTAGCATTGCGACCATGAATCCGAAGAGAAAACCCCAAATATTTACCAAGATCCGGGGTGCTAGACACCCCAAGAATATTACAAAGATGGTGACGCATGTGGGGTGTGACATTAGGGGAGAAAAAGGCTTTAGACTTAGCTAGATTGATCTTTTGTCCAGAATGAGAGCAGAAATCAGCAAGGACTGTAGCTATTATGTGGCAACAACTAGCAGAGGCTTCAGCACAAAGTAAAAGATCATCTGCAAAAAAAAGGTGGGAGAATGTAGGACCACTCCTAGAGGCTTTAATAGGTTTCCAACTCTTAGCAAGGCAAGCATCAGAAATCTTAAGGCTAAGATATTCCATACAGAGGATAAATAGATAGGGAGATAGCGGATCACCCTGTCTAATGCCCCTAGAAGGCCTAAAGACCTCTAGCTGCCCACCATTAAAAAGAATGGAAATGGAAGATGAAGAGACACATTCAAGGATGAGGTCAACTAACCTAGAAGGGAAGTTAAAGAACAATAGGACCTCACGAATGAAGCTCCATTCAAGCCTATCATAGGCTTTTTCAAGATCAACCTTAAGGATAAATTGGCCTTTCCTACCTTTCTTCTTATGAAGAGAATGTATGAGCTCTTGGGCAATAATAACATTATCCACACCCTTTCTTCCTGGAATAAAAGCTGCTTGGAAGGGAGAGACTAGGTTACTGAGAAGAGGTCTAATCCTATTTACAATGATCTTAGTGACAACCTTGTAAACGGTATTGCAAAGGCTAATGGGTCTAAATTGGCTAAGAGTTTCAGGACCAATGCACTTAGGAATTAAGGATATCAAAGTTTTGTTCAAGTATTCAGGCATCTTACCACTAGAAAAAATTTGACAAACTTCCTTGACTACTGAATCCCCAACTTGGGGCCAACACCGTTGGAAAAACCCCGGGTGTAGTCCATCCGGTCCCGGGGCCTTAAAAGGCTTAAGGGACCAAAGACTATTTCTCACTTCACTAGCAGTAATAGGAGCAAGGAGAACCAATGCCTCAGTATCCGAAATTCTAGGAGCCCAGAGAGGAAGGCAAATTCCATCCAGAGATGAAATATGAGAGGTTGTGAATAATTCTGAAAAACCCTTCTGAATGTGTTGACTAATGAGAGCTGACTCAGTGATCCAAT
This sequence comes from Fagus sylvatica, assembly GCA_907173295.1. Classification (NCBI taxonomy): domain Eukaryota; kingdom Viridiplantae; phylum Streptophyta; class Magnoliopsida; order Fagales; family Fagaceae; genus Fagus; species Fagus sylvatica. Next base: position 27,961,068 of record OU015764.1, read on the forward strand.
CCCCCACACTATTACGAATTCTAACAATCTTATTGTGGCTTCTACGTGCAATAGTGGAAGTGTGGAAAAATTTCGTGTTCCTATCCCCTTCAACCACCCAACCAACTCTAGACTTTAGGGCCCAAAAATCCTCTTCAAGGTTAAGGATGTTATGATATTGCTCTTTAAGAGACTTCTCAAGCCTGGATAAAGAATCCGAGGGATTGGAAGCTAGAGCATATTGAACACCAGACATTCTAGCAAGGACACGTCTCTTTCTCTGAAAAATATTACCAAATACAAGTTTATTCCAAGCAGAAACAAGAGCAGTGAAAATAGCAAAAGTAGCAGCAAGATTAGGAGCTGGAGATGCCCAAGCTTTTGTAACGACATTGATGAAATCAGGATGTGATAACCAAATATTTTCAAAACGAAAAGGACGAGGAAAAGAGCAAGAGTTAATAGGGCAAAGATTTAACAGCAATGGACAGTGGTCAGAGTGTGTGCGAGGTAAGTGAGTAACAGAAGCATCAGGATAAATCAATCTCCACTCAGTATTAGCCACCACCCTATCAAGACGTTCCATGATTAAAGAAGAAATATCATGACAATTACTCCAAGTGAATTTAGGTCCCGAAAACCCCATATCAATCATATTACAATCATTTAAACAGTCTCTAAATTCTCTAATCCTACTAGCAACCGGCCTATTACCCCCCCATTTCTCCTCACAAGACAGAATATCATTGAAATCTCCAACCATAACCCAAGGCAAATTATGTAACAAAGCAATCACAGACAAATTTTTCCAAAGAATTCTACGTTCAGACCTACGAGGGCTCGCATAGATAGCTGATAAAAGCCAAAGATTGTGAGAACCTCTTACCTTTACCGAGACGTGTAGCTCCTGTTCTGTAGAGCACAAATGTTCAACTTCCACCATGTCTGAGTTCCACATAAGCCAAATTCCCCCAGCAAAGCCAATAGTGTTGGTGCAGAGGAAACCATCAAAAGGAAAGGTCTTGGCTAAATCCTACGCTCTACTTCCACCCAATCTTGTCTCAGTTAGAACCAGAATAGCAGGAGAGTTTATCTTGAGGAGATCCAGTAAAGCTCGACGAAAGCAAGGATTAAGTACTCCTCGGCAATTCCAAGTGAGCACATTCACTCCAATCTCATTGCTCGACATAAATGGAGGATTGTTGGTTGGAAACAGATTGCCGCCCGCTTCCAGTGCATTCCAGGCTTTCTCTGGCCACATCTCCCATAGAGTGTTCAGTTTTGCTTCCATTGAGCACTTGTACGACAGGTACCCCTCGCTTAACCTCTCTGAGCATTGAATCACTATCACAAAGTGAGGAATGCATTTGGCCGCTTGAGCAAGCTTGATTGACGCACGGTTCCCTTTCCAAAGGAGTTGAATGGGTTTGGATAGGATCACCTGCCTCTCGTCGAAGTCGGGCAATGTTGCACAATACACCTCCTCGAGAAATTGAATTAATCTCAGCTCCGGCGATGGCTGAGACAGAATCCTCAATGGACAGTGTACCCCGTCAATCCTCGGCATGTCTGTTAGGAAATTCCAAAATGGGCTTACTTCCTGGAGCCATACCAAATCGGTTAGGAGAGGGAGATCTTGAGAGCCGTTGGTTGGAACCGCTGGGGAGATGTTTTTCCAAGCTTGGGCAAGCTCGGTCTCGTACCAACCCCATTCGTGGAGGGGATCTTTCCGTATCAGCTCTATATCGTCCTCGGAGAGGATGATTGTCTTGTTCTTCACCTGAATCTTCCACCTCGAAGGTCCCGGTAGCATTGGGATGAGACCCCATCTTGTGCTTGTCATGCCGAGAAGGAGCTTGAGGACGGAGAGAAATAAGTGCAGAAATGGGCTGATGAGAACCAGCTGCTGTAGATGGAGGCGTCTGTAGGATTTGGGTGTTAGGTTTGGTATTAAATTGTGGGCTCTGTGTTTGTAATTGGGATTGAAGGGAGGTCTGGCCTTCTAGTGGATTAACCACGCTTGAGCTTGGCCCAGAAGGCCCACTAGGCGCATACGTGTTTATTTCCGTGTGATGGGCTTTTTTGTTTTTCATAACAGACAATGTTTTAGGGGTACTCTTAGGAATATCACCACGTGCCATATGCACCTCTTTGCCAGCATGAGCCTTACTAGTACCAGGATCATCTCCACCAACCTTTGCAGTGACCAACACGGCCTTCCCACTATCCACGGCTCTCTTTGCTTGTCTTTTTCTCCTTTGCACAATCATCCAAGGACCGAATCCTTTGGTTTCTTCTGCATTGGGTATGTCAACCTCTGCATTGAATTAGTTGAATAATTGAATCCATGGCATGTGCTCCTAATCATGGGGAGATCGTTTTAAAGTTTTTTATAGGTATTTTGGTTATTTATCCAATGATAATTTCGCAATTAAATGTTGTTACTTATTAGTATGGACAATGTTGTCATTTAAATAAATTATCACAATCCCCATGAGAAGGAAAATCTAAAATTTCAATCATTTAATGAGGTAATCACATTACATCGATTTATAGTGCTTTGGAACATTTGGTAATCCTACATTACTGTAAAGTTGGATACAAATAAACGAATCCAACGTTGTAATATTTTATCTTCCTGTAATGTTACATTATGGCGAACCAAACGCCCCCTTAATGTCTTGTCAATATGTAGTCATATTCATCTCTCAAAAAAGTTGGAGCTACCTAGAGCTCTTTCTCTCTCTTGCGTCCCCGCTCTCTCTACATGCATGTGTTACAAAAATTTGTGTGCTTTAGATTTTGTGTTGAGGCATGGCAGAGAACTCATAATTGAATTTGAAATGGCAAAATTCTTGTATAGAAAGCTGGAAATACGTCTGCGTAGAGAGTGAAATGTTTCCCTTGATAGCGTCATTTGTCTGAAATTCCTAGTCTTAGCCAACATGAACAGTGCTCGTCGTTTGGTCATACAGAATTTGGATAATTTAAAGAATAAGTTGAGCAAAAATGCGTGTGTAAGTCTCATACATTCTAGATAGTAAGCTATCAACATAAGGCAGTTTGTATAGAACTTACGCTCTGTGATAGTAGAGGAATGGCAAATACACGATTAGATTCTAATGACAAGTTGAACGAAGAATTTTGAAATCTATATTCCGGTAGAAAAATAGAGAATAAAAGACCGAGATTTTATTGATGTTATGTTTCTCTATTTTTATTTTATAGCTTAGAGGCTATTTATATATGCATTTTGCTTATCAACAAGATGATTAAGTTCAAATTTGTTGGGATATAACGTTTTGGGTAGACTCTTGAATCTTCTTATAAGATATAGTAGCAACATAATCCAATATTAACCTTATAAAGTTATTTATTTTCTATTACGTAGAACTTCCACTCATATGTGTTGGAAATATTTTATGAATGTACAAACTTCACAACTCAAATAACAAGTTAAATTCAAAATAATAATAAAAAAAAATCAATATAAACTAGAAAAATTAGTTTAAGAACAATGTTACAAGCTATAGAATCACGCAATAGCTAGTGTTGTCCTTAAGTTGATTCGCGTCACTCGGAGCAAAACTCGGTGTGAACAGCTTTCCGGTAGAACAACCCTCAGGATTAGACTATAACAAATATCTTTGTGTTGGATGCACTTTCTTCACAAAGGTTCAAGAACAACCTTCTAAGATAATGCCATTTATTTTCTTTGATTTCAAAATAATGAAGACAAAGCTTCAGGTTTCACACGAGTGGCTCGGAGAGAGCAAAATAAACTAAAGAGAAAATTCTCTGTGTAGCCGAAGTTGTGTGTGAAAGAAGCTAAAGGAAAGTATGTGGTTAGTAGCAAAAGCAAATGAGGCGTGTATTTTAAGCTAGTGGACTGACCAGCATTTAAAGAATTTTTCTTCCCAAATACTGACACAAGTCTGCAGCCTTTTGTTTCCAAGTCACAAATGGGCTAGCAAAAGACTTGGTCAAATAAGAAAAACGAAGGCTGAAATATGTGTGTTTGTAACACATGCACACAACAATATGTGCATACCAAATCTACTCATGTGTGAATTATTGTCTCTTTGAAGATTTTGAGACCTCTCTCATTTTCGATCACGACAAGTCTCTATTAATTGCCCTTTACCTATGAGATTTTTCATTTTTCCCTTCATCTATGTGCCATCCATGGGAGTCAAGTTTCAACCTTGCAAGCCATGGGAACCTTGTACGTCCATGTCCATGTCCATGAGAACCTCGTGCCACGTTGGTATTCTTTAATCTAGCACCATTGACTATATATATATATAGAGGGTCATTTTTCCAAGATTATTTGTGTGGGTTTCTTGTTTATGCATACTTGTGAATTGCATGAACTCCATCCCCCCTCCAACTGGAAAAAGAGACCACCTTCGTTGATCTTTGCCATTTGGTTGCACACAATGATCTGCTTTGATATAACTTGTTGTGGAAAATAACCAATAAATACAACCAACATGTAACAAAATTAGTTGTTTTTTTCCTTCTTTTTGCAAACTCAATGGGCACTCCAAATAATTTTTTTTTTTTTTTTTTGATAACCTTGGGTGTTCGAGCCAGAGTTCCGTAGATACGCGCACCTCGACTAACTCCAAGAGGATACGCAACACCCTACTAGAACGTGTACCACGATAGGCGCAAGGCTTTGCCTTGGATAGATGGCCTTGAGAGGACTTAAACTAGTGATCATTGGGGAGCACACCCAAGACCGGACCAGTTGAGCTACCCCTCAGGATTGGCACTCCAAATAAATTATAAACATTAACCAATGTAAAAAGAATAATTTAAAAACAATCCATATCCATAATCAAGACACCAAATATGGAAAAACCTACAATGAAAAGGGAAAAACGGAACCATGGGATCTAATCTAGTTAAACTTCAAATATAAAATAATGGGTACGTATGAAACACCCTCAAGAACACATCATTCTTAGATCACAACCAAATATTTATCACTCAAGTGGATTCCAATAATAACAATAATAAAAATTTCCAAAATTTTTTGACAACCTTAGGTTTCTGGATCAAGGTTCTGTAGATATGAACACCTCGCGCAATTAATCTCATGGGGACACGTAACTAAGGATGGCAATAAACCCGTGACCCACGGGTACCCGACCCGCCCCGCCCCGCCCCGTTTATGTAATAGGGTATCGGGTCGGGTTTTTTTTAACATAAACGGGTTTTAATCGGGTTTTAAACGGGTTTTAAACGGGGCGGGTTTTATTGAAAAACCCGATTATGACCCGAACTATTTAAAAAAAAAAACCCAAAAAATCCTAAAACCTGAAACGGCGAAACCCGAGCCTCTCCTCAGTCGATCTCGATCTCCTTCACCGATCTCGGATTCTCGATCTCCTTCTCCGATCTCGATCTCCTTCATCGATCTCGATCTCCTTCACCGATCTCGGATTCTCGATCTCCTTCAGCTGCAAAGACTTTCCCGGTAAACAAATCTCTTTGGCTCGAACTATTCACTTCGTTTTGTGTTTTTGTTATCTGGGTTTTGTTTAATATGTGGATTTTTTTGGTTATTGTTATTGTTTTTGGTGGTTTTAAGCAATTTGAGCTGGTTTGGTATCTGGGTTTTTGTTTCTGCACTAGGAGTTGGATTTTGGATTTTGTTTCTGCAAAAAATGGCTATATCTCATAGGTGTTCGACCAAAGTCCTCTAAGAGTTGGATTTTGACCCTTTACTGCCTCATGGTCCATTGCTCACTGTTGGTTAGCATACTTCGTGTTTTGTATTTCTGCACTAGGATCGTTTTAATTGAAAGCTTTACAAACTGATAAAATCACTAAAATAATTTAGTATCAATGAAAAGTCATTGTGCAATTCTGAGCTAAGCTTGGATACTGGGTGGGTAGTTCTTAAAGATGATTTAGTATTCTCTTTTCTTTTCTTTTTTCTGTCATTCATTGTTTATGATTCTTTTTATGTGCTTTATGCTTCAGCAGACTAAAGCCAACCCCACTAATTGAGACAAAAGCAGAGAGTGTAGAATGTAGAATGTAGAATGTAGAGTGTATAAATCTGGTTGCTTTGGTTGTGTATAGAGTGTAGAATGTAGAATGTATATGGATTTTAGTTGTGTATGCTGTTTGGTTGCTCAGAAAACAGTAAAAGTAAATCTATTAAGGCTAATAATAATATGTAGTTGCTGACTGTTTAAGGCTAATAATAATATGAGTTATGGCAACTAGGAGAGTCTTTTAGTTATATCATGGTCCATGTTTGCCTTGTACATCTTGGTTTCAGTGTAAGTTATTCCATTTCCCATTTTGGTAAAATCTTATTATGTCCTTAAATTATTGATTAGACATGGTTCTAGTTAAAATGTGCCATTACTTATAATGGGTCACTTTTGTTGCTACAGGATGGTGTTGCAATGTGGTGCATCGGTTTTCAGAGAGTTCAGGAAGGGGTAACAATTTTAGGAGGTTAGACCTTGAACTTAGAAGCTATTGGCTTTGACTCCATTTATTCACGTTCCATCTGTAGTACATAGAGTGTGTTTAGTTATTAATTTGGAATATGCTGCTGATTGGGCCTCTTTGGTAGCATTTTCAAAGACATTTTACATTAATGAAAGCACATTTGTAAGCATTTTAGTAGTTTGGGGATCTCTCTCTCTCTCCCTATAGTAGTTTCATTTTGACTTCTGATACTTACACTGGAACATACACATATATTTATATTTGCTGTAGGCACAATGAACATACTGTAGAATGGGAAGATCTTAGATGTTGTTTGAATTTTCATGTCTATTAAAGATAATCATTTAGAATGTCAATACTATGCTTTTGTCTACTTGATTAGTTGTTTATGTATGTAATTTTTTTTTTTAATTGTCGCCAAGCTTGGTCTCACTAACCTTGCTCTACTATTATAACAATTAGTTCAACAATCTTGGTGGTTTCTTCATTTTACAGATCTTGTTTTAAAAGATAAGATCTTGGTGTATGATCTAGCTCATCAACAGATTGGATGGACTAACTATGATTGTAAGTTCCTTTGATTTCGAATCCTCATTTATGATTTCTTTCCATTTTCTGCCAAAGAAATAGCTTTGACCCTATACCTCTGTCATATATATGACCTTTTATTTTTCAGGTTCCCTGTCTGTAAATGTCTCTATAACTTCTGGGAAGGAGTTTCTCAATGCAGGACAGCTGAGTGTGAGCAGCTCGTCAAGAGATATGCTCTTTGAAATGCTACCTACAAGCATTATTGGTCTCCTAATGCAAATATTACTGTTAAAGCAGTTCCAATTTTGGTAATTTAAACCACAGGTTTTAGTTTTCATTCTTTGTTCAAAAGGTATTGGCTTGGCTGATTCATATTTATAGTGATCGGCAAGGCTTGGTGTTATTATTTTGTTGTGGAAGGATAGCTTTGTTCAATTCTTCTGACTGGAAATTAGGCTCTCTCCTAAGGATCCTCCATCTAAGCATTGTGAGAATTGTAAATAATCCCTTTACTAGTTTTGTTTAGTGGTTGTACCATTTCATGTACCGTTGGAAATATAAGAAATTTTGTGTACCTACAAGCCTACACCATTTGAAGTAATGAGGATAGAAAAGCTGCATGTTGATTGTTGTACAAGATGGGATAATTTTTGTAAGCATGTATCTTTGTTTGGTAGTTAAAAATGTTCATACTGGTGACACTCTTTATTTGGGCTGGAAAATGATAATACAACCAATCTCATAATTGAATTAATAATAAAAAAAAAAGAAGTTTCATCTAACCAGTGTATGTTTACTTTTGTAATATCAAGCACCTCCAAAAGTAATAATGGAAAAGTTTATTGAAATTTGAAGCACATTAGCATTGGAGAAGCTAAATAATTTTTTAGGCTTCTATTTCATTCTTAAAAAAAAAAGAAAAAAAAAAAAAAAGAAGAATCGGGTCGGGTACCCGTCGGGTACTGTCGGGTCGGGTTAAACGGGTACCCGTTGAAACAAACGGGGCGGGGCAGTAAACGGGTTTTTGTAGGGCGGGTCTCTAAACGGGTCGGGGCGGGTCGGGTCGAAACCCGACCCATTGCCATCCTTATACGTAACACCTTACTAGCTATGTGTATCGCGATAGACGTAAGGCTTTGCCTTGGTTAGGTGGTACTAAGGGAATTCGAACTAGTGATAATTGAGAAATACATCCAAAATCAGACCAATTAAATTGTCCTCGGTACAAATAAAAGATTCCAACTATTACTAGTATCAAAGCAATATTAGCTTTGTATGTGCAATTTACTGAAGGCTTCTAACTAATAACTATTTCTTGAAACTGTGTAGATTGTTCGTACATGCTTTGGAAGGGAGGTGCATCAGTATCTTATTTTAATGAAGGAATATTCTGTCCTGGACACAGCACTCTACACAATAAAATTTGGTTACCTTGCTGTTTTCACAATTCACAAATCCTGATTTTCACAAATTCACCCAAAAAAAAGAAAAAAACGCTCAACACTGACCGCACGGAACCAATATGGCTATATCACCCATATTTAGGCTTAAAGAATCATATGCTTATCAACACTTTGTAATTTTGATAAATTGTATGATGTAGAGTTGTAGACTAGAAATTACACATTCTTTCTCCCCCCTCCCAAAAAAAAAGAAAAAAAAAATATTAAGTTTAGCGACACAATTTTTTTACACAATTTGCTAAGGTCAGGAACAAAACTAGGATTTTCATCTTGGGAGCGTGTGGGGGGCAAAGTATGAACAAAATAATTTTTACCATTTAAGAATGAGAATTATGCAAAGATTCAAGAATACTTATTGCATGAAAATAAAACTAGCATATATTCAGTGTTAACAACAAAAAATTAATAAAAGAAAAGATACAATAATTCTTTCTTAAATAATTGTTAAAAAAAAAAAATGATGAATTGATGACTATATTAGAAGAGAAAATTATAATTTTGAGAAAATGCAAAAACCAACCAATTTGACATGAAAACAGTGCTTTCTATTAATTCGACTCTATTAAAACTACTCGATATTATGTTATACTTACGGACTAACCAATCTAAAGAAAATAAAAGATTATTTTTAGAGTATAATTTGTTTCCCATTTTCTTAACAATATCAAACACACAACATATATGCAAACATAGTTGTAGCCTCCACTTTCTTTCTTTCTTTTTTCAATTTTTATTCTACAACTTAAATTATTAAAATAAATAAAAGAAAAAGAAGTGATATATTTTCCAATCACAGTTTAACAATTTTATAGTCAAGAAAATAGAATAATTGATATAAGATCATTCTAAAAACTATTTTGTTTTCAAAATTCATTCCAGAAAAGAGAAAAAGAGTGGAGGGATGGGGCTACCTTGAATCAATGGACGAGTTGGCAACATTCTTAAAGTGGTTGACCTCTTCAATATAATAGTACTACTTGAGTTTAGGTTTTTATTACTAAGAATTTTTTTTTTTTGGAAGGGGGGCATAGGTGTGGATTAGTTGGTATTTTTTGGGTAACTTAATTCTTAACAGGGGCTATGTGTATTTGGAAGTCTAAACTATTAATTTTAATTGATACCATAGAAAAGAAATAGGGGCAGGGTAAGGGGTGCCACCTCCTTAGTCTAAATGTGGTTGTTTCTTTGGTTAAGGCCATAAGTTGTACGTGAGTGATAAAAAAATAAAAGTGGAATGTGATTAATCCATTTAGTACAATCTTATTTATTTAGCCAAAAAAAAAAGAGTACAATCTTATTTGGCTTTTTACGGATTACTGTTTATAAGCAAAATAAACAAAAAGCTTGTCCACTCATAAGAACTTATCCATTAGCACTTGAATGGATTAGTGTTGGAAGCAAAGTTGAAAAAGAAATGATACATTCCATTTGGTTTAATCAGTACTGGTGCCTCATTGAGACTAAATAAACAAAAGGCTTACCATCCAATTAAGTTAGTGCAGTGTGCAAAACGTTTAAAAAACCAAAGAGAAGTACGAAAGATAGATGCAGACTGCTTAAAGCCTTAAACTAACAGAAGATCCTCTTATGATCAAAAAAAAAAAAAAAACAGAAGATCCTCGTCGTCAATATATATAGACGACTGGGCATGTCTCATCATGCTCCAAAAGTCCAACCCATCCAACAATAAAAACCAAAAACCGAAAACTATAATTAATAATACAGCGCCCAGTACCATCTTTTGTACCCTTTTCACACACTTAAAAATTATAATAATGCAGCTACAAATACGGGAAGGTTCAGAAGTAATGAGTATAGAAAAATGAGTCGTCCAGATACGACGTACCAAAATATGTCCTAAATGCGACCGTTACACACCCATAAAACTCCCTTAATTTCCTCACTAATGTGACCGTTACACACACATAAACTCCTTTAAATACTACCGTTACTCCATTTATACCGGACATTCATCAGTTATATGACTCTTAGCCTATATAAGGCCAACCAAGTCACCTGAACCAGGTACGCACGAAAACCTATGAGAAATCTCTCTTAATTTGGGAAATATAAAGTTTCTTTGCTAACTTAAGCATCAGAGCCTCCCCTCCGGGGCCCACCTCCGGCAAGGGTCTTCGATTATGGTTTTCTTCTTTGCAGGTATTGACGACTCGACTTGGCTGTGCAACTGATGATGAAAATTCACGCATCATCAGTTGGCGCCGTCTGTGGGAACGAAAGTTCTCCAAATATAAATTGCACAGCGAAGACGAGTACACTGACCAAAAAGAAGAACGACCTCCTACAGATCGGGGACCAATCCTATGTCGCCCAAACCTTCTTGCTGCAATAGTGAGCAAGCAATATAGGCCACGAGGTTCATCACCAACCCCATCCACCATGGCTGATCAAAAGGCCACTGATGTCATCTTGGTGACCACAAAAAAATAAAAAATAAAATAAAATAAAAATGGCACCATGGCCATCTTGACAACATGGAAGGAACCAAGGTTTGCACTCACGAGAAAGAGGTGGCGAAGATATGATTGCAACCAAGGAGAGAACCAATGGCATGTGGGTCAGTCAATGACAACCCGACCTGCAACCTTTGAGGCCTGAGATCCTTACCGGACTTTTTGAGACCAAACAGAGCCACGATGTTCCCCTGGCCGCAGTCGACTATGATGAGAGCTAAGTATACCCCTGGTCGCCATCAACTATATGTTGAGAACCGGGTATGTCTTTTTACTCCCTCTAGTGCCATTCTTCTTTTTACATTGCGATGAACGTATGTCATCTAAATAACCATCACCCACGGTCAAAGTTCCGTTCAACATGTACAATCGTCATTAGAACAAAGCATGTATAGCTTTTCCTATAATTGGAATAAGATTGTTAATAAACGATGACGAATCTAGAATCATATTGGGTTAAAACTTAAAAGATTGGGTTTTGGTCTCCAGATTGGGCTGACCTCTCTTTTTCAAAACCATTTAGGAAATATAAATGTGTGAATGAAATTAATAATCTTTTATACACAATATTTGATTCAGAAACCCACAATTAAAATGACCTTATTTTACAAAAAAAAAAAAATAAGGATTATAGTCAATTTCTTCTTAAAAAAGAAAGAAAGTAAGAAGATTTTTTTTTATTGAAGATTCGTTGTATCTTTACTTCCAAAGATATAGCATGGGTTGCCTCAGAATTTATATGCCGAATTACTTGAATCAGCCCCATACCTTCCTTTCCGGAAATTATAACCTCGAAGTGGGGGAGAATGAATATGGCATGTTTGAGAGAATTAAGCCCAAAAACAAAAAACTATTGTGCTTTGATACGCGTGGTTCACTTGATGAAATTTATTTAAGTGTACGTTTCCTTAGCGAGCAGCCGTTTCCATGGCATTAGCACCTCTTAGTAAAGGAATTGTAAAAAATGCAAATTGTTAAATAAGCAACGTCCATTAGCAAAAGGTAGGAGTCAACTGCCCTTTAAAGACTAATTGACAGCATCTATTAAATGTCAAATAACGTCCGGAGCACTACTCCTAAGCAATGAAGATTCTTCTAAAAAAAAAAAATCTGCGAGGAGTGAATAGATCAGCTCATATATGGAGTAAAGCCCAATCAAAGCTAATGAATGTGATAGTATCTCCCTTCACACAAGGTAAATACCCAAATATTCTGTATTTACTTCATGACTATCTTGAGTGCCCATTTTATGCGTATATCACTCATATGCCCCTTGCATGCCTAAATCATTGTGAGTTCATAATTTCACAAATTAAAACCCCCACGTTGACCACTTCAAACAGTGTCGTTGGGTAATTTGAGAAAAACTTCCCAAACATGCTTTTGGGAATGATACATAAAATCCGCTATATGAATTAATGGAAATTTTTTAGCGGTATGCTCTCATAAATTAAGTCATTATTTTGAGGCTCATTAGACAACATAATTAAATTATACAGTAGCCTCCTCTGTGCGTTAGACCCCTGTAATGTGCTCAGATAACATTGAAACATTATCTCAACTTACTGATTGTGGCTAGATACTTAGCCAATAAAAATAAAAGATAAATATCAAACCAGCCTACTCTTAGGCATTATGTGATTAAAGATGAACTACTGAGGGTTATCTATATACATAGACACTTATATAGGTATGTGTGACTACTACCATTTGCATAAAAACTTTAGGAGTATTAAGGATGAGGTTTAGCTTGGTCTATATCTCTCACTAATGGACCATGAGGGGCAAACAAGCGGATCTATTTTTATAAATGATGCCCCAAAAGAGCCCATAGCCATTTGGTTCGTTCACCCAAACCACCACCATGAATATTTGTGTTTACTTATTTTCACCAATAATACGTATGTCACCCTCTCATGCTTTCACTGCATCACCTATTATCATCATGCTCTTATTTACAATATTCACACACAAATTGATCATAAATAAATATACGTGTTGAATATTATGATCCAAAAACAAATGTTCCTTTTTAAGTTTGTCATTTTGAAAGCTACCGAGATGAATAGTAGTCTTGGGACAAAAATGAACTTAACAAAAAAAAAAAAAAATCTGAAAATGGCCACCGCTGCCAAAGAGATGCAAGCACTGCAAAAATCACGATCTGCTTCGCCACATACCGACAAACAGCATATAATAAAAGAGATGAGCTTTCAAGAAATTATAGTAAGAGATATGCAAGAGTCTTTAGAGAACAAGAAATTATAGTATCTGAGATTTATATGCAAGAGTCTCCTAGAGAACAAGGGAGCTTCTGAGATTTAACTCAGTGCCCGAAATGGGGTTATTGCCGAGAAGAAAAATGCAGAGACGCGAAAAACGAAACTCCTCTATATCAGTCAATTGTTTCCCACTAGGTTCAATTCCTACCCCTTATTTTCCTTTATTTACAGCATTTTCACTTGCCTAGATCTTGTTGGCACAAAGACTGTGCTAAAATGTTTTTGAAAACATAGGGAATAGGTTCTAGAGAATTCGAACCGAACACCAAAACTTTACATAAATTACTTTAGTAATCAGACTGCGAGTCGGTTAACAAGGAGAAATATTAATTGTGAAAAATCAAGCAAGATCAAAAAGGAAGAACCTCAATATTGATTGATTCTCCTATAATTAATATGGGCGGTGTCCAATTTGGACAATGATCGTGTCATATTGATTGATCAAATACATTTCTCATGTCAAAAACAAAAACTTGCATTGAGACAAATTTAAACACTGTCCTATTAAGAGAACGTTTTTATTTCCCGTATATATCAATTCATTGACCTTGAGCTATAATTACATATAGTGGTGTTCAAAAGGAAATGTTAACGGCCTAAACTCATGGGCCAGCCTAGTTATCGAAATCATAGGCAAAAAGAACGCAGGTCACATGCCCGTGAAATGGCGTGACTATGAGTTGCTACTATTTACATAAAATTCTAATAATTCAGAATATTCAATAGGATCATTATAATATCTTTAGCCAATTGAGAAAGCTGTAATGCCAAATTAGGAAAAATCTTGCTATCTCCTATTCAATGACGCAAATTTGGTAAGCACGCCGTAAGCGGCACAGATGGAAACTAGTAACTCATACGCTAAAATTCAGCAAGAGATCAAAATTCTATAATTACTGAATTAATTGTTCAAATGGCTTGACTTTGACACATTTGTTATATGCTAACAAATAACCAAAAAAGATAATACCCAGCCTTGAGTAGAATATAGAAATCCTATATATATTTCTATATATATGTTGCTTGAAAATATCCCATTACGTCCTCTTTTGAAAAAGATAAATGTATTCAATTATTTGGCCCGACCTATATGTCCTCACATAAATTACGAACTATATACAAGTCCAGAATTACGTTCATTAAAAAACATATGGTTAAGTGCCGAACTCGTTGTGTAACAAGGGAATACAGAGTAACACATTGATGTTGTAACTCATAGTATATGCCACGCGTAAGCATCCAGCACCAACATCTTTCTAGTGCACATAGCACCGTAGAATTCAGTGTGTTAGAACTTAGAACTCAAAATTGATAGCAATAAAGTAGAATAAATATTATGGTTTATTTTGACTTATTATTATGCTATCTAGAATCCACAAAAATAACTTTTACGAATAAAATATACCCACTCTTTTATGAAAGATCTTGGTATAGAACACTAAAAGTTTTTAGTGGATACAAGTTGGCGTGATTGTTTCGTAACAGTCATGCCAGCAATTTGACTTAATATAGTCTAAAGCCACCTTCGGCACGTTAGAACTACAACTCTTTGTATATGCATAAATAATTGCGCATAAAAATATTCATTGGAATAACTCTATTTCTCTTGAGCATCTTCGTTCTTGATGAGTAAAAATTGTGTACAAAGGCACAAACTTTTGCGCTGGACTATTGTCTCAATTGAGGGGCAACAGGCTGAGTTTAAGGTATCTTGTTCCTCTCCCTTTTCATTAACCAGAAAATTTAACAAGGCAAAACTATAAAATGAAAAAGAATGGCAGCCAAATAAAGGATGGATCTCCTACATCTATATGGCTCAATCTGAATAATTCTAGTGCGATTGAACTTCAATCATTTCAGAATTACAATTATACCACCAGTGATGGGGGTTACTTAGTCACTATTACTATTCGAATTCATTTGTTTTGTCTTAACTTTGGTTAATAAGTGAGTTACAGGTTGCATGCAATGTACGGACGACATTAGCCACTTGAACAAAACAACAAGTGCAAAATCCATGAACGACCTTAGCCACTTGAACAAAACAACAAGTGCAAAGTCCATGGACCACCTTAGCCACTTGAACAAAACAACAAGTACTAAGTCCATGGACGACATTAGCCACTTGAACAAAACAACAAGTGCAAAGTCCATGGACAACCTTAGCCACTTGAACAAAACAACAAGTACTAAGTCCATGGACAACCTTAGCCACTTGAACAAAACAACAAGTGCAAAGTCCATGGACGACCTTAACCACTTGAACAAAACAACAAGTACTAAGTCCATGGACCACCTTAGCCACTTGAACAAAACAACAAGTGCAAAGTCCATGGACGACCTTAGCCACTTGAACAAAACAACAAGTGCAAAGTCCATGGACGACCTTAGCCACTTGAACAAAACAACAAGTACTAAGTCCATGGACCACCTTAGCCACTTGACAAAACAACAAAAGTCAACAATTGCACAAGTCCATGACGACCTTAGCCACTTGAACAAAACAACAAGTGCAAAGTCCCTATGGAGACCTTAGCCACTTGAATAACAAAAGTGCAAAGTCCATGACCATGTCCATAGACGACCTTAATCACACTTTAAGCAAAACAAACAACGAGTGTCCAAATCCCTATGCATGTGTACAAACGCACATGTATAGACGACCTTAAGCACTTGAACAAACAACAAGTGTCCAAATCCCTATGCATGTGTACAAACGCACATGTATAGACGACCTTAATCACTTGATCGAACAACAAGTGTCCATGTCCACAAAGCATGTGTACAAACGCACGTGTACGACCTTAAGCACTTGCACCAAAAACAAGTGTCCCTGTCCATAAAGCATGTGCACAAACGCATGTGTACGAACGACCTTAAGCACTTGCACCAAAAACAAGTGTCCCTGTCCATAAAGCATGTGTACAAACGCACGTGTACGAACGACCTTAAGCACTTGCACCAAAAACAAGTGTCCACGAAGCACTTGTACTAAAAGCATGTGTATGGACAATAAAAAACACTTGTACCAAAAAGCAAGTGTCCACGAAGCACGTGTACTAAAAGCATGTGTATGGGCGATAAAAAACACTTGTACCAAAAAGCAAGTGTCCATGAAACACATGTACTAAAAGCATGTGTATGGACGGTCCAAAAAATTAAAGGACTCGTCCAACTATAAAATTATCCCTAAAGAACAAAAGGACTCGTCTAGAACCCGAGACAGTCCTTTGAAAACAAAAGCGTCTCATTCTCCACCTAGGAGGTATTCGCTCACCCAAAAACTATGCACCTCATCTCATCTAGAGATACCTCATCAAGAAGGCCAAATGTTTCAAAGTCCCTAATATGGAAAAGGGAACAACATACCCACCATGTAAGGAAATAAGGTCATTTCCAAAGTACTTGTGGCACCTAATATTCCAAAGGCCGTCCAACCTAGAGCGGATAAACGACCTTGGAATGGGGGGCTTCTAATGAGTATAGAAAAATGAGTCGTCCAGATACGACGTACCAAAATATGTCCTAAATGCGACCGTTACACACCCATAAAACTCCCTTAATTTCCTCACTAATGTGACCGTTACACACACATAAACTCCTTTAAATACTACCGTTACTCCATTTATACCGGACATTCATCAGTTATATGACTCTTAGCCTATATAAGGCCAACCAAGTCACCTGAACCAGGTACGCACGAAAACCTATGAGAAATCTCTCTCAATTTGGGAAATATAAAGTTTCTTTGCTAACTTAAGCATCAGAGCCTCCCCTCCTTGGCCCACCTCGGCAAGGTCTTCGATTATGGTTTTCTTCTTTGCAGGTATTGACGACTCGACTTGGCTGTGCAACTGACGATGAAAATTCACGCATCATCAAGAAGTATATACAAGTTCGATCCGGATATTCATGGAATCATCAATCATCAATCATGTACACAAAAAGAAACAGTCGAGTCCACTCTTCTATCACCATCAAGGAAGCTACTTGGTACATAGACCTAGCCAAAAGAACTTCAAGTCTAATTCTTTTGAGTCCTCTTATTGATAATACCAAAAATATACCCACCTAGACGACCAAATAAAGATGATCAACACGCAGGCTCACATAACGGTCATCCAGAGAATGTCTTCATGGACAATCGTCCACATAGCCATCATCCATACAAAACGTCTTCATGGATGACCATCCACATAACATCATTAAAAGACATTACAATCACGGTAACGTTATGCCAACTCTACCTGATTTAATAACAATCCGTTATGATTTCCTAATAATGGTCCATTAATCATAAGCAAGAATCAAGGTCGACATTAAATGCCGTCAAATGGTCAACAAGTCTACAAACCCTATAAAATGAGCCTCTCCCCACGAACCAAGGTACAACATTCTCTCTTTTACTACCTATTCTCTACATACATTATGTTGAAAATTTATTTATCTTTTATCCGATCACTAACTTGACCGTCGAAGGAACCTACACCAGATTCCCTCCGGTGTCCTCTCTGACCCACTATCTGTGATTACAGGTCTTCCAACCCCCGACTAAAGTGTGAAGGGGACCTACTGATTTTTGACATCATTAGTTGGCGTTGTTTGTGGGAATAAGGCAATATGTATCATTATCGTTCCTAAAAACGAAAGGGTTCCACACAAATTAGCTAAAACAATGGAAGGTGCCCATAATAAGGGGACTAGCACCGATCCTCCTATGACCCCCATTGAGAGGCAAATGCAAGTCATTGCGACTAGCATCCAAGACCTCACTCGAGAAACAACAAGGCAAAACTAGGAACTATGGCAAGCAATTAGGAAGGAGCCACCAACTCCTCACCAGCCTCTCAACAACAATCAAACTTCCTTACAAAGGGAAAATAGGAGAGAAGATCAAGAAGGTGATAGTTGTCAGACAAATCATCAAGACTGCGAGGAGGACGATGTGCAGAGAACTCATCTTCCTGGAAGACATCGAGAAGAAAGTGCAGGAAGTTCTACCCACCCCAGTCGACACGGGCCCGTTAAGACAGCCCGATCGTCCAAAAAGCCCGATCACTCAGCCCAATCGTCTAGGGAGCCAGACAACAAGATTGCCTGCTTAGAAGAGGAATTGCACGAAATGAGGAAATAGATGAGAGACATGAAAAATAGCCTGAAAGCAAAAGCTGCCAACAATCTGGACAACCTTGTACATCGAGTTAATTCACCGTTCATTCCTAGGATCGCTAACTTCCCACTTCCAACCAGATTCAAGGTACCACCGCTCGAAAACTTTGACAGAACCAAAGATCCGTTCGACTACTTCGAAGTGTTCAAAACAATCATGTAGGTGCAAGCCGTTCCTAGAGAGATAATGTGCCGGGCATTCTTGATGGGCCTGAGGGGGTCGGCAAGGGTAAGTTCAATAAACTTGGATCAGAATCAATCGACTCATTTGTCCAATTAAGTAGAGCGTTTATTGACCACTTCATCGGTGGTCAACGAAGAGGACGCCCTCCCACTCACTTACTCAACGTCAAACAGATGGAAGGGGAATCATTGAGGGCATATGTACACCGCTTCAATAAGGAGGCCATGCAAATTGATCGCCCAAAGGAAGACGTCACTCTGACCGCATTCATGGCAGAATTGCGAAAGGGAGATTTCCTCTACGATCTTTGTAAAGATCCTCTAAAGACTCTATCAGAACTTATGTACGAAGCCTAGAAGCACATAAATGCTGAAAACGCCATAGAATCTCGAGACGACCCCCTTCAAAGAGACGAAAAGATGTTGATGAACGTAAGCAAGAACCGGCCAAGTAGAAAATCTCTAAGTTCTCTGAAACACCGGAGCGTAAAAGGACAACCACCCCCACCGGAAAGTTCAGTAGCTTCACAACTCTGAACACACCTATTGATTAACTCCTCATGCAGATACAGGACGATCCTTCCCTTCGATGGCCAGGTAAGATCCGTTCGGATCTTGATAGTCAACCAAAGAACTTATACTGCAGGTTCCACAGAGACCACGACCATCTCACAAAAAACTGCATGGCATGAAAAGAGCAAGTGAAGACGCTCATTCGACAAGGTAAGTTGCAAAAATATGTTGGTCATCCAACAAACACTCGTCCACAAAAGGCTCCAAGGCCAAAGGAACAAACCGAAAATCACAGGCTTGGACCCATCGGGGAAATCAAAACCATCATTGAAGGCCCGAAGTTTGGAGGAACCTCGCGTGCCTTGAGAAAGGCATATGCTCGATAGGTACACAATATCTTGGTCGTCCAAATACCACCTAAAAACATTTGCCTCGATGATCAAGTAATCTCTTTCAGTGAAAAAGACGCCAAGAGAACCCATCAACTACATGACGATGCTCTCGTCGTAACCATGAATATCGCAGGTTTCACCACTAGATGAGTGATGATAGACAACGGTAGTTTGGCAGACATATTGTATCTACCAGCATATCAACAAATGAAGCTCGATAAAGACAAGCTGCGACCCATGGACGCACCACTAATGGGATTCACAGGTGATAAGGTTTGTCCCGTTGGCATTGTAACATTACCTATTACGGTCAGAATCTACCCAAAGACTGTTTCCAAAACCGTTGACTTCCTCATCGTCAATTGCTCTTCAGTATATAACGCCATCATCGAACAACCGACACTCAATCGGTTACGAGCGGTAACCTTCACTTACCATCTGCTCATCAAATTCCCCATCGAACATGGAATAGGGGAAGTTAGAGGAGACCAAATAGCCGCTAGGGAATGCTACCTCGCCTCCCTAGGGTTGGAAGGGCAAAATCAAACGATGACGATCGAGGAATGAAAGACTCTGGTCGAACCATCTGAAGAGTTAGATACAATCAGATTGGAAGAGGAGCATCCTGAGAAAATGACCAAAGTTGGAGCCAATTTGGCCTTCCAAATGAAAGAGTCAAATCATTCAATTTCTGAAGAACAACAAAGACGTCTTCGCATGGAGTCACGAAGACATGCCAGGTATTAACCCTTCTATCATCTCTCATAAATTGAATGTTAACCCTTCTTTTCGTCCAGTAAAACAGAAACGAAGAGTCTTCGCTCCCGAAAGAAACGATGCCATCATGGAAAAAGTAGATAAACTCCTGATGGCAAATTTCATCAGGGAAGTCTTCTACCCCGACTAGCTAACAAATGTAGTCATGGTAAAGAAAAACACTGGGAAGTGGCGAATGTGTGTCGACTTCACTAACCTAAACAAAGCCTGCCCTAAAGACAGTTTTCCCTTCCCAAGAATAGACCAGCTAGTCGATTCGACAACTGATCATAAATTACTAACATTCATGGATGCTTTTTCAGGATACAATCAAATAATGATGGACGAGAGTGATCAAGAGAAGACATCTTTCATCACAAGCAGAGAGCTTTTTTGCTACAAGGTGATGCCGTTTGGATTGAAAAACGCAGGAGCCACCTACCAAAGGCTCATGAATCGAATGTTTCACGACCAGATCGGTAGAAATGTCGAAGTCTATGTCGACGACATGCTGGTCAAATCTAAGGAAGAGGATAATCACTTGGACGACTTAGGAGAAACATTCAAAACACTTCGCAAGTACTAGATGAAGTTGAACCCAAGTAAGTGCGCATTTGGTGTTTACTCTGATAAATTTCTTGGTTTTATGGTTTTGTAGAGAGGCATAGAAACCAACCCAGATAAGATCAAAGTGATCTTAGACATGTAGCCGCCAAAGACAACCAAAGAAATTCAAAAACTAACAGGAAGAGTAGCTGCGCTCAACCGCTTCGTATCCTGATTAACCGATAAATGCCTGCCTTTCTTTAAAACTTTGAAGAAAGCCTTCACATGGACGGACGGGTGCCAACAAGCCTTTGAAGAACTCAAGAAGTACCTGACGACACCACCATTACTTAGCCCCTCTAAACAAGGTGAAGAGCTTTACTTATACCTAGCTGTCTCACCAACGGCCATCAGCTCAGCACTCGTTTGGGAAGAAAACAGATGACAATTACTCGTCTATTATACAAGCCGAACACTCAGAGGGGCAGAGGAAAGGTATCCACCTATGGAGAAATTGGCCTTTGCACTTGTAATGGTAGTAAGGAAACTACGTCCCTACTTCCAGGCCCACACGATAATAGTCCTCACAAATCAGGCAAAAACTCCAGTCTTCGAGAATCCAGGCGACTGGAATGGATCCAAGCGACTGGATTCGCGCGAATTATGTTTTAATGAAGGCCCATTTGTGTTTTAAAGCGTTCCAAATTCAAGGCTTATTGGACCCAATTTGTTTTAGGCTCTGAAGTCCGAATTAGAGAAGAGGATTAAGGTTTATATAGGGTTTAGATTAGAAGTCTTAGATAGACAAACTTACCCTTTCTCTCTCTCTCTCCCAAACTTAGGTTTTCACTTCCATGGTAGCCTAAGCCTCTTGTTAGGGCTAGGGGCTATGTTTTTTGTATAACTGTATGAGTACTTTGTAGTCCTTTTGATTTTTAATATTAAATTACAGTCAGGGGCGGATCCAACTACTGACCAGGGTGGGCACATGCCCACCCTCAAATAAAAAAATAAAAAATAAAAAAAACTATATATATATATAAGATTGATTGTCCACCTAAAAAAAAAAAAAAAAAAAAAAAAAAAAAAAAAAAAAAAAAAAAAAAAACCCAAATAACAAAAGAAAAAGCCACAAAAATATACACAATAACCCAATAAAATCACAACAACAATATTATCATCAGCCCAAAAATAAAATCACAACAACAATATAATTAGCCCAAATAAAAATAATCAGAAATTCGGAATTAGTTCTATTAATGTTTATTTTTAAAACCCACTTTACGATTCGAAAGAGAGAGAGACAAAGAGAGAGAGTGCGAACAGCAACTGAAGTCTGGAATGGCCACGGCTCGACAACTCCTCCCCTCTTGGATCTCGCGGCGGATTTTTCACGGTATTTGATTCTCTCGGTGAGATCCTTCTTCTTCGCTCACTCTCTCTATGACTATTTCTTTTTATTTTTGAGTTTTGAGTCTTTTGACTTTGTCTTTGAGTTTGCTTGTTTGATTAGGAAAGTTAAAGTGTTAGGCAGCAGCAGGTAGCATTATTTAATAGTTATAGTGGTGTCTTGGTGAGTGGACCGAATGGAAGTGGTCCCTGTGTCCCTGTTTCAGTCTTTCACAATTGCATTTTCACTGTTTGGGTTTTGGTATTTGTGACATTTGCGTGTGGTCTCAGTGAACAGTTGAATATATTTTTTTTTGCATTTTTTTTTAAATAGATAATATGATAGTTAGTTTAGATGTTTTTAATATGACTGTTTTTTTATTAGGTAAATTAGTATAAACGTAGAAAAACAAAAGGAAATTTTTTTAAATGTTGAATTTATATTTTATGATGTGTTGGTTTATTTTTTTAACATTGTTTTTCTTTTAATATTTTTAGAGCAGTAATAGAGAAATATTTCAAAATATAAAAACACATCAAAATTAATTGTAAAAGACTATAATAAGCATGTTGTTTATCCCTTTTTGTTGATATAAACCATGTTTATCGATTTTTGGCTTTATTTTGTATTATATCTATTAATGTTTGAGATCAAAAGGTGTCCACCCTAGATTAAATTCCTGGATCCGTCCCTGATTACAGTTGATTGTTAATTTATAGATTCCTAATTGATGTATGTTTTATTCCGTACTTTATATAAGTTCAATAATGTTTTTCTTATGATTAAGGGGGAATATTACATGGTTTTAATTAGGTCTCATGTTTCATAAATTGAAAGGTTTTTCTAAATATTACTCTAGCCACTTTATTTCTCCAATAATATAGTTCCTGAGTTTTCTTAGTTCAATCATATCAAAAGCTTTTTAAAAGGAGAATAATCAACTTGTATACTGTTATTAGAACAAGGTTTTTAATCGGGATTATTAGGGAATCATATTGGTATAGAGAAACACCTCAAAAACTTAGTGCCTTTTTACATATATTTCTTACAAAATTTTCATAAACCAAATCCATTTTATCCTTTTTAAATATCGATTTATATTATCTTTTGAAAATACGACTCCTGAGGATCGACAACCCCTTACACGTACTACAAGGTACTGTGAGAACCACAACCCGAGGGTCAAATGGGCCTCAAAATGTGACCCAACTGACGAATGATCATCCATCTAGAATGAAGGTGATGTTACAGTAGAGTCGCCACTTATTTTTGCAATGAAGAAAAACAAGAAAATTCTTAAAAAATACTTCTCTTTATTCAATTTGGATTGTATGATTACAATTGAGTGTCCAAAACAGAAAATTACATAGCAAAAGTTGTTTCCTAGGTACAATCTAAGAAAATTACATTTGAATGCTTCCTAAATACAGTGTAGTACAGTAGAAATTTACATTCACAAATAAACTAATCTAGAACCTTCAAGACTAGGCTCAGGGGCTGGGTTACAAAACGAGAAGGTGTAAGCACCTCGTTTTGCCCGATTAAAATCGGTCTTCTAGGATAGAGCTTGGCCAAAAACAAATATTTCAATATACAAAAGCATGGTTCACCATAAAATTTATTTTAAAGGTTCAAGTTCTTTATTAAATCATTTACATGTGAAAAAGCATATTATCGTCATCATCATGTGAATAGGCAAACAAATAAAAAAAATCAGTAAAGAATGCTTACCTGCATGCACGTGGAAGAAGATCCTTTTGATTGCTTTAGAATCACCAGAGTTATGTTCAACTTTGGCTGCAATCAAAGAATTGATTAGTAAAAGACACAAAGAATTAATCACAATAACAACTTTGAAAGAGGGTGAAGAGCAAAGATCAAGAGAGTTTCTGTGTGGCTGCAAGGATGGGGAGTTTGTCTACTGCCCAGCTGCAAAAAAGAACTCTAATGGTGCTTCCTTGATGGTCTTCAACCCGTGAACAGAGCTTCGCCGTAGAATCTCCAAAAGGGATTTTTTTGTGGGACCTTTTCTTTGTCTTTCAATGGTGGAATATTTAGAGGAGTTTTATGCTTTAGAAATCATACGCAGAATGATCTGGAATTCTCTCTAAAGCTCAAACTTTGGGACCCTCTGTAACTGAACCCCTCTTTCCTTTTTATAGCCAAACAAACGAGAAGCTATTTGTTTAATTTTGTATTTTTTATTTTCAAATAATCCCTATTCTTTATCCTCAACCAGCTGTGGACTGACTTGGACGTGTGAGAATTCAAAATTCAAGTTTGGAGATAATTTTGGGATAAAACAATGTGCTCCAGGTCCGAAGTGCCGGCCGGTACTTCAAAATGTGCTTGAAGTGCCGGCCGGTACTTCAAATCCCAATCAAAGTGCCAAATACAAGCTTGAAGTGCCGGCCGGTACTTCAAACCCCAATCAAAGTGCCGGCCGGTACTTTGAGTTCTTAAAAAACGTTTTCAACTTCTTTTTTTGTATTTATCCATTTGTTCAAAGTTGTTCAACTTTTTATGATAAACACCAGATATTATAGTGATCTTTTTAACCCCTTTAAAATATTTGAATTGATCTATTTCAATTAATCCTTATATTTTAATTAATTAATCACACTATTTATCCAACTTAAGCTCATTTTATTTAACGTAGTAGAGTCCATAATTATTTATCATTACAAGCCAATAAGATGTTTACACCTCACTAATTAAAATCAACCCAATTAATGGACCAATAATAATTAGTTTGGATTAATCCCATGTACCCGGAATTATTAAATCATTATGCACTCTATTCGTTAAATCTTCAATTGATCATAACATTTGCATTTATGGTCCGATTTGAACACATGACATGTCATTTTATTTGTCTCAACTTAAAGATCTGTTTAATTTCTTTTAGTTGTCGATCAAACGGTCAAAAACACTATTGGTTTAAAACCCTAATTTAGGCAAGTTGTGCACTTTCCGTTTTTAGAATTTTAATTTGTGAAAACCATAGTTTGTGTAAGGATTAGAATGTAGGTAGCAAAATGGGGTGTCAACAGGTACCGTTTACTATTGAGCGATATCACCCTTTATCATGAAATCAAATTGGGCTAAGGCTCCGATCTTAAACAGCCTGTGAACAAAGAACATGCTTGCATATACAACAAATGGGCGAATGGTCATAGTGTAATGATGTCTACAAACACAAGTAATCAGGCCAATGAAGAACAAATCATGTTTGCATGCAAAACAAACAGGTTGTCCAAGTGATTTGTAGAAAGGAAAAAAAAACTACTGAAAGTTGGTATATTTGAATGATTATTTCTAGTCTTTGGCCTAGAAGATCCTTTGATGTACAAAGACTTCTTTTCAAGACAAGACTGACCCTACAATTTTTAATGTTGTTTTCCTTGTACATGTTCACCGAATAATGTTAAGCCACATACCTTTTCACAGAATGATTATTAATAAGATTGGTCTTTAATTATCTATTATTTTTTATTAAAAAATCTACTAATAGGATAAAATCTATGCGGTATTCGGTCAACATGAAGTCTTTTAATAGAAATAGCCTTACAGCTTCCCTTTCTACGCCATCCTTTTGTCAGTTGTTATAGAAGTCAGCAAAATACCCACTAGCTGGGGTGGACATTTTTTGTTGTTGTTGTTGTTGTTGTTGGGATATGAACATGGATTATAAGATCAAATAATATAATTACCCTCAAATATCCGAAAAAAATTGACGTACAAGAAATATATTCCCGGAATGATTCTAAAGACTTTTTCCCGGCCTTTGCCAACAAATCTGTACAAAATTTCCTTTGTGGTGAACATGAAGGAGCTGCCAGAGAGAGGGACCCAGCAGGAGGATGTATAACCACGCGCCCCATTCAAACTAAATATAAAAATTAAAATTAAAAGGCATACCGATACCAATTACCATCCAATTAAGTTGGAGGATAAACCTTAAAAAAGAAAATAAAAAAATAAAGAGATAGATGCAGAATTCTTAAACTAACTGTTCGAGCCTCCATGACAAATGGACTCATCATAGACCGAAAGTCCAACCCCTCCAAAAATAAAAACCGAAAATCCATACACCAAAGGGAGTTTGAACTTTGAACTTAGAATACGGTCTAGTATCATCTTTAAGTACCCTTTTCACTCTTAAATTATACTAATACAACTATATAAGTATAAATAAGGAAAATATCTGAAGTATACATACAGGCCACAAATAGTCAAGTCCACTCTTCTCCTCAATCACCATCAAAGGAAACTACTTGGCACTTGCTACATAGACCACGGCCAAAGAATATCAAGTCTTCTCCTGTGTCTTCTTTTAAAAGCCAAACAGAAGAGAATTGAGGCTAGCTTTTCAAATTTAACTACCAAGAATGGCGTTAAAAGTTCTTTCAGCCCTTGACACTGCAAGAATTCAGTTATACCATTTCAAAGCCATCATCATAGCTGGCATGGGCCTCTTCACCGACGCCTACGACTTCTTCTGTATCCCTCTGATTATGCTTCTCATCGAACGGCACTACTACGCCAACGGCCCCGCGGGCTCCAAAGACAAAGACAACTGCGTCCCACCCGTCGTTGCTTCCACCATGGTGGCCACAACTCTTGTGGGTACAGCGATTGGTCAACTGGTGTTCGGTAGTCTTGGTGATCGAATCGGTAGGCGCCGAGTGTACGGGCTCTCATTGATCATCATGGTCCTCAGCTCTATTGGATGTGGATTTTCTGTATGTTCCACAAGGAAGTGTGTTCTTGTGAGTCTAGGGTTTTCGAGATTCTCTCTGGGCATCGGGATTGGTGGGGACTACCCTTTGTCGGCTACGATTATGTCGGAGTTCGCTAACAAGAAGACACGTGGTGCTTTTATAGCCGCCATGTTTTCAATGCAGGGTTTTGGGATCTTGGCTTCTTCCACAGTTACGATGGCGGTATGTGCAATATTTGACCGCACATCGAGTTATGTGTCGTCAAAAGATCACACGTCCCAGGAGCCAGATATTGCATGGAGGTTGATATTGATGATTGGAGCAATTCCGGCTGGGTTAACACTTTATTGGCGACTGATGATGCCCGAAACTGCCAGGTATTATTAGTTTTTGCATTAAATTTTGTTAACGATTAGTTTTTATGTGTAATTTGTAATTTAGTCCAAATTGTATCATATATGATATTGTAGGTGGGCCATGGGGACATTAGGCCAACCTTACACTTAAAAAAAAATTCTTCTAAAAAAAAAAAAAAAAAAATCAAATCGACTTTTTTCAGTTTTCTCTGGGGTCCATTTCTTAGAACAATATGTCTATTGAAATAAAAAAATTCACAATTTCTAATATGGCTTGTTATGATTGTTACGTAATAAAAGTGGTATGAATAGTAAGTCCTTGTGAAAATAAAATAACTCTAATCACAAATTATCACTTTAACAAGTTTTGAAAAAAATTGTATTTTTAACATTTCTTTTCTTATAAATGTCAATTACTTACTTGCCACTAATATTTTGACTAGCTTATATGTCATCTTATAAAGTAATCCTAGAATGAATTGTAAGTGGAATTTTAACAAAAGTTTAGAACATATTCACACACAAAAAAATATAAGAATAAAAAATACTAACAAATAATCAAAATATAATATTATGTAAGTTTTTATGCATTAAAATACTGCTTAGTATAATCATGCGCACATATGCGCATGTGTGTGTTGGTTATGAATATTATGCCTGGAGTAAAATGAAATTTGTTTTAAGAAGATAGCCACCACTATTGTGTTTTTTTTTTTTTTTTTTCAAAAAGAGCTTTGAAAAAACTTGGACAATAAGTTATCCCTTCTAGTTATGTGTTGTTTTTCTCTCAGATTTACAGCTTTGGTCGAACAAAATGTCTTCCAAGCGGCTATGGACATGGAGAAGGTGTTGGAAATTCCTATGAGCGAGTTTGAGGAAGAGAACCCACTGCCACAGGGTCAACAACCCTATCCCCTCCTTTCTAAGAAATTTTATCGCCGCCATGGTCGTGATTTATTCTCTTGCTCCTTCACATGGTTTCTTCTTGATATTGTCTTTTACAGTAGCAACCTCTTCCAATCTCAAATATATAGTCAACATCTCTCAAAGAGTCACAAATTGAATGCCTATCAAGAAGCTTTTGAAGTTGCAAAATTCCAAGCAATTATTGCAGTATGTTCCACAATTCCAGGCTATTGGTTCACCGTCTATTTTATTGATCGCATTGGAAGAGTAAAAATCCAATTGATGGGTTTTTTCTTCATGGCATCGGTTTATTTAGCAATTGGGATACCCTATTACAAATATTGGAACGATAAACCAAATAAAGGTTTTTTAGTCCTCTATGGCCTCACCTTATTCTTCGCAAACTTTGGACCGAACACAACCACTTTTATAGTGCCTGCAGAACTTTTCCCAGCAAGATTTAGATCAACATGTCATGGCATTTCTGGGGCTATTGGGAAGGTAGGGGCAATTATTGGTTCTGTAGGATTTTCATGGGCTTTGCACGGTAAAAAAGAGAAGGGTTATCCTAAAGCAATTGGAATGACTGACTCATTGATAATACTTGCTGTAGTTTGTTTGTTGGGCATGGTGGTGACATTTTTTTTCACACGTGAAACTATGGGGAGATCATTAGAGGAGAATGAGAATGATGATTATCCTAATTAGCTGTGTTTGTACAAATTTCTTACATGTAAAAAATATTATTGAGACGAAATAAATGAAATATATTTCCAACCATGATGGTTCAAAAGTACTTTGTAGAGAAATTGGTACTTATTATCCAATTTTGGAGAGAATTATTCAAACCTATGGTTTAAATTGACAACCCTTTGATGGAAACACAAACTTTTTCAAAAGGTTAAGTTAGGGATCCTCTTTGATTTAACATTAGTCTTTTATAAACTTCTGCCATCAAAGGAGTTAATTATTGAAAAAAACTGTTCACCACATAACAATCACAAATTAGATCCTAATAGGTTTGGTATTTATTAATCACTCATATAAATAAAATATATAAATACACAATAGGATAATCCCTATATGCATGGGCCACATCAAGTTTCCTAATGATGAAATGTTTTACATTCACTTACTTCCTCATATGACATCTATACTATAATGTAAAATCGAAGCTTTTTTACTTTTGTTTGATCCCATCATATTGCACCACATAAGCTTTTAAAATCTCACAATTTTACACCTCATTATTTTAATATATATTTTCTAATTAAATTTAAATTTTATTCTATTATTAAACTTTCCATTAGAATTTTGACACATCATATTTTCTTTAATATAAGAATATATTATTCCATATATAAAACACAATCATAATTAATGTTTAATACTAAAATATATTCCATATATAAACACAATATAAATATCTTTTAATAATAATCATAATTATCAATTTTTATCAAGATTTTTAGAGTTCATTTTTTTTTTCTTATGTATTTCCTTTAATTTTGTTGCTAGTGTAGACACCTCATTTTGCCACCTACATTTTGATTATAACGTGCATGAGGCTTTACGGACTAAAAATCCAAAAAACGGACCCTGACATGGAAATCTGTGCACATTTAGGGTTTTCGGTCCCAGTTTGTTCTGGGCATCTGATTGACATAAAAATACATTCACATGAGTCGTTAGGTCAACACGATCACAACGACACGATTTGCACTCGATTTGGACTCCGAGCGTTTTGGCACGGAAATCCGTGCATTTCTAGGGTTTTGGCCCGATTTTTCTCAGGACATCTGATCGAACCCAAAATAATTTTAAATGAGTCCTTAGATCAGCACGATCAAAACGACACATCACACACTCAAATCGGACCACAAACGAGAAAATTATCGCTAATCGAAGTTTTAACGTCTCGGGTCCGCATTTGCTTAAATGTGCATGCATACATAGGATTATATCTCACTCATGCATGACAAAAATCAGTTTTTCTGCCCATGCATGTTCCACAATGTATGGCCAAAAGAGGTAAGTTGAAAAAAGTCAAAAAAAGAATGTTTTAAATAACCCAAAATGGAATGCCGGATGGCACTCTAATTTTGCAAAACAGTGCCGACTGGCACTCCAATTTTTAGGCCAGCACTCACTTATTTAATCCAAGTGCCGGACGGCACTAGGATTTTAAAACACAGTGCTGGCTGGCACTGTGTTCCTGGACCACTTTCTGCACAATTTTTGTTTTTTTTCAGCATGTGAAATGGACTTTCCACTGCCTTTTTCACCCATTATGACAGCCCATGGGGGGCTGGAAAACACTCCCACTTACCCACATTGACTTAGTCTTGCCTCTCCCTCTATAAATACAACATCAAGCCTCCATACAAAAGGGTTGGAAAGTGTAGAGAAAAATTAGAGAGAAATAGAGAGAGTTTTCAAGAGTGTTTTGAGCAGAAATTTTTTTTGAAGCAAACCCTCCTCTTCAAGGTTCTAAAGCTCTTGAAGATTGAGAAATCTTTTAGATTTAACTCACCCTTCATTATCTTTGGAACCAAGACTTGGAAAATATTTGCACTTAAGCTTTCTTAAACTAAAATTCCTCTCTAAAAGTCTTAAAGGTTTTGAAGGTTGAAAAAATCATTTTGATTTGGTTCACCCTTCATCATCTTTACAACTTAGGTTTGGAATTATTTTTCCACCAACCCACATACTCAAACACTTCTTAGGATTACCCATACAACCCACAAATTGTATACACATCCTTAAAGTCATTGAGTCACAAAGCTCACAACCACACAAGTTGTGAAGCACATACTTGATTTTAATTTTGTTTTGCATGCGGGTTAGTTCTCTAACCCTTATGATTTAATTTTTGTGTGCTTACATTATGCTTTAATTTATTGTTCTTACATTATGTTTTAATTTCTTGTGTTTATATTTACAAGTTCATTATGATTATGTGTTTAAGCTTACAACTATAACATGAACATCATATTGCAACCAACATAATAACAACATGGACAATTAAAATTAATTTGTTTGCACAACATACACATACATGCATTGACATTACAACATGCTTGGCCATTTTTAATATAAGAGGACCGATGTAAATCGGGCAAAATGGGGTGCCTAACACCTTCCCATTTTGTAACCAAGCCTCCGAACCAAAACCTTGGTTTGCATACATAGTGCCTTACAACAACATTTTATTTTCTTTTTACATAGATTGTAACTAGGAAATTCATACAATATTATTTTCTTAGATTGTATTCTAGGGGAATTTTATTTGTAACATTTACACACATTATTTCATTTAGCAATTGTACAAATTCTAAAATGGAATAAAAGGGGATTACATTACTCTTGTCTTTGGAATTTCTTAATTTGTCCCTTAAAATAAATTAAGTGGCGACTCTACAAACAACATGTTACATCGACTTTCAACCTCGAGGGTCGATTAAGACATTAAAGTTTTCATCCCATCATTTGAGACACGCTACCAATTTAATTTCCAAACCGAAACCAAAATCACATTAAACCAATTTTGGGGTTTTCGCTTCGGGTTTGAGAAAAGGGGCGAGGTTCTCACAGCTAGTAATAGAGAAAGATTGATGAATTTGTTATAATGAAACCATGTGAGCTTGAAATGAGTTATGAAAATTATTTAGGTTTGATCATATAATCATGTGTCAATGTATTTATTTGTCTTTCTTCTTATTTTAAGTATCATTTATTTTATTTTTAGATGGAAACATGATCCATATGGTAAATACAAACAAGAATCGTGTTTTATAAAAATTGGACTATATTTAACTTATGCCAAAAGAAAAATTACATTATATTAAATTTTAATTATCCTATGGTAAATACTTTCTTAGTTATTTTTTTAAACCAAAAAGTAGAATCTATCCTAAATCCAATTCGTAAAGTCTCTTTATCGATCTTACCTACAACATTTTGAACTAAAAAAAAAAAAAAAAAAAAAAAACATATTCAACAAAAGAAGTAAAAGGAATCAAAATTAATTTTGATTTTATTTTCAATAATTTTCCTATGCATTGCACAGGTTTACGACTAGTTTAAATAACTTAACAAGTGATAGTCACTATAATATGGCCATAATATATCCATGTCATCTAATTGTGAAATTAATTCACTCAAATAAATAGCCCAATACAAAGATAATCTGATCATTTGACATTTAAATAATATGGCCTTAGCTTCTGCTTTTAGTGGGTGTACATGTCAGTTCTATCCATACAAAGATGACCTCTTCTTTATGATTTCTTCTCACCACAGCTAAGCAATCTTTCTACTCATTAATGGCTGGGTCGAAGTTCACTTGAAGTATATTGTTCTGAACTATTACTCATTCTTATAAATTGGTGCGGACAAATATGGTGCATTCTTTTGGTCGGTAAAAGTAAAACTCTCTTTTGTAGTGAAAAGACGCATATATTCAATTAAGTATAATTTTTTAAGTATATATTGTACTTTAAATTATTCAATTAAATTAAATTATATTAAGTTAAACTATTGTTTTCATTCCTAAATTTTGCATGAACTCTGTTTTTCATCCCTGAATTTAAAAAAATTAGTTTTTCATCCATAAACTTTGAAAAAGTTTGTTTTAACATATGAATTTCGTCCCTGGATCTTTTTAAAATGATGAAATTCATGTGTAAAAATGAAATTTTTGAAAGTTCAAGGACGAAAAACGAATTTTTTAAAATTTAGGGATGACGAATTTCATACAAAGTTTAAGGACGAAAACAATAGTTTTGCCCTTTTGTTTTTACTAATACAATATAAAAAATATTATCATTCCTTTACGACGATAAAATAATTTTATATGTGTAAAATTGATAAATAAACAAGTAGTTAAATTTAGATAAAGTTTTAATTTACACACTTGAAGTTTTGAATTATTTTTATTTTATTTTTGATCTGTACCCCTAATGTTATGTAGCATTTGCAAAAATGTCCTTTCATCCATATCCGTTAATTAGGTTCCGTTTGTTTCGATGTAAAACATTCTTTGGAAAACGTTTTACGTATTTAATTTCCAATGTTTGGTAGCATTAGAAAACATGATCAACATAAAATAAAAATTGGTCAACGGAAAACTCAAAAAAAAAAAATAGCCTATTTTTCCAAATCTTGTTTTACAATATTATTTTCCGTAAAACAATCTATTTCATTTGTTGCTCACTTCCTTCACCCTCTCAACTTGACTATGATTCTACGAGTAACTAAGTAAGCCCTCTCTCTCTCTTTTCTCTCTCTCGCCTCTCGCTCTCTCTCACCTGACCTAGCACCGCCTCTGGTATCGCCATGGCCTCCTCTTCCAAGCAAGAGTTTGTCCCACTCTTCCGCACCAAGGTAGACCGCTTCCCACATCACCACGATTCTGGGACGCCAAGGTCGTTGCTCGCGTCGCTAACAAGCTCGCCCTTCTCCTCAATGAGATCTGCGTCTCCGTTGTCTCCATTGATATTTGTGAAGAACTTTCACGCCCTCTACACCTCCTCCAGTCAATGCATCCATTCTAATTTGGTGCGCCATGCCGGCATGGTGGTTGATGGAGCCAAGGAGTTGTGGATCAGTGCAATCCAGTTTTTGTAATGGACGGTCAAGATTTAATATAGTGACAAATTTACACTTTTCATTCTATTTATTTATTTATTGTTTTTAGGTGTTTGTGAAACAAAAAATAATAATAAAATCAGTGGCACACATCCCTTTTTTTTTTTTTTTTTTTTTTTTTTCAGTGGGGTCAAATTAGCAATTTTTTTTATGGGTTTTATGAACCTATTTGTAATTTTTGTTGAAGTATGGAAACTAATTAAATATTTTGGGTTAATTTTTGTTGATGTTATTTGAGCTATTTTTTGTGTTACTTTGGGTTTTTTTTTTTTTGTTAGTTTAAAGGGAAATAAAAATTTGATGATAATTTTAGTAATATTGACCCCACTCTTAGTGTTTCTTTAATTTTTTAGTGGGGTCAAATTCTAAAAATCTCAATTTTTAATAGATATACCTAAGTAATATATATATATATTTTATTTACCCCACTCACTATGCTCTAGCCCCGCCCATGCTTGTGATTGTAGAATGCTTCCAGAAAGGAAAAATGTAATAATTTTTTAGTTGAATAAAGGATTAACATTAATTGAGTTTAAGTTTTTCTTAATATATTTTTCCTTTTCTGGTATTTTTAATTTATTTTTTAAGAGGTATAAAATTACAAAGATTTTAATTTTTCTTGAAAATGAGCTATTTTATGTGTACCAAACAAACACAAGAAAACATTTTCTAACTTATTTCCTAAGTCACTACCAAACATAAGAAAATGAACCAATTTTCCAAAAAATGTTTTATGGAAAATGAATCATTTTCCATAAAACATTTTTTAAGAAACAAACGGAGCCTTAGGTGCCATTAAGTGGCACTTCACCTCAGGACAACGAAGTGTTGTTTTTTAAAAAATAATAATAAATAAAAATAAAATAAAATAACTGAATTACAATTTTTACATTTAAAGTTTAGTGATGTGTACATGAATTCGTACCCCTAACACTAAATAGCATTTGAAATTGAAAAATTACGTCATTTTCAACTTTGTTTACATCTAATCCAAAATAATTATGTATAAGTACTAGTTCACACTACCTACACCACTGTACCACCTAAATTTGAATATCAATATCCATAAATTATTAACATGTGCATAAATTGTGAATATTAAAATTCACTATTTTAGTTCACACCACCTACACCACTACACAACCTAAATTTGAATATTAATATCCATGAATTATGAATATGTGCATAAATTTTAAATATTAAAATTCAGTACGTTTTTTAATTAAATGGTGTAAAAAAGTTGTATAAGAATGGTGTAAACCTATTCTTGATAAGGGAATAATCTAGCTATTAATCACCATCCTAGTCTTAAGGAATTTGAGTCATTAATTTGTAATCAATCATGTCCCATTCCTGAGAAATTGTAGCTAAGACTCGTCCTTCAATATATTTGGTGCAGAAATCTTTAAATTAAAAAACTGAAAATCTATGTACACCAAATGGAAGTAGAGCACAGCCTTGTACCGGCTTTTTCTTGTTTGTAGTCATGAATTATAACTTATAATATGATACAAATATTGAAATATAAATACGGAAAGTATCTAATTTCTCCTGAGGTATGTATATTAGATACGATTCGCATCTTGATGGAATAATGGGAACTAATAGTCAAATACAACATAATATGATACAAATATTGAAATATAAATACGGAAAGCATCTAATTTCTCCTGAGGTATGCATATTAGATACTATTCGCATCTTGATGGAATAATGGGAACAAATAGTCAAATACTATATAATATGATACAAATATTGAAATATAAATACGGAAAGTATCTAATTTCTCCTGAGGTATGTATATTAGATACGATTCGCATCTTGATGGAATAATGGGAACTAATAGTCAAATACAACATAATATGATACAAATATTGAAATATAAATACGGAAAGCATCTAATTTCTCCTGAGGTATGCATATTAGATACTATTCGCATCTTGATGGAATAATGGGAACAAATAGTCAAATACTATATAATATGATACAAATATTGAAATATAAATACGGAAAGCATCTAATTTCTCCTGAGGTATGCATATTAGATACTATTCGCATCTTGATGGAATAATGGGAACAAATAGTCAAATACTATATAATATGATACAAATATTGAAATATAAATACGGAAAGCATCTAATTTCTCCTGAGGTATGCATATTAGATACTATTCGCATCTTGATGGAATAATGGGAACAAATAGTCAAATACTATATAATATGATACAAATATTGAAATATAAATACGGAAAGCATCTAATTTCTCCTGAGGTATGCATATTAGATACTATTCGCATCTTGATGGAATAATGGGAACAAATAGTCAAATACTATATAATATGATACAAATATTGAAATATAAATACGGAAAGCATCTAATTTCTCCTGAGGTATGCATATTAGATACTATTCGCATCTTGATGGAATAATGGGAACAAATAGTCAAATACTATATAATATGATACAAATATTGAAATATAAATACGGAAAGCATCTAATTTCTCCTGAGGTATGCATATTAGATACTATTCGCATCTTGGGTTCCGTTTGTTTCAACGTAAAACGTTTTCTGTAAAATATTTTCATCATTTGTAGGTGTTTGTTTCGTAGTAAAATTAAAGTCAACAAGAAAATATTTGCATTTGACTAGAAAAATGTAAGGTAAAATGAGGAAAACGGTTTAAGGAAAATTTTTCCGTAAACCATTTTCCAAAACACGCGTGAGCATCTCTCTCGACCCATTTCACTCCTCACTCTCTGCTCTATGCTCTCCTCACTGTCTCTGCTCTCTTTCTCACTGTCCCGAGCCACCCCAGCCACCCCCAGCACCCTGGCCTGTTCTCTGCTCTCTTTCTCTCTCTTTGCTCACTTTCTCTCTCACCCAACTCGTGCCCAGCCAGCCCGAGCCATGCCGTCGCACCAATCCCACCATCGCACCTTCGCACCGATCGCACAGCAAAGACCCACCTGAGCATCCCTGCACCGATCTGCTTCTCCCACTTAAACCCCCACCCCATCCAATCTCTATCTCACGGATCAGATCAGATCTGATCTGATCTTCTTTTTTTTTCATTTTTTGTTTGATATTTGGGAATTGTTGATTTTTTTTTTTTTGGCTAAGTATGAGTTTTTGTGGATTGATTGGTTTTGGGTTTTTGTGGGTAAGATTATGAGCAAGACTAAAATGTTGCCAATTGATTTTTGAAGATGCATTCAGTTCAGCATCTTTGTAGTTTTTAAAGTGAAAATGCAGGGGAATTTTTCTCTCAAGACAATAGTTATTGACTTATTTTTCAGTTAGTTGAAAGCATGTCTGTCTGTCTCTTTTAGATCTGCAATAGACTTTTCAATTTTCAGTTAGCTTTTCAATGTCAAAGGAAGAGGTGGATCTTGGAATGCTAGTGAGAAAGAAGCCTTAAAATGTTTTGCCTTAGTCGTTTCTGATCTACTTAGTGATAGTATTATTTGGTTCCTAGGAACTCACTGGACTGGTACATATATGGTTTACTTCAATGTAAGATGATTGAAAACAAAGACTATCTGCCAAAAGCAAAAAAGATTGAAAAGATTGACAGCAAAAAGCTTCATGCGAATGTTTTTATAGTGTGGTACAACCATTTTATATTCTGTAATGGGATACATAAGCTTGGGTTATAAATTAATAGATTATTACATTGTCATAATTGCAGTAAAATTGAAAAGTGACCACAGATGAAGACATTGTTTAATAAATTGTTGCAAATAGGTTTCTCTTAGTTAGTTCACTTGTCATTCAATGGTTATGTATTTAGGAACTATGTTTAGTATTTTGATTATGTATTAAAAATTGGATGAGTAGTGTTATGGTTATCTAATACTATTAAGAGGATTGATGCCCTCATGTCCACTTTAATGTACTGTCAAAAGTACCCCTCACATCTTCCAACTTTCCCAATTTAATCATTGATTTCAAATAATAATGTGTCTTCAAAAAAAAGATATAATAGTCACATCCCTATATAGAAAATTGTCCACTTTAGTGCACACTAAAATACCCCAAATTTAAAATCTATTGATTTGCTTTTAAAATAAAAAATAAAGGTTAAAAAAGTAATTTACTATATTTTAGGATCAATAGAGTTTGAAACAACTTCCACGTTCATGTTTCAGTTTTTTTTTTTTAAATATGTTCACTTTTTCTCTCTCATTGACAAGTATTGCTTTTGATGAAATTTTCAAAAATCTTGTAAAAATTACCAGGCTCCTCTCTCTTTTTTTTTATCTTTAATTCTCTTCTTTCTCCTCTCCTTTCTCTTTCATAATATCATATTCAACTTTTTTTATTTCTCATTTGAAAGAACAACTCAGAACTATAAAATGATTTTTCTTAGTTTTTATTTAAACAAACTCTTATCCGTACAAATTAGTTAATAAAAAAAAAAAAACCTAATCTTTATCCCATTCCATTTACCTAAAAAGATAACTATAAATATTAAAACTATTATTTTTTTTCAATAAGAAAATTCATTAGAGTAAATATCATCTAAAAATTCACCATTTAACATCAAATAAGTGGTTTACTTATCCACTATTCATTTTTTTTTTCAATATTCACTCCACATTTTTTTTTTGGCCTTTTTTCTTTTTATAGGTCCTTTTTTTCCCTCAATCTCCCATTTTCTAAAAACCTTTAAAAAAAATTAAAAAAAGCAACAAACCTTATCTTGGGTTTATGATAACCAATCAAACATTAGTTAAATATTCGGTTTTTTGTATCAAAACAGTTATCACCTTTTTTTCCAATTATTTTAATCCTTAGGAAAAGAACGAGCAATTTTTTTGGTTAATGTTTAAAAAAAAAAATTCATCCTAATTTTAAGGATATGGCCGTACATGACTGAGAAAAAAAATGATATAATTTTAAAGAGAGAGACCTGCAGGAAAAAAAAAACTAATTTTCAAATTCTTTTCCACTTCCACTTCACAAATAATACCACTACACAAATCTTTACTTCTTCCACTCCTTCTCCTAAAAAAAATTTCAGTAAAAAATTCAAAGAAATTATGCATTAAGTTTTAACTTTTATTCAAAGTTTGTTGGATCAAGATTCCGTTATAATTTTTTTCTTCAAAAAAGTGTGTATCTCAACTCTCAACTCTCTTCATAAAAGATTAAACTCTCAACTCTTAAATCTTACAGATAAACTTTCACTGTTTTTTTCAATATAATGTCTATAAACATCGTTTTTTCATTTTTATTTTTGAATATTAATGGGTTGTTTTTGTTGTATATGCAGGATTGTTGAAAACATAGATATGGTTTGCAATGGACATACATAGGGATTTACTATGTGTGTTTTTTTCAATATAATGTCTATAAACATTTTTTTCATTTTTTATTTTTGAATTTTAATGGGTTTTTTTTTTTTTTTTTTTTTTTTATTTTTTTTTTTGGTATATGCAGGATTGTTGAAAACATAAATATGGTTTGCAATGAACATACATAAGGATTTACTATGTGTGAAGAACTACAAGGTTAATACATGAAACACGTATATTCATTTTGTTTTTAATTTTAGGTCCTTATTTACGATTCTACTAAGGAAATAGTTTACCTCCAACCCAGTTTGGAAGAATCCTCCTCCAATCCACTACGTGGCAAGTAAATAGACCATCCACGTGTACTTAGATATGGTTTGCAATGAACATACATAAGGATTTACTATGTGTGAAGAACTACAAGGTTAATACATGAAACACGTATATTCATTTTGTTTTTAATTTTAGGTCCTTATTTACGATGGAAATAAAATACTGTTCGGTCAAGCCTTGTGCTGATATCCTTGGAAAAAAAATCTTAGACAAAAGATGAAGATTTTCTCAAGCCTTGATTGGCATGTCTTGTTAGTATTTTGGGAAAGGCAAATAATATTAAAGAAAAGAAGGAGTCTTTCGGCAATGCTCAAATTAGTTAACACATTGTGTTTTGATATTTGAGAAAGTAGGACACAATATTCACGTAATTCTTTAGTTTGTTTAAAAGTAAGTTAGATTACTTTTAGCAACTCAATGACATTTTTAATGAGTCATGTGACTTTTTAAAATACACATGTGGATATTTGAGTAGTGGGTTGAAGAAGGATTCCTTCAAACCGGGTTAGAGGAAAACTATGTCATTCTACTAATATGCCTCACCTTTTTTTTTTTTTTTTTTTTTGCTTCTTTTACGAGCAAGTCTCCATTCTTTTCCACCACACCGGAGACTCGGCCATTCCTCTTTACCGAAAAGAGGACAAGTAAGAGATCTGAAAGTTGGTTGAAATTTTTACAGGCAAGTTTGCCTATATGGCTATAAATTTCATGTCGAAAACAAATTGAAGAAAAAGCAGCATAAATATGTGATTGTGAAGGGGGTTGGATAACTTGTGGATTTGTGGATCAAATGTTCTCAAGTTTCATAACTGTCTCTTGATAAGGCAATTATCTTAAACTGATAATATAATTTGAGTGCACAGGGGGGTGAACACTAGATTAAGCTAGTTCATCACGTGCAAATATCAGGAATGAGCTTTTCACCAGGGGAGAGATGTGTTCGGCTTTCTCCGGTTAATGGATATTCATCGCATGGTAAGCATAACACTTCTCAACTGATGTTTAGTTGGTTTATTTTTGTCATCAGGATTATTCAAAATTGACATCTTGAAAAAATCTCTTAAGCACAAAAATCCTAGTGGGGGCATGCATGGTACTGGATTTGAACTGCAAAATAGGATAATAAATAGTTAAAATGGGTAGTTGCAATTGGATTAGGAAATTAATTGTGGAGGTTACCTATCTTTCTCACTGGAGCATATCTGCAATCTTTGAATATACATTCCCAACAATATGTAAGATGTGGCCCAATAAAAATACATATCATACATATCCAACCAACTAAGCAATTGAAAACCAACTCAGCAATTACATCTCACACTAAACAAAATGTGTTTTACCTTATACATGTAACCAAGCAGTAACACATCTCTCACACCTGTAACCAAGCAATAACACATCTCTCATAAATATGTGTTTTACCTTATACCTGTAACTAAGCAATTGAAAGCCAACTCAGCAATTACATCTCATACTAAACAAAATGTGTTTTACCTTATACCTGTGGCAGTGGATCTCTTCAAATATTTTTTGTCTTTTCTTTTTCACAATGTCAATTAGATAAGCTTTAATTTTATTTGCTCATTCAACTTAACTAAGTTATATAATATCACGTTTATAATAATAATAATTTTTTTCTTAGATTTGTCTTTTCTTGACTTTGGTCTCCTCGGATTGTTTTTGTTTCTATTTGATGCAATTAGAATCAATATTAAAGTGTAATTTTCAAATTGAAATTTTAATTTATAATGGCAATGAAATTAAATTTATTTTTTTCTTTTTCGTTTTTTATCCGTCATCAAATTAACCTACAATTTGCCCAAAAAATAAAAAAGAGCATCTGAACACGCGCGGAGCGCATGTGAGGAGGCTAGATTATTACATTGTCATAATTGCAGTAAAATTGAAAAGTGACCACGGATGAAGACATTGTTTAATAAATTGTTGCAAATAGGTTTCTCTTAGTTAGTTCACTTGTCATTCAATGGTTATGTATTTAGGAACTATGTTTAGTATTTTGATTATGTATTAAAAATTGGATGAGTAGTGTTATGGTTATATATGTTATGAGAATGGTTATGAACTATAATTTTGGATGGTGTCCATTGTTTGTTGTTTTCATTTATCATGTTTATTTATCATATGAAAAAACTTGTATTAGTTTCACAATGTTGTGATGGATGAGTGTTTACACTTCTAAAATAAATACCTTTTTATTTTAGGTTTTTAATAAAAAAGTTAAAAAAACAAAAAAAAAAATAAATAAAATAAACAAAAAAATAAAAAATAAAATACTCGCGCCAAAAATAATTGTAAAAAAGCAAAAGTGATTTTCCGTTTACCACTTCTCCGGGAGTGTCGTAAGCAAAAAAGGATCCGCTTTTCACAGAAAATGCAAACAAACACCGGAAAAACAAATGTTTTCCTATAAATCATTTACATTTAAAAATATTTTATGACAGAAAATGTTTTACATCGAAACAAACGGAGCCTTGATGGAATAATAAGAACAAATAGTCAAATACTATATAACTCCATCAACTTCAAGGAAATTACTTGGTACGTGCGTAGACGGTAGACCACAATATTAACAAGGAGGACAAAAGAATATCCAACTCCATTTCACTTTCTCATTTATGGGTCTCCTTCATTAGTAAAGCCCAAAGGATAGTTCTTGAAATTTTGCAAGCTAGAACTAATTAAGAATGGCGTTAAAAGTTCTTTCAGCCCTTGACACAGCAAAAACTCAATTATATCATTTCAAGGCCATTATAATAGCCGGCATGGGCATCTTCACCGATGCCTATGATTTCTTCTGTATCACTCCAATTATGAAACTCATCTACTACAATAAAGTGTCCCGCTCCGAAAACTACGTCATCCCATCCCTTTTGGCCACCTCTCTTGTGGGTGCAGCGATTGGTCAACTCATCTTC
The DNA here is from genome assembly GCA_907173295.1 of Fagus sylvatica. Taxonomy (NCBI): domain Eukaryota; kingdom Viridiplantae; phylum Streptophyta; class Magnoliopsida; order Fagales; family Fagaceae; genus Fagus; species Fagus sylvatica. The sequence continues at coordinate 28,003,424 of OU015764.1, forward strand.
GGTACACTCGGTGATCGAATTGGTAGGCGCCGCGTGTACAGGCTCACATTGATGATCATGGTACTCAGCTCTATTGGATGTGGATTCTCTATATGCACCACAGATGGCTGTGTTTTTGTCACTCTCGGGTTTTTCAGGTTCATTCTGGGCATCGGGATTAGTGGGGACTACCCTTGTCGGCTACGATTATGTCAGGGGATACCTCTTGTCGGCTACGAGGACATATGTCAGTGATCGCGAACTTTTAGAGCCGTGGTGCTTTTATAGCCGCCGTGTTTTGAATGCAAGGTTATGGGATCTTGGCTGCTTCAATAGTCACAATGGTGGTGTGTGCAATATTTAACACTGCCTCTGACTTGTTAGAGAGAGAAGCACAGACAGACAGAGAGAATAAACTGTATATTGTGTATTCTGAATAATCATGTACAGATAAAAGAATATATATAGGCCTAGTCTAGTGTACAGTATAGTAAATACATAGTAAACCCTAAGAAACCCTAGACTAGTACAATAACAAATGGTATATACATATTAACATCCCCCCTCAAACTCAAGGTGGTTTGACAGAAGCCATCTTGAGTTTGGAAACAAGATCACGAAAACGACCAGGAGGAAAAGTCTTCGTAAAGATGTCAGCAGTCTGATCAGAAGAGCTAACTGGAAGAAGATGTAGGATGCCAGCAGACAGATGATGACGCACAAGATGACAATCAATCTCAATATGCTTGGTGCGCTCATGGAAAACATCATTATGCGCAATCTGAATAGCACTACGGTTGTCACAATGGATGACAGTCGGTGAAGAATGTGTAACACCCATATCTTCCAACAGCCAACGAAGAGCAAGAAGTTCAGAAGTAGTATCAGCCAGAGCACGGTATGTTCTGCGCCAGTGTCATAAGAAAATATCACCGTTCGGAATCGCTTATCACTTCTTAGGGAGTGTCATAAGTAAATCTTTTCAAGTTAGGGGTTGAAGAATAATTCGTTCAGTTTAAGGAAGGGGTAGAAGTATCCTATTGTTCGAGATTATAACGAAACAAAGAGTACTCCTGTTCGAAAAGGGATTGGTTTCCTAAAAAGTGTTAGGAGAGAACGAGACAAGAACCGAAGTCACAAAAATAGTCTAGTCCTAGACTAAAATAAAAGAAGAAACTAAAACTAAGAGCTAGGGGGTTGTACGTAGGATACGGCGCCGTTTAGTCAATTAGTTCGGGAAGAAGAACCTTCTGATTGTACAAAAGGAGTCTCGGTCCTTCCTCTTTCCTTTCGGGGCTGCTGCTTTTCTCCCTGCTCAGGCTCATTGAGGTCATGAACCACTGGGGGTGGAAGTGGAGGTTCTTGTTCAACTGGGGGTTGAACGGGTATCTCAGGCGCCGTAGCATCTATCGTTGGCTTCTTTAACTTTTTCCCAGCTCCGGTGCCCTTAGTTCTCCCCTTCCATTTACCCTTCGCTTTTTCGAAAGAACTTGCATCAGCCGTTTTACCCATCAACTTGAAAGGGTTGAGAAACAACTTTAGTGTCAGTCAGGCCAGCACGAGATAACAAGGCATACTTAGCCTGAGAGAGATAATAACCAGTGGAATCAGAAGAGACCTCAAGGCCTAGGAAGTAGCTCAGATGACCAAGATCCTTCATCTCAAATTGTTGGTGGAGAAATAGCTTGAAATCAGAAATGCCAGAGTGATCATCCCCAGTAATGATCATGTCATCAACATATAGTAGAAGAAGAATCATTGGGGTTGATCGGCGGATAAATAATGTTGTATCATGAGAACTGGATGAGAAGCCAAACTGATGTACAATACTGCTAAACTTGGCAAACCAGGCTCGAGGAGCTTGCTTAAGACCATAAAGAGCGCGATGAAGGAGGCAAACTTTGTCAGGACAGTCTGAATAACCTAGAGGTGCCTGCATATAGACTTCTTCAGTGAGATCACCATTTAAAAAGCATTCTTAACATCCATCTGAAAAAGAGGCCACTGATGAACTGCAGCAATAGCAAGAAGACTACGAACAGAGGTAATACGAGCAACAGGAGCAAAAGTCTCCTCATAGTCAATCCCATATTCCTGAGCATATCCCTTGGCAACAAGACGAGCCTTATACCGTTCAAGACAGCCATCAGATTTGGTCTTGATCTTGTAGACCCATTTGCAGCCAATGGCAGATTTACCATGAGGCAAATCAACCAAGTCCCAAGTATGAGTCTTCTCCAAAGCCTGAAGTTCCTCTATCATTGCTTGCTGCCAAAGAGGGTTAGTATAGGCCTCACAATAGGTGTGAGGCTCATGAAGGGAAAGTACAGCTGAAAAACAAGAATAATCACGCAAATGAGCAGGAGGTGCTCTTACCCGGTCAGAACGACGAAGGAATCCAGAGGTAATCGGTCATTGTTTGTTTTAATCAGGGAAAACGTTCAGGGGGAGCTTTCCGGCTTTTAGGTGGCAGAAGCGCGAGTCAAGCAGCGGCATCGAAACATTCTTGGGGGTTGTGCTTATTGATTCCAACTCCCTCGGAAGTTACTTGAGGAAGCCGAAATAAGGGGGTAATTGTAGGGGGAAAAATTGATTAAGACACATACAGGGCTACAAACAAAATAGGAGGCAAAGTTGGGTTTGGTCTCCACTTTACAGCATATTGCAGCTGTGAAATACAGCTGGGTAAAACAAGAAATATCTACAAAATATCATTTACATGTTCTGTGAAGTTCTACCATATTCTTGGAAAAAAAGATTCTATAAAAGGGAAGGGAAAAGCAACGTAAAAAGGGACGGGCTGACTGAGAGACCAAAAGGAAAAAAGGCTAGGAAAGACATATGAGAGAGAGTCTCTCAAGTGTTCGGGCAATGTATTTTATTGTGCTTACAACTAAATTTGATATATTATTGATCTGGATGTGGACGTAGGCAAATTGCCGAACCACCTAAAATTATGTGTTCTGTATCTTGCTTTATTTTATCATCCATCAGTCTCCAATGGACTGAGAATCTACGTGCTGTGAGGTTTGACGCGGTTCCATTATAACGTGAAAAAATTCCCACCTTCACTTTCTTCTTTTGGTCTTTACGTAATATGGATCCATACTCTCTTTTTTGCATGTGCCACGGCGACCTACCCGAAGTACCAAATATTGTGTGGACGTCAGATTCTGTGTGGAGCTCTAAAGAGCACAAGATCCTTCAAAACTCAATAGGAGAGTTTGGTTTTCATTGTCCAGACCTTTATGAAAGAATCGCAACTAGGCTGCCTGGAAAAACTGTGCTACAAGTCAAGGAGTGCTTTGACTACATTTGGGCGGTTGTTGAAGCTATTGAAAGGAAGCGTGGAATTAGTATTGGAGAAGGAGAAACTAGTGATGAAGAAAGTATTGGAGAAGGAGAAACAGTGAGGAGATTGGAAAGGAGAAACTAGTGGAGATACAAAACCACCTCTTGTTCAAAACCAGGAGAGCAATAACCTGGGTATGTTTCAATTCAACTACCTCTTTTTTGTTTTCTTCCACAATTCCAATTTTCATTAATTTTACTTAATAACTCTTTCTATTCTTGTCCAATATATTTTAGTTAAGTGAGTTATTAGTAATATTGCTTTGATAAAGTGCTTGAGTGCGTTTAGTATGTCAACTTTTCTGGAATTTTGAAGGACTAGTGATGAAGAAAGGAATCTTGAATATATTGGCACATAACAAGACTGCCTCTCCCTCCCTTTGTCTAAACCTGTATTCAAGCTTAACAATGCCTTCTATTTAATTCTTTAAGGTTTGCGTGCAAAAGGGATATTTGTCAAAGAAAGGATTTGTTATGAATATGTGCATGTGGGATATGTGGTTAGAGGAAAAAAAAAAAAAAAGTCATGGTCCCATGGAACATTAATACCTGATGACACATCAAATATATCACAGCTCAATGATTTGTGTAAATGTTTTTGTTGTTTAGTTCAAAACTTTCTTTTTGCACTTTGTAAATCTTGAACCATATTTCTTATAGGGTTCTTTGTTGATCTTTAAATTAGTAAATATTTTATTGTAGCAAATCTTTTTACGGCTGCTTGGTATGTTGATTT
>OU015764.1:28007589-28020437 GCA_907173295.1 Fagus sylvatica
ATAGGTTGATTATTCGATTCACTTGTATTTACTTTCAACCCTAGTAGAAGTTAGAACTAGGATTACTAATTCCAATATAACTAAATTACTTGGCTTGCATATCAGAAAAAAATTATTTGGCTTGTAAAGTGTAGACTTGTGATGCATTGGGCTTTACAACAAACATGGCCTTAAGGGATACAACATTGGGCCAAATAAATCTAACATTCCAATCAAATTCAAAGTGACAAATCTAAAATTAGTGGAGAGAAGCTGGCAGAAGGGACCAGTAATACAAAAATTATTAACAATTATCTTATATTTAGAAATGCAAGGTTTAAAGGCTTAATGTGAGACTTTTGACTCTCAACACACCCTCTCACGTGTAGTGGGACCAACCAAACATGTGGACGGATTATAATGGGTAACATGGAGGAAATAACTTGCTCTGATACCCTATTGAATTTGGAGCATCCAACCTTAAAACCAATTAACAATGTCTTTCAAGAGCTGCTATATGGGTTTTAGGTTGGGTTTGGCTTGAATATTCTGAATTTTTTTTCTCTCTAACCTTTCATTGGCTCACTTGCTAGATAATGGCATGAGTTGCTTTTGTGTAGTGGATTATTGGAAAAATTGATCAAACGTGGTTTCAATCAAAATGAGATAACCTGGTTGATCAAAAGCAAAAAGTAGATTTCTTACTTCCCTAAGAGGAATAAAGTATTCTATCCAAAAGATATGTTTTTCCTATTCAATAGATTTATGAACTTTTTTAAAGCTTGGTTTTTTATTTTTTATTTTATTTTATTGAACCCAAAACCAATGAGAAATGTCCCTTATATCCTCCAAACTGTATTCCTTATACCCTCCAAACTACTTCTCCTAATGTTCTCCAGAGTTTTAGCCTTTTTCACATATGGATTTGGTCCACTTGTGGGGCCAAAATAAAAGTTTTGTAACTTATGAAATTGTGTAGATCATGAGGCATTGGGCTCGATTCTGAAGTGCTTGGCATAATTTGGCAATGTTTTACATTTTTAGACCCTAACAACACCTAACTCCTAATACCCAACACAACGCGCACACACAATTTCTTATTCTTTTCCTCAAACCCACTTGTTTCCAATATATGCCATTTCCTTTCCGCTAAGGTTATCATGATGACACCCTTTGGCGGAAGCATACACCAATAGACCTTTTTTAAAAATGGTTTTGGTAACTAGCTGAAAATTGGTAAAAGTGGTACACATCGCCTTGACAAGGTAACTTACAAGCCCTTCGCCTAAGTCCCCAATATAATAATAATAAGACTAAAGTCAATTTTTGGTCCCATAACTTAGGGGGTGTTTTCATTTTGGCCCCTTAACTTCAAAAAATTTCATTTTGGCCCCCTAACTCTTTTCAGTTTTCAAATTACACCTTCCGTTAAATTCTGTTAGAAGCCCTCCGTTAAGTGCTCAATTGGACAGATGACGTGACAAATTTTGACACGTCATCAAAAAGAAAAAAAGAAAATAAAAAATTTACATCTCAAGCACTAAAATGGCACCAAAAATTGAATGTTAGATGGCGATTATTGAAAATTTACTTCAAATCATAATAACTTGAATAATCAAACTTACCAAGGATTATTACATAATAGGAGTGATATTCCAATTGAAAAAATCAAAGTCAAAAGAAAATATAGAATTTTTTCTTATCTAATTCAAGCCTTCTGCACTGAAAAACTCAGAATGAAGTCCTTGATTTCATTGCTAGCAGCCTTATCATGCAGTTTGTCCATCTGCATACAGCTTTTCAATTTTCGGCTTGGCCTTCTGAGGGCATCAACAATAAGATGTCTACAGGGTGGATGTTTTGGTTTAAAAGAGCATCCATCTTATCATATGAACCCTCAACGGCAAGCATGCCCATGTAATTAAAATACTATTCAACATCATTTATCAAAGTCATCACGTGACTGGCTGCCATAAATGCCACACCTTTTATTTTGAATACTTGAAGGAACACCTGTGAAATGATTATTAAATTAATGGGTCATGGGATGGTGAAAGGAATGGGTCACGGTGGTGGTGAGATGGGGTGGAGAGGAGGGCAGAGGAGGTGGCGAGATTGAAGTTGTTGGCGGCGCCGTTGGTCAATTTCTTGCTGGTGATTGGCAGCAGCAGCAGGTGAAAAAAAAAAAAAAAAATTCAGGCAGGAAGTATCATGGAATGGAGTGAAAAGTGAAAACCTAATTTGTGTGGGTTAAGAATCCCTATCCTAAACGGCGCCGTTTTAGTGCTTGCAGTGTAACTTACAAGCCCTTAACGCCTAAGTCAATTTGAAAACCCAATGAAATAAGTTAGGGGGCCAAAATGAAAAATAATAGGGGGCCAAAAGTTGACTTTATCTAATAATAATTAATATTATAGAAAAAGAAAATGTGTTGTATATTTTCTTCCTTATTCTAAAAAATGCTCTTAAAATTGTGAGTTAATAGAAATTCATTTCAATTATTTTATTAGATTCATCATCTTTTCATTAAGTCATGTCATAATTTTTTTTATTTTTTATTTCCTTTCTTTCAAAAAATTAATTGTCATTATCTCTTAATTACAACATTAATTACCATTTGTCATCAACCCTCTTTTTAATGACATGTTATATAATTGAAATTGATTCCCTAAATAGTATAACACATAATAAGTAATATAAATGTCTTATAAGATAATTACTTATAAAATATTTTAAAATGTAGTTCGAATTGCATATGACATCGTAATCATGTTACTAATTTTGAAAAATGTCACGTCTTCACTATTTTAAACCCAAAATTCGTGTTTGAAAAAACACAAACCGCATGCTCTTTAATCATGAAATATGGTGCATTTATGTCATACTTTATTTGTATTTTATAAGAAAACTTTTAACCTTTATATACCAATGGATGAATGATTTTTAATCAATTAATTCATCATCCATATATAATCCAATTCTTATATATTCTTCATATATTCATAATCTAATAATTTAGGATATTTGAGTAAATTAAACATAAGGCTCAGCATTAAGTTATCGCCTTAGGCCTCATATTGTCGGCCCTGAAGACTGTTGCATAGGTTCTCCATTGTTAATTTAAAGTTTCACGCTCAAAGAATAAAACAAGATCTCCTATACTATTGTTGATAATTTTTTTTTTTTTGATAAATAGGATAAAATCTAAACCTCCTTCCATGATAATTATTGTTGGCAACAAGAGAATTTATCGGAACTCATTAAATGTCATAAGTTCAATGCACTTTTATAAGGGTAAAATTTAGGTACATTTCCTTAAGTCAAGTATATTGTGTTTGAATTTAATTGGGGGAACCTAATGTACCTAGTCTAAGGAACTAGGACTATACCTAAGTTTTACCCCTTTTATAATAGGTTGATTATTTGATTTACTTGTATTTACTTTAACCCTATTATAATTCTAGTAGAAGTTAGAACTAGGATTACTAATTCAGTATAACTAGATTCCTTGCTTGCATATCAGAAAAAAAAATTATTTGACTTGTAAGTATAGGCTTGAGATATATTGGGCTTTACAACAAACATTGCCTTAAAGGATACAACATTGGGCCAAATAGATTTAACATTCCAATCAAATCTAAAATTAGCTCCAATTTGGTATGGCTTTTAGGTTGGGTTTGGCTTGAATACTCTGAATTTTTTCTCTCTAAGCTTTCATTGGACACATCCTTGGTGTTGGGCACATCCTTGGTGTTGTAGAATTGATTAAAATATGTAAAGAATCTCAGAGATGGTCATACTTGCTGGATAATGGCATGAGTTGCTTTTGTGTAGTGGATTAATTATTGGAAAAATTGATCAAACGTGGTTTCAATCAAAAGGAGATAATAAAGTATTCTATCCAAAAGATATTTTTTTCCTATTCAATAGATATATGAAGTTTTCTTCCATAAAAAAAATAAAAATAATAAAAATAAAAAAAAATAAAAAAAGATATATGAAGTTTTTTAATGCTTGGGCTTTTTATTTTATTTTATTTTTTTTAGCCCAAAACCAACTGGAAGTGTCCCTTATACCCTCCAAACTACTTCTCCTAATGTTCTCGGGAGTTTTAACCTTTTTCACATTGGATTTGGTCCACTTGTGCAAAATAAAAGTTTTGTAACTTATTAAATTGGGTAGATCATGAGGCATTGGGCTCGATTCTGAAGTGCTTGGCATAATTTGGCAATGTTTTACGTTTTTAGACCCTAACAATTCCTACCTCCTAAGGCCCAACACAACGCGGGCACACAATTACTTATTCTTTTCCTCAAACCCACTTGTTTCCGAGATATGCCATTTCCATTAAAAATAAAAATAAAAAGAAGAGAGATGCCATTTCCATTCCGCTAATGGTTATCATGATGACACCCTGTGGCGGAAGCACACACCAACAGACCCTTTTGAAAAATGGTTTTTGTAACCAGCTGATAAGCCTTGACAAGGTAACTTACAAGCAAATTTTTTATTTATTTTTTATTTTGGTGAAAAGGGGAATGCATTAACAATCAAGAATCAAGATCTTAAAAGCCGAGAAACAAAAACATTAGAAGCCTATTTCCAGACTATAAAAATAGCAACACATGTCGAAATTAGTGATAATCTGAAAGGAGAAAAGCAACACATGTAGAAATTTGTGAATTTATCTGAAAGGAGAGAAGACATGAGAGTTTTAAATACATAACAATCTCCATTTGAATTTTGAATTGATTAATTCAAATCCACAATTTTCTCTGGCTGAAAACACCAAGAGGGAAGAAATGAGGGTCCGTCTTCCTTCAACAGCAGCGAGAGCTCGTGAATGCATTGATCAATAACCTCATCTGGCCGCATTGAGCGATAATTGTAAACATGGCTGGCAGTTTTGACCTCAGCCAAAGAAGGAACAAATGGAAGAAAAACCCGGATGTTATCCAGTTTTGTCCCTAGCATTCCAATCTTCCTCCACTTGTCGGCTACAATATCATACATTCGAAGCTCTCCCTTATGTTCTACTCGTCTTTGATGCAAAACAAGTCTTTCACCATCATAAAATATGGGAATTCTTATAGGCCATTCACAATCTAATATATTTGTAATCCGGGTCTTAACCACCCACTCAACTTTTTCATTATCATTATTGAGGATCCAAACCGAGATTTCTTCTCCCGAAGTTGAGATAAGAGTAAGCAAACCTTTTGATTCTCCAAAGCGTGATTTCGAGTACGTGAATGGAAGTGGTAAATCTGGAGGAAGTTTGATGATTCTAGCCTCTTCTTTTTCAACGTCAAAGACAACGATATCACCACACTTCCTAAGCCAATGCAACGATCCGTGTGAATAAATAGGTAGAGAATTGTAGAAGAACTTGCTCGCGATGCAACTTAATTTTGTCTCGGATGTTGTCCATGACATTGTGTCAGAGGAGAATATCTTAAATCCATACACATTCTCTGGACATTCCATGTCAATACATACAACCTTGAAGTGATGCACAGAGTGAGTGATTGGTTCCACGGCCAACCCGATTGCTTTTCTATGAAAGCGGTGCTTTTCTATGACTTGGTATCTTTTGGTAATCGGGTTTAAAACGAAAAAACCATGTCTTGAGAGATGTAGGAGAAGCAGGCCATTACAATAAGCTAAGACTCGACAAGTGAGAGGTAGAACCACAGAAGTCAACGTTGCTTTCTCAGAATAATGGGGATCATAGAGAGGAAGGTTGAAGTAGAATTCAGTAGGGTTATATGAACAATGAAGAATAGAAGATTTACGAAGAGTAAGTTTCGCTACAAACTTAGGGTCGGAGATGAGAGTATTGAACCTCTTGTTTATGCTCTTGCACATGACTGCAGACTTGAAAGGCAAACGGAAAAGAATTTCAACAACAAGACTGTTGCATAGGTTCTCCATTGTTTCAATTCTCTCCTATACATTGTGCGGCACAGCTTCAATTAGGGTTCACAATATATATATAAATGGCCTGAGTTAGGTTTTGCCGCATCCAAAAGCCAACGGAGTCCTACTATAATTCTATTGTCTAATCCTTAAAATTCTCTTTCTTTTTTTTTTCAGAAAATAAAAACCCTTTTATAATTGGTTTAATTACCATTTTAGTTTCCAACCTATGCACTCTATGTCAAAAGACTCAAAATGATACTTAACGTTTCAAATGTGTCAATTTGATTATCAACTTTTCATCTTTATATCATTTTGGATAGAAAATGCTGACGTGATTAACAATTTTATTAAAATAATACTAAATATTGACGTGACATTTGTTGAGAACTAAAATGGTAATTGAACCATTATAATTCTTTTTTTATTTTTTATTGAAACGATAGAAACCTTTATAATTCTAGTAGAACTAGATTACTAATTACTTGACATGTACGTATAAGCCTACATTAATGTATTCGGCACGGATACAACATTGGTCCCAAATAGATCTACCATCTCCCATCAAATTCAAAGTGATGCATGTGGAAGCGACTAGGAATACAAACAAACAAAAAAAATGTTATCTTTCAAAAGCATTAAGAACTTAATTTGTTTTTGTAATAATTTTTTATTTTTCAGAAAAATGATCGAGTAATAAATTTTGGAAATAATTATATAATAAACTTCATCATTTGATATTGTTTCAAGTTAAACTCTAAAGTTTCAGATGCACAAATAGTTATTATATGGTTTAAAATATTTTATAAGTTAATCATTTTATGAGTTTAACAAAAATCTAAGTTTTTTTTTTTAGAAGAAAACATACCATATATATATATATATATATCATAAACAATTAAATTGTCTACGGCCAGAGCAAGAATTATAGAACTTTGCATACTATGTAGCCATTGGTTTACATCATTCAAATCCTTTGCTTTACTAGTGTACTGGAGGTAGCTCTCTAAAGTCGAGATCATCTTGATAAGGCTATTTAACCATGGCATCTTGACTGTAGACGTGACCTAAAATAAAAAGGAATTGTGGTCGTATAATATTGGAGGGCATTTCCATTATTCTAAGGAGTAGAGCAGGCCAATGTCGAGGCAATCTGCTCATACTATGTATAGAAGAAACAACTAAAAACAGTGTTAGCATTTGGTGGGACTCTTAATGGCTTGCATATAGCCAAATCCTTATTTAAAGGCGTGCCACTATTAGCCATTGGGTATTGAAGAAGGCATTTAGCCATTAGACAAATACATCTAGTCTTTGATTATTAGTCATTGGTCATTAAGCCATTGACTAGTGGACAAAGACCATTAGTCATGTACTCTTTTAACTCTTGTGATGACATGCTCTTAGACAATGCCAAAAGGCACGTGGATGGGTTCCCTTAGTACAAAAAATGTCACTACAACAACAGATTTTGACCACATTGCGGCTAAATTCCAACCAGTTGAAGAGGATAAACAGACATACTACCTTGAGCACCATTTGCATGGGTATTATTTTTGGCTCTATTCATCATTGTCTTGCTCTAATAGGACTGCAACACCTTGCTACCTTGTCTCTCCACTTTTGGCTATAAAAGGTGAAGAATGAAGACAAAAAATAACAAGACATGAAGAGGGAAAAGAGGAGGAGAGAACAAGCAAAAGAGAGAGTATCTTCCTCCATACGTAGGAAATTCCACACTTCTAAAAGCTTAAGCCTTTCTCTATTATTTTCTCTCTTGTAAACACACATCTCTTATAATTATTTCTAATACATAGTGAAATATTCGACTGGCTTGAGCCCTTGGTTTTCTCCCTCTTCTACAAAGAAGGTTTCCACGTCAAAATCCTTGTGTTTATCTTGCTTTTAATTTATATTTATTTGCTCATTGTAAAGCATTTGCAACCATTACATAGCTAGTAATACACTATTATTAGCACCAAATGTACTACTAGTTACTTCAAGCTTCACCATTGAAGTTCAACATAATTAGCAGGTACAACTAGCTAAAAGGTGTTCTACAAAAACCTAAATTGTACTTTAGTTTTATCTCATTACTAAAAATCATTATATAAGAATTATAAGTGGAAGTTTTACTATGAAAAAACATGATGGTTTAATTTAGTACATAATTACTAATAAATTACCGATTGTCCCAAAATCTTAAGCTTATAAAAAAATAATGAATTTAATCATTTAATCATAATTTTAACACTCTCCCTCACAACCTCACTTATGTTGTGGGCTTAGACTCTCCTTTAATAAATACGGCCAACACATTAGATTTTTAATTTTTTAAATGAAAGGTAGAGTGGAGACAAAGTTCGAACTTAGGATCACATCATTCACATGCTCTGATATTATATAAAAATTCTGACCCTAGTTTGAAAATCTCACGAAGAGGCTGTACAAAAATATGAGGCATTATATATATGCTCATTGTAGAGTTACATACTTGGCAGAATTCAAATATCAATGACAATGTGCATGTATAGCATTTGCTGAAGCTAGGAACCTTGAGGGGTAGCTCAATTAGTCAAATCTTAGATGCGTTCACTAATGATTCACTAGTTCGAGTCCTTTTAAGGCCACCTACCCAAGACAAAGCCTTACGTTTATCGTTGGCTCCGCCCCTGATCATGGTACATGTGACTAATAGAGTGTTACATGTGCCCATGAGGATTAGTTGAGGTACGTGTATTTACATAACGTTGACCTGGACATTCAAAGTTATTAAAAAAAAAAAAAAAAAACAGTGGTGCAGCTAAGGAATGTAATTCCTTGATAATAGGCGTGAGATAATATTTCCTAAAACTAAGGGATTGTGATTGGGTTAATAATCAAATCCCATAACTATAGGAATGTGGTTAAATTTTAGCATACGGCTGAGCTCTTGTTCATATCAATTACACGATAAATGCCATACGTAGATGGAAAACATCGTTGAAAGTTAAAACTAAATGCTATATGATGGTCCTGATTCTTATTCCCTAGCGCAAAAACACATTCGTCGTCTGAGGGACTAAACTGAGCAGATTGAACTCATTGAAGTGGGAAAAGTATTGGATTTTAATATTCTAGGAGAACCCATTATCAAAAAAAAAATCTAGGAGTACCTAATAATTAATAGGATGGGTGGGGATCTTGATGTCAATTGGGTACAATTTGAATTATAGTAAGGAAAAGCATTCTATACTACGAGATTATTGAATAATTTTCTCAAGATTTTTTATATATTTTTTGCTAAACTAATTTTCCCAAGAGTTAGTAGTTCTAATTAAGGAGAGGCAAATGCTTAAGGATAATCAATGCTAATTAATTTATTGATTAAAAGTTAAAAACTTGATTAAAAAAAAATCTTTCAAGATACAAAAACTTTGACATCTATTTATTGTAATTGTATTAAAGTAATAGTGGATTTATACAAAACAAAAATAGAATAGAAAAAGCAGTAGCATTGAGAACACAAATTTTTAAGTGGTCCCTTCCTTAAGAAAATAGGGAAATTATAAAAGTGACACAAAACATTATCACAAATTCCAAACCTCAAATACACCAAAAAAAAAATTCTCAAAGAATAAAACAAGAGAAATTCTTCCTACTATCCTATTTGCGGCACAACTTCAATTAAACTCACTTACATAGCTAGTAAATAAAATAATAACCTGGCGAAAAATTGAGATAATTTGATGCAAATATCGTAATCTTGTATTCTGATAATTAAACTCACATACGCTGGTCCTAGCCTATGACTTGTAGGGGTGTAATCGGTGAGGTGCGGTACGGTTTTCTCCGGATTTATGCACCTACACCTTATAGTGCGGTTTTTCTATTATATGCACATGCACCTGCACCTATTAAGATCGGTTTTGGAGCGGTGCGGTACGATTTGGTGTGATGCGGTCTTGCGGTTTAGGCTAGACTCATTTGGCTCAGATTGGGCCAATCCAAATATCAATTTGAATCTAAAAAATCCACCTTTACAACAACTCAAAAATTTGGCTAACTATAGCATACAAATATAAATCATAGTTTCCAATCTCAACCTAAATATTTAAGAAAAAAAAAATTATAACATACATATCTCATAGAATGAATCATAATTTTAAATCTCAACCTTCACATATATACCATCCTTATACAAATATAACTCAATCTCAACCTTCACATACCATTAGCATACAAATATAACGTAACATCACCTGCATATAACATTAGCATACAAGTATAACATACTAAGGGTGTAATCGGAGAGGTGCAGTGCGATTTTCTCCAGAGTGCGGTTTTCCTATTACACGCACCTGCACCTATACCTTATAGTGCAGTTTTCTTATTACACGCACCTGTACCTGCACCTATTAAGATCAGTTGCGGTGCGGTTCGGTACGGTTCTTGCTGTTTGGTCGGTTGTGTCGGTGAAGCTTACATCCCTAATACTGACTTGTCTAGCTAGAAACTAGCTAGATGATCATTGATCATTAATTTTTAATGATCATCAGTTTAGCAAATCCATCACTTTTAACTGCAGCATTTATACAATGATGTCTCTAGCAACTGGGTTCGAACTAACGCAGAATAAAATTGAATAATAAAATTAGGTCTGTTACAATCAGTACTTATATTATTTAAAGAAAATCCTAATTGATTTAAAATAGGAAATTATGAAAAATGACAAATAGATGCGAAAATAATATAATAAATTAAAACATCCTAAAACAGCCTCTAAACTTGCGAATTTAGGCTGGATTATCAATCCTATAGACTAATAGATCTAAATTTTCATATTGAAATCTTCTAGAAGTTCCGAATGTATCTCGTAGCTGTAAAATTAGAGACGGCGGTTTACCCTCTACCACTCCAAACCTTCCGGAATAGGATCCTCTCCATTTCAAATGAAATGGAGAGTCTCCATTTCATGGTCTAGATTTTATTTCACAAATCTAACGGTGTACAGAGTATCTCATCATTTAAAATTTTAAATGAGGTGGCACTTTGTATATTGTTAGATCTGAGATATTTAATCTAGACCATGAAATGGAGAGGATCCTTATCCCAAACTTCCTCCACTTGTCGGCTACAATATCATACATACGAAGCTCTCCCTCATCTCCTCGTTGTCTTTGATGCAAAACAAGTATTTCACCATCATAGAATATAGGAATCCTTATAGGCCATTCCCAATCAATTACATTTGTAATTCGGGTCTTATCCACCCACTCATCTTTTTTGTTATCATTGAGGATCCAAACCAAAATTTCTTCTCCCGAAGTTGAGATGAGAGTAACCAAACCTTTTTAATTCTCCAAAGCGTGATTTCGCGTACGTGAATGGAAGTGGGAAATCTGTAGGAAGTTTGATGATCCTAGCCACTTCTTTTTCTACGTCAAAGGCAACGATATCACCACAATTCCTAAGCCAATGCAACGACCCGTGAGAATAGACAGGTAGAGCACTGTCGTAGAATTTGCTTCCAATGCAACTTAATTCTGTCATGGATGTTTTACTTGACATTGTATCGGACGAGAATATCCTAAATCGATACACATCCTTGCGATATTCATAAGTGTAGACAACTTTGTATTGTTGCAAGGAGGAAGCGATTGGTTCCACGGCCAAACCGAGTGCTTCACCAGGAAACTGTTGATGTTCTATGACTTGGGATCGTTTGGTAACTGGGTTTAAAACTAAAACACTTTGCTTTGAGCGACGTAGGAGAAGCAGGCCATTACAATAAGCTAGGATTCGATTCATGGGATGAGGTAGTTGCTTCACGGAAAACCCAGTTTCTTCGTCAGGATAGAGAGCAACGTTGAAATTGTATTTAGTAGGCGAGTCATAGGAACAATGAAGAATAGAAGATTTACGAAGAGTAAGTTTGTTTACAAACTGAGGGGCAGAGATGAGGGTGTTGAACCTCTTGCTTATACTCTTGCACATGACTGCGGACTTGAGAGGCAAACGAGAAAGAATCTCATCAATAAGAGCGTCGCATAGGTTCTCCATTGTTTTAATTTTCACTGTACCTTATGTGAGATTGTGAGAATCAAGACGCAGGGCAATAGAAAGTATTTATAGAGGCACGTAATTAGGATTTTAGGTTCCTTACATACATCACCTAAGTATTTATTGGAAAACCTAGCATAACTCCATTATAATTATGGGGTAAAACTTAAGTACAGTTCCTTAGGATTAGGTACATTAGGTTCCCTAATTGAATTCAAACACATGATTGCCTTAACCAATAAAACAAAAACAATGTTATCTTTTCTAAGAATATTTAAATTCAATGTATTTGAATTCAACTAGGAACCTAATGTACTTGACCTAAGAAATTGTATCTAAGTTTTACCTTAATTCTAGTAGATTCGATTAATTACTTGACCTATAAGTTGTTATATAGGGGTGTGGCTTCTTCTGTCTTTGGGAGTCCTATTAGTTCTAGCCTTTTAGGACACCAAGCACTAGCCGACCACACAAATTGGACTTCTTACTTGACCTGCTGTAAGTACAGGCTTTACAATAAGCATAGCCCTAAGGGATACAACATTGGACCCAAATAAATCTAGCATCCCCACGGAATGGACCCACTTTTCAACCAAACGGGGCCATAACTTGCCTGGAATTTATTAAAAAATTTAATAGTATATATATTTTTTGAGCTTTTAGAATTTGGACTTAACAAAATTCCTCTTGGCCCCCTGTACATAATCTTTGTGCCCTTAAAAGTTAAGGCCATCTTCAGCAGTAGTGTAAACTGCCGTGTATCTGTATTTGTAGAGAGTAAAATACAAAAAATGCTCTCCAGCAGTCCTCCAAAAGCCCTCTTCATCTTCAAATTTTTTTACAAAGTGAACAGTAGCCTTTCATTTTTGAAAGGCTACTGTATACTTTGTAAAAATTAAAAAACCATT